>JAYKKT010000066.1:11865000-12207500 GCA_036023115.1 Brasenia schreberi
ATAAAATCTCTGATTTTATCATGGTATCAGAGCCTATAAGACTGTGACAGCCCACGATTTTCACGTGACGTGACTTGAAGACAAGGTAACTTCATCAAAAGTTGTCCACTAGAAATCGCAGATCAGATATGTCATCAGAAATCGCAGATCTGCGTTACCTTCACTAGTGGCAGATCAGATCTGCTTGCGAGTCATTTTGTCCATCGAAGTAGTGAGTTTTTCATATGGCAGATAAAGGAAAATCACTTGAAATTCCCTATTCTACATTGACACATTTCAAATTATTACAATCAAACTAGATGATTGTAACTATCTTGAATGGTCACGATCCATAGAACTAGTTGTATTAGCAAGGGAGAGATGGTTTTACTTAACTAGCCAGTTTTCATGTCCGGCCAAAAACGATTCATCATACAATCGATCGAGGAAGGAAGATTATAGTCTCGTATTGGCTTTTACAATCAATGACGCCTACACTGTCGCTCCTTTATGTACTTGGAATCCTCTACAAAAATTTGGAAAGCCATCGCCAAAGCATATTTCAGGCAAAAGAATGTAGCCAAGGAATAAAAAATTTTGGAAAAAATTAGAAAGTACAAACAAGGCCCACGGCAAATAAGTGACTGCTATTTTGAATTACGGGGCTCTGGGAAGAATTGCAGTTTTATAATATGATAAGTGCTCTACATGTTCTAGAGAACGAAATATCGTGTCAGAAAAACAGAACGTGTTTGACCTCTTGTGGGGTATCAATAACGAATATGAAGTTGTTAAGGTTAATGTCCTCGATAGAGAAGAAGTGCCTTCACTTGGTACAGTGTATTCCTTGCTACTTCGAAAGGAGGATCATAAAAATCTCGAAAAAGAAAGCTTAATGACTCTTGATCAGAATGCTTTAATTAGTAGGGCTGATGTCTTGCACTCTCGTCAGAGAGGTGCTAATCATGGAAGAGACCATGGTAGAATATCATATGATGAAAAAGAAAATTTGAAGTGCACCCATTATGAAATGTTTCGTCACACTAAAGAGTATCGGTAGGAGCTTATAGGAAAACACAACTACTCTAAAAATCACAATAATTCTACAAATATTTCTGAAGGTATTGAATCACTCATTGGGGACAACTCCCAAGCATGTATAGATGACAACTTCCAAGCCACGACTTCCCAAGCAACTATGGCACCCTAATCAGTCATTTCTAGGGGTAAATCATCCTTTACTACCTCGTCTCGAGTTTGGATTATAGATTTGGGAGCTACCAACCATATAGTGGGCGATAAATCTCAATTTTAAGCATACACACTTCTTGATACCAAAGATCCTATTCAACTAGCTAATGGATCTTACACATATACAGTGGGACAAGGCAGAGTGCAGACCCCATTTACTGACCTATCAAATGTGTTGTTCCAAGCTTTCTCCTTAACCTTCTCTCACTTAGTGCTCTTACCAAGGCCTTAAATTGCTCTATCACCTTTTCCTCTCTTGGTTGTGTTTTTTTAAGATCTAAAGACGAAGGCCTTTGGTCATGGTAGCCTACAACGAGGTCTCTACATCATGGACGCATTACCTGATGGCCATTCGACTCTCTCCACCTCCATTGCATAGTCACAAGAAGCAGAAATAAAGCTATGGTATGCTCATCTGGGACACCTTCCGCCTTTCGAAGATTGATTATGTCATTCCCAATTTACCTTTTGTTTTTAATAATGTAACTCTTGAATGTGATGTCTGAGCTCCTTACTTTCTTAGTGAGTCTCAAAAATCTAAACCATTTGACCTAGTTCATTATGATGTTTAGGGTCTTAGCCATGTTCCTTCTATCTCTAGACATCGATATTTTGTGTCTTTCATTGATAATTGTACTCGCCTTACAATAATCTACATAATAAAATCAAAAGCTAAAGTTTCTGCTTTTTTCCAGTTGTCCATTAGTTTCTTTTGACTAAGTTTAATTCTTCAATTAAAATACCCTGAAAGAATATATTAACATTCATGGTATGACAGCACTTTCTAAAGAGTCCCTTGTTTTTCACATTACACCTCGTATTTTCAGTTGCACCTGCTATATACATATTCATGTTCAGAGTCGTGACAAATTAGACCCTAGAGCCATAAAATATATTTTTCTCGGCTATTCACATTCCAAAAAGGGGTACAAATGCTATGATCCTATCCATAGAAAATTCTATATATTTATGGATGCCACCTTTTTTGAAAACAATCCTTACTATTCTTCTAAGGGGGAAAAGGTACCAATGGAAGAACAACAAGCATCTATTCACAACAAGGCAATACTTCCCCTATGTCCTGAAGTGGAGTAATCTGAAATCGAACGTGGAGAAACAAGAGAATCAACAAGGCAACCTCTAGTTTCCAAAAGGAGGTCGTGCAAAGTTATCATGCAGCAAGACCAATCAACAACTACTGAGACCAAGGATTCATCTTCGTGTTTAAATTCTCAACCAACTACTGATTTGGAAGTACCAATTGCGATTAGGAAAGGTAAAAGAACTTGCACATAATATCCCATTTCACATTATATTACCTATCACTTTAGTTCTCAAAATTATCAAAAGTTCATCATGCATGCTGAGAAAGATACTATACCTGCAAGTTTTAAAGAAGCCAGGAAATGTTCCTAGTGGACATCAATCATGGAAGATGAACTAAAGGCTCTTGCAAAAAACAATACATGGACTATTATGGATTTGCCTCCCAACCGAACTACAGTAGGCTGCAAATGGGTATATCCAATTAAATATAAGGCCAATGGTTCACTTGAAAGGCATAAAGCGAGATTGGTTACTAAAGGATACAATCAGTCCTATGGCATAGATTACAATGAGACGTTGGATCCTGTTGTGAAATTGACTTCTATTCGAGTGATTCTTAATATAGTTGCACCAAGAAATTGGGATCTATGGTACCTTGATGTTAAAAGTACATTTCTACAAGGTGATCTGAATGAAGAAGTCTATATGGAGTTGCCACCTAGAATGCATGTGAACTCATCCTCAAAGAAAGTATGCAAACTGAATAAGGTTATTCACCAAAGGTGTTTTCAATCTAGGATACCAAAGGAGTGTGAATGACCACACTCTATTCTTCATAAAAGATAAAAATTATCTCTCCTTATAGTGTATGTTGATGATATTATAATCACATAAGATGATATCGAAGAAATGTCAAGATTAAAGGACAACCTGCACATTTTATTCGAACTAAAGGATTTGGGGCAGACTTCATTATTTTCTTGGGATTGAAGTGTTCCACTCTAAGAAAGATATATTTCTAACTCAAAGAAAATATACTTTGGATATACTAAAGGAAACTAATACGACAAATTACAAGAAATGCGATACTCCTATTGAAGTCAACCACCGATTACATCTTGGGGACAATTTACCAGTTCGAGACATCATCAGAAGTTAGTTAGTAAACTCATCTATCTAACCATTACACGGCCAGATATTACATATGCAGTTGGGATTGTGAGCAGATTTATACACTCACAACCAAGAATCACATGGATGTTATTTATTACATATTATAATATCTTAAATCCACACCTAGGGCAGGTCTATACTCAAGAACCAAAGAATTGAATATTGAAATCTATTCAGATACAAACTGAGTTGGTTCCCTAGATGATCGCAGATCTACTACGGGATATATTACCTTATTAGGAGGAAATATCGTATCTTAGAAAAGTAAAAAGCATTTAGTGATTGCTAGGTCCACAGTGGAGGCTGAATACAGAGATATTGCGCTAGCTATGTATGAAGGCAAATGGCTAGCTTCATTGATTTATAAGCTAGGTTTTGAGTTGATAACTCTTATCTCTCATATAGTGATAGTAGTGCTGCAATCCAAATGACTTCAAATCATGTTTATCATGAAAGAACCAAACACATTGAAATAAACTGTCATTTTATACAGAAGAAGATATCATCTAAAGAATTCAGGTTCATCTACATGAAGTATGAGGATCGGAAAGTAAATTTTCTCACAAAGGTTGTCAGTTATAAATGTCTAGTGGATACTTTGACGAAGTTGAGTGTTCTTAGCATCGTCCACTCAACTTGAGGGGGAGTGTTGAGAAATCAGATTCGGGTCCTAATTGTGGACCCATTCATGTCGGTTTTACTCTATGCTAATCTTGTGTTAAGTTATACTTAGTGTGAGTATTTTTGTCTTTTAAGTTAGAATAGCTTATAAATAACAATTAGGGATTAATTTGAGGATAGAGAGAGCAGCTGCCAGGAACAAGGGCACAGATCTCGAGAAAGAGAGGCAAGGAATGAATGCAAAGCCAAGAGCAAGAGAATTGACGAGTTTCTAGACAGATATTGAGGCTTCCCAAAAGTCATTTGGTTATAGTTCTACTTCTAACAGTTAACTTGTGAGCGGAATGAGGATGATCTATTGAGCTGCCTGATGCAATGTTATCATCATAAAAAGCATTCTTTGCCCAACATAAAGGTTCAAACTTAGACACAATGCAATCAGTATCATATCATATAATAAGCACTACGACAAGTTTAGATTATCAGTATATCTTTGTGTTCTTAAAGATTAAAATACCACCATTAAGAAAAAACACTTGAATACCTCTAAATCTGTTATATTCCCACTGACCCTTTCAGGACTAAACCCCAATTTCTTGTTATCCACTATCGATAACATAGGCTGCTGAGCACCAGTTACTTGGTGAGAGAATATGTCAGTCTCTTTTTAACTCGACATTGGTTGAGTAGGGCAAAAGATTAGTCTAAACACCTCTATGAATAAGAACCACAACCAGCCAGTTGCTTAAAGAGTCTTCGGTCAGAAAGGTGCTCACAAAAAGGACAGGTAGCTACTACACGAACAAAATTGACAAAGACAACCAACCCATCACCCTCAAAGAAAATGTAATTTCCCGTAGTAAATCCAGCTGGATAGATGGTGCTATCACCAACACATAGTCAACTCAAAAAGAACAAGATCAAGCCTTTTAGTTTCATTCCAAAACCTATCAGACCGAGGAAAGCCTCCCAAGGTGTCCCCCCTCTAATTTCTCACACCTAACTGAAGCTCTGTAAATGTTAGAACCAGTGTTGTTGGACGCGTATCGCTGGGCTCCACGATACGGGCGTATCGTATCGTATCGTACTTTAATATTAAAATAATACGAAAATTATTTAAAAAATCAAGAAAATTAGTAAAAATCCTGGAAAAATCTGATAATTGCTTTAAATTCATATAATGCAAAGTTAAGCACAGATTGAACATTCAACATTGAACAATTGGATCCAAAATTACATATTTTGAAGCAAAAAATGAAATACATTTACATTTTACATATTTTAATTGGTATCAGGATTATTAACTAAATAATTTCATCTTCTACTTGATAAAGATTCAAAATTTCTCATCACCTTGTACTTTAAAATGAAAATCTTCATCTCCTTCGTGATGTTGCACTTCAAATTAATTCATGCAATGTCTTCTTCGGTTAGGAGTGTATTTTCTTCGTTATCTTCCATAATCCACTCATCTAATATATCAAAATTAACAAACTACTATCTTTGTACATGTAGTTGTCATATTTGCTAATTTTCATATGTGAGCAAAACAATGAGCTCAATTTCTTTGATTATTGACTCTATGACACCTCAGTGATGTGATATTATTATTTAATGATATCTCTTTTTCTCTTACAAATAGCTTTTTAACTAATGCTTGAGCTTCATTTCTCACTTCACAGACTGAGTTAAGCCTCACACACGTTGATCATGTTCAACTCAATGGAAGTCACGTAAGGTGAACCCTAAAATAGTGAAGTTGTGAAATGCCCACTCAATGAACCGAGACAACCAAATGTTTTTAATTGTTTGCGATCTCATGAAATTAGAAACTGCTAGCAGAAATATACCTAAAAGTTGGCAACAGAAAGGAAAATGATTTTGTCACAATTTTTATTTGTTTATAAATTATTTTTATTTAATAAATAAAATTATAAACCCAAATTACAAGCATAGGGAAGTGAAGAGAGGCCAGATACCTGCAAAAAAAAAATTAAAAAATTTGAAAAAAAAAATTGAAAAAAAACTTTTGGGCGTATCGCCCGTATCATACGATACGGTATCATATTGTGGCTTCCCACGATACGTAGCGATACGGATAACACTGGTTAGAACCGCCATAAGTACTTCCCCTAGGATATTACATTCATGCTGATCCAACTTTTCCTCTAATAACCTTGTCATGAATAGGATTCCTCGTGTGACTATACAATATAATACTAAGCCTTTTCCCATACTAGACGGGGTCGGTTTGACTATACAATATAATAATATATCATTTTTGCCACAATACATCTTTGGCGCATGTCAATACCCAATATTCAGCACAATATATCCCATAGAACTACAGAAACTAGCACACAATAGGTCATGCCTTTATCCAACAAAGGAGACCTACATTTCATTTACAGCTCGTAACAACCCAACATATGGTTAGTGCTGTTGGCATATTAAAAAAGCAAGTTTTCAAGTTCTTTTGTTATAAGTCACAAACAAAGGATAAAGGTTCCTATGACCATAACTGCTAGTATTGCAAAAAAACCTTAATCATCCCTAGCAGTGGCCAACTTCAACTAAACATGTACTTTAGACTAAGAAGCATATGGCAGGAGTAAGTTCCCTTTTTGACAAAATGGGACCTTTTTTATTAGAGCATACTAGAAGCATGATAGTCGCTATTTGATTTCGTATTACATAGAGTAGAAAACATTAGGCTAAAGTTCTAAATCATCATTAAGGGTCAGATAAGCAGCAAAAAAGAAGAAGAAGAGGAGAGGAGAGCCAAGGAAATGCCGTGGTAGGAAAAGGTTGATACCTGCATACAGCACACACACAAAACTAGTGCATGTCTATGCCCACTTTCATGAAAGTTTTCAATATGAATATCATAAAGCGCATTGAACAAGAATGAGACTTAGAATATCCATCATTCAGCAAAACAAGGACAGCTTCAACAAGTAACACATGCACACCTGGACATGGTGACACACTATATTGAGCAAACTCATTACAACAACAACAACTCAGTCTTTTCCCATACTAGACGGGGTCGGCTACATGGATTCTTTGTTTCCACAGATCCCTATCGTGTGCCATGTTAGCAGTTAACTCACAATAAGCTAGATCATTCTTTATTGTTTCTTTCCAACACTTTTGTGGTCGTCCTCTACCTCTTTTAATACTTTTCAAATTTAGTTTTTCTAACCTTCTTAAAGGTTCTTCTTTTGATCTTCTTTCTATATGTCCAAACCATCTTAAACGATATTCTCTCATTTTATCCTCTATTGGTGTCACTCCTAATTTGTTTCTAATAACCTCATTATGGATACGGTCCTTTCTTGTATGACAACTCATCCATCTCAACATCTTCATTTCTGTCACAGACATCTTTTGTACATGTTGATGATTAATTGCCCAACACTCATAACCATAAAACATGGCAGGCCTAATTGCTGCTTTATAATATTTACCTTTTAACTTTAATGGTATCTTCTTATCACAAAGAATACCTGATGCTCCTCTCCATTTTAACCAACCATCATTAATTCTATGCGTAACATCTCCATCAATTCTTCCATCACTCTGAAAAATTCACCCTAGGTATTTAAAACTTTTCTTTTGGGGGATGCAATGTGTGCCAATTTTAATTTTTATGTCCTCCGAAGTAACCAAATGATCAAACTTACATTCCATATATTATGTCTTTGTTCTACTAAGTCGGAGGCCTTTGCTTTCTAATGTTTCTCTCCATAGTTCCAATTTTCTATTAACTTTTTCCTTAGACTCCTCCACTAATACAATGTCATCTGCAAATAACATACACCAAGGTACTTCATCTTCAATATGTTTTGTTAACTCATCCATCACCATTATAAATAAGTATGGACTTAAAGTTGATCCTTGATGTAACCCAATATTAACTTCAAAGAAGTTTGTCAATCCTTCGTGAGTCCTCACACATGGTTTTGCACCATCATACATGTCTCTTATAAGATTAATATATGTCAATGGGATACCTCTTTTTTCCAAAGTTCTCCAAATAACCTCCCTCGGTACCCTATCATAAGTTTTTTCTAGATCAATAAATATCATGTGAAGATCTTTCTTTTTTGCTCTAAAATGTTCCATAAGACGTCTCAAAAGGTGAATTGCTTCAATAGTAGATCTTCCTGGTATGAATCCAAATTGGTTCTCTGTTGTACTTGATACTTGTCTTAACCTACATTCTATAATTCTTTCCCATAATTTCATAATATGGCTCATTAACATGATACATCGATAATTCGCACAATTTTGAATGTCTCCCTTGTTCTTATATATGGATATAAGTGTACTTGCTCTCCATTCCTCGAGCATCTTTTGGTTTTTCCATATTTCATTAAAAGCCTTGTGAGCCAAGTGATTCCTATTTCTCCTAGTATTTTCCAAACTTCTATAGGAATATTATCTGGTCCTACCGATTTACCACCCTTCATATGTTTAAGAGCCTCTTTGACTTCATTCTTTTGAATACGTCGGTAGAAATTGTGGTTTATATACTTTTGTGATTTGGCTAACTCTCCTAAGCTAATACTAACATCTTTATTTTCATTAAAAAGCTTATAAAAATAGTTTTTCCATCTATTTCTTATATCATCATTTGCCACTAGAATTTTTTCATCCTCGTCTTTGATGCATCTAACATAATTAAGATCTTTAGTTTTCTTATCTCTAGCCCTAGCTATCCTAAAAATATCTCTTTCACCCTCTTTTGAGTTGAGTTTTTTATATAAATCCTCCCAAATTTTAGCTTTTGCTTCACTCACGGCCTTTTTCGCTTCCTTCTTTGCTTTCTTATAAGCCTCTAAAGTTTCACTAGATTTCTTAGCATAATGTAATTTGTAACATGCCCTCTTTGCCTTGATTTTATTTTGTACTACACTCCACCACCAAGCTTCTTTTTGTGTTGGTACACCTCCCTTAGATAGACCTAACACATCTTTCGCCACTTTCCTAATATGTGTAGCCATATTGTTCCACATATCACTGGGTGTACCAACATAATTCCAAACATCTTGAAGGACTTTCTGTTTAAATGTATCTTCTTTCTCGCTTTTGAGGTTCCACCATTTAGTCTGAATAGCTCGATGCACTCTTTTCTTCTTTGTTCAATTTTTTTTTTGTAAATCCATAACTAAAAGTCGATGTTGGGTGGTTAAGCTTTCTCCTGGAATTACCTTGCAATCTTTACAACATGCTCTATCTTTTTTCTACAAATAAAGTAATCAATTTGTGTTTATGATAAGCCACTCTTATAAGTAATTAAATGTTCATCTCGTTTTTTGAAGATTGTATTGACTATGAAGAGATCAAATGCCAAAGCAAAATTTAAAATTTCCCTACCTTCCTCATTTATATCCCCAAAACCAAAGTTTTCATGAACCTCTTGATATCCTAATGCCTCTTTACCAACATGTCCATTTAGGTCTCCTCCTAAACAAATCATCTCCCTTTGTAGAATCTTTTGAATCACCTTATCGAACTCCTCCCAAAAAACTGTCTTTATACTATCTTCTAGTCCTACTTGGGGTGCGTAAGCACAAACTATATTCAAAACCTCTGCTCCTAACACTAATTTCAACATCATGATTCGGTCACCATATCGTTGTATGTCTACTACACTATCTTTTAAATCTTTATTTATGATAATACCAACTCCGTTTTGAGCCTTTTCTTTACCTGAGTACCATAATTTAAAACTTGTATCCTCTATCTCCTTTTCTTTTTCTCCAATCCATTTTGTCTCTTGTAAACATAAAATATGAATATTTCTCTGAATCATAGTATCTACTACCTCCATTAGCTTACCGGATAATGTTTCGATATTCTAAGAACCAATACGAATCTTATTATCTAGGACTAGCTTCCTTACCCCCTGCATCCGTCCACAATCAAAATGTAGAGACCCTCTCTGAAAATTATTCACTACATTCGGGCGGCAATGTAGCGAAACTAACTTCTTTACCCACACCCGTCCATGATGTGGGAACCCTCTCTGCAATTGATTCACTACATTCGGGCGAAAATGTAGTGGCCCTTGCTTACTTATTACTGCATTCGGGCTCTGCAGCACGTTGCTAGGCGGGGACGCCCCAAAGCAATGCTCATAATTTTTGTACTCCATGTTATAAAAGTCCGACAAAGTTTTACGTAGCTGTCGGAAACCTAACACAACCCTCCTCCTTTATCCGGGCTTGGGACCAGCAATACAAGGGTGATCCCTTACATGGGCGGAGTTATTGAGCAAACTCATTATGAACATATATTTTGAATATAATTTCCTCACTCCCTTCCTTATGGATGCAAAAAAAAAGATATGATTCGCTTAATAGATGGTCACATGGAGCTCCGATGAGGTCTGAGAAATTAGAAGGCAAAGGAAAAGGAGGCTTCAAAAGTGTTGTAAGCAAAAGAAAATGGTTTTCACTTTTCAAGTTAAAAGCTAATATCATAAAGCTAAATGCTCAATAGCTACTAAGAATCCATGAGCCAATCCCACTTATGTTGGAGAAGGCTTGGTTTTGTTTTTTTGGGATTCATTACACACCCTATAGGGCAATGTTCATCTACAGTTACAGCATCTAAAGTAACAGCGTTTGTCTAATCACAAAGCTGCCCAGTTTAGCAAATATACAACTGCAATCTTTTTCTACCTTTCTGCTTAAATTTCCATTGGTTCATGACTTGATGTGACTGATGTTGACAGAATCATCACCAAGACCGCCTAAATGATTTATCTCCCAGGAACAGGGACAGCCTATTCCAAACCATAAACAAGCAGTGATAGCACACCCAACCAGTACACATTACTATAGCTAAAACAACAAGCAAATGGGACAAACTCAATAAGCCATGGTGTAGCTTTAAGAACCAAATTCAAAAACCTAAAGTTATGGAAGCACCGTAGCCAACTTCAAAAATGTCTTAGAGACAGTTTCCTGAACTTGTTTCACCCAGAAGCTGTTGCGCCAATACTGATTATATACAAGGCAAAAGAGGATCTTCCACAATATAAATTGAGTCAAATTACACCTTGAGATAGACACAGAATCGAATATATATAAATATATAAATATACATATATATACATACACGCACATACATATATATAAATCAAACTGGCACAGAACCAGCCGATTTCAAACATGTCAAGAAAGCCATGTTTATGCGTATAACAAAGTAATCAAATGCATAGATTCCGTTAACATAAAAAGGGACGGAAAAGATAGTCGAAAGGAAATCTTACGCCTCTGAAATAACCCCCGAATTTCCCGAACGTGTTTCCTCTTTAAAAGCTTCACACACTTCGTTTATCATTTTCAATTTTTGCAGATACCAAAAAAGTCCCCTTCCCTTCACACGAAAAAATCAGGCATGTGATGGTGAAAAAAAAAAAAAGAACCAACTATGAAGCAACGCATGCAACAGGAACATGAAAACCATATCAAAACCCTCATTGCCTGCAGAATTCAACAGCCCAAAACAACCAAAAGGATTATCACATCATATAGATAGACGAGAGAGAGAGACAGAGACGTACCCAATACATGAAAGCAAGTTCCCGATCCACGATACGGAAGACCTGTAACGTGGCATCTACCAACCTCCTCACGCTCCCCTCTCTCTATCTTCTAGGGTTTCGAAAGAACGGGAAAACCTAAAAGGAAAAAATCTCACATCAGAAACTCCGATTTTCGCCTTCAACGAAATCAGGAAAGTTCCCAAAAAATGCCATTCCCACTAAAAACCCAACCAAAAGTTCCTAAATGAAGATAAGTGAAACGGATTAGAACTCGCCACAATAATTATTAAAAGAGGGAGATAATTTTTCACATAAAATATAGATTTTACCTCACATAAAATATAGATTTTACCTTGTGCAGGACGTCATTTTTCACTTCCCGGAAGAACTCTGTAGAGAGAGAGAGAGAGCTTCTTTTCTCTCTCTTCTCTGTCAGAAATGATTGCTTTACCTGTATCTCGACAACGAAAGAAAACTAAATAAGAGAAAACTAAATGTTTGCTTTCTTTCCGCTGTAATTTCCTCACTCGTCAAAATTGCTTGCGAACACCATATTTTCTTGTTAACGTAAAACAGAGGCCAAAGAAATAACAATATCCATAAAGACACTCGTCCAGTTTTAGATGTCCACGAGCGAAGGGTAGCATGCGCCAAGCAATCAAAAGCAAAATTACCTTTTCTATCACAGTTGACTCTAAGTTGGGTTCCACTGTAAGTATTTTTTTTTAAGCAACAGGAGGCTGAAGCCCAACATACACTAACACATATGTTCCGAGAGTCAAAGTCACGACTTGCAACATGGGAGTCAAAGAGCCCTGCCAGATGTGCTACAGTTGCGTGTCACTATATGTATTCTATGTTTAGTGACCGTTGTGCTCGACTTTGAGCCATATCTAGATAAATCTTTAAAGAGCAGAAGCATTGTTCCCAATCTAATTTCCTACAATTCTCGTCCGGACTCCGGCCATCTCTCCAAACGTGAAACATCTCTGTGTGTTTCTTGTTAATTAAAATTTTATTTGTATTGTACAATAACAACTAAGCTTTTCGTATCAAATGAGGTCAACTATATGGATTATTTGTTTCCATATAGTTTTATCATGTGTCAAACTAATAGTTAACTCCTAGATCGTTATTTATTATTTTTTCCAACATTTTTTAGTCTTCTTATTCTTTTTCTTTAATATTTTCAAAATCTTCTTTTGGTCTTTTTTCTATATGTCTAAACCATCTAAAACTATTTTTTCTCATTTTATCCTCTATTGATGTTAGTCCCAATTTGTTTTTAGTAACCTCATTATGTATACAAATTTTTCTTGTGTGATCACTCATCTATCTCAATATCTTTATTTATATCACGAATATCTTTTGTATATGTTGATGGCTAACTGTCTAACACTTACTACCCTAAAATATAATATGTCTAATTGTTGCTCTATAATATTTATCTTTAAACTTTAATGATATCTTCTTGTCATGTAGAATACGTCATTGTAGACATGAATTTTTATTTCAAAACCTATGTAGAGATTTAAAATGAAATTCTTGAACTACGTCGTGTGTGCGAGCGTGCCAGCTAGTTTGCTCAAACTAACAAAGATTGATTTCTAACTTCGTATAGCGATTGTGGACAAGTGAATTTTGTCGATGTAGGCCTTCTTGAACAAATGTTCAAGGGTTAGCCTAAACGCTTTGAAAATTATTTGAGATTTGGCAAGTTTTCAAAAACAATATTCCAACTTCAAAAGCTTGATAAAATCATGATTTTGGTTCTTGATTTAGAAATATTTCAAGTCTTCAAAAACATAAACTAGTTCTATTTTCAGAGGTTTGTTTCTGATTTTTTTGAAATAGTTCTGAGTTTCCAAAAATTATGAAAACTTTACAGAGAACAGATTTTTATGTATAGATTCATAAAATATTTATATTTATATTTATATGCTATAGATTAATGTGATTAAATCTGAAAACAGACCTTACTCAGACATTGGGGACAAACCTCTGATTTCTATGAAATTGGTTTTTCTGAAAAGCTATGGATTTCAACTTTCCAATGAGACTATTTTTAATCAAATTGGTTTACTCTGCACAAAGATATTCAAGAATAACCCAACTTGTATCACAAGAACTTTTGGCTTTTCAAAATTTGTTCTGATTTTAATAAAACTTTCCCAATTTTATTAGTGATGTTTAACAAACCCAAAATTCTCGAAAATTTGATCAAAGGTATATCTATATGTCTATATCAGACGTGCAAAATTTAGACGTATTTGGAGTAAGGAGTAATAAAAGATAAATCATCTACCAAATGTATGCAGAGTATTGAAAAACAGGTTTTAGATTTTCAGAATTATGCTTGTGTTTTAATCCGAATCGAAATTGAATCTATAGCTATAAAACAATAAGTTAAATCCTAATTATCACATGATCACAGGGACATCAAGAGGTTTATAATCTTACGTTGCGTTATGGAGTCGAAAGAATCAACATTTAAAGTATATAATGAAGATCGTATGAACAAAATAAAGATGGGGCAACCTATGGACCTGAATCAATACATCTTTATGGAGACTTAAGCTCCTTAATTATAAGCCCATAAAATTCAATGAAAAAGAAGATAATTATGAGATCAATAAGAAAGAATAGACCTGTGGCGGAAGGTGGAGGATGGCTAGCAGTTGGCGGTGGACGGATGTTAGCACCTTCTTCCTCCTCTCCCTCTCTCTCTTTCTCTCCCTCTTGTTGAATGGTTTGCTGAACTTGGATTGATGCATTGCAGTCCCCTTGAGGCCCCTTTTATAGGCCAAGGGATGCCTCTTTGCTGCAAATTTTTATAAGACAAATTGCCTTATTGAAGATGGTTGCATTTGGCAAGTGAATGCTGGTCATTCTTGCCAAAAACTACTTCCATGGATAAGATAAGTGAAGTGCTAGCCCTTCTTGCCAAAAACCTGCTCCGTCTGATATGGTAAGTACAATTGGTCATTTGATGAACCTTGATAAGGTAAGTTGCCTAATCCTTTGATGTTGAACTCCAAAACTAGTAAGTTTTCTCTTAGTGGCTTACCAAATTAAACATCACTACTTGCCAAATCGAGAATTATAGCTTGCCAAATCAAGCATCACTTTCCTTTTGCGTGGATGACGCCGACTTTCCTTCTTGAACGTCGACTTTCCTTTCTGCGCGCCGACTTTGCTTCTTGAACGTCGACTTTCCTTTCTTGGAACCGACTTTCTTTTATGGGCACCGACTTTCCTTCTTGAACATCGACTTTCTTTTTTTGACGTCGACCTTCCTTTCTAGACACCGACTTTTCTTCTTCAATGTCGACTTTCCTTTCTAATACCTGAAACCAAAAATGACAAGTTACCTTACCCAACAACACCAAAATTGGCAGGTGCTTGGTCTTTTTCTTTTTGGTTCATGTCATCTCCTCTTTCCAGGGAATTTGCCTTCTTCCGGTCTAAATTTTATATATGGTAGGTATGGTTTCAAACACTTTCTTTAAAATTATTTCTATATTTGAAAACATCAAGTTTAATGAAATCTTCAAATATTATTTTAAAAAAAAACTAGGTTTCATTCTTAGTTTTTATTAGGAAGGGTGACCTACTTTTGTTTTGTGAGTCAGTCTATAACCACCTTGACCTTTTAACCACTTTAAACGGGTGTAGGGTATCAAACCACTTCAACGGGTATATGGTATCAAACCACTTTAACCACTTCAATGGGTGTAGAGTATCGAACCACTTTAACAAGTGTAGGGTATTGAACCACTTTAACCCTGGGTATCAGGTATCGGAATGAGACTTCTTGATCGGGCGAATTTTTGAGGTATGATTTGAATTTAATTTATTTTGAATATCAGGGGTTTTGGAATTTTATAAATTTGTAAATTTGTAAATATTTTTGGGTTTGATTCCCAATGTTCTCTTTTTCATTTGTTTATATAAAAAGAATTATTTGAAAACATCCTTTCTTTAAAGGCAACCATTTAAAAAGGTAGAATCCTACCAATTTGGTCTTGAGGGCAAAATAGTAATTTTTATATAATTTTGTCCAAATTTGATTTTTTTCTAGAGGGATGCAATATACCATCATTTTGAGGTTGATAGAAAATTTTGATGCCAAAATGAATTCATTTGATGTATTTTTATTTAAAAATCCAAAGTTGCCAAAAAAATAAAATTTCTAAAAGATGAAAAAAAATTATTTTAAAATTTTTTTGTGGGGTGTGTACAGTCATGCCCCTTTTTATTTTAACCAGTATGTTAATTATATGCATAACATCTCCATTTTTTTGTTATGACTCTTAAATAATGATCCTAGGTATTTAAAATTTTCTTGTGACACAAAGGATACAATGTGTGTCAATCTTAATTTTTATGTCCTCTAAAGTAACCAAATGAGTAAAGTTACATTTTATATATTATATTTTTGGTATTCTAAATTGGAAGCCTTCACATTTTCTTCATGGTTTCAATTTCTTATTGAGTTTTTTCTTAAACTCATCCACTAATACAATATCATTAAATAACATACATCGAGGTACTTCATTTTAAATATGTTTTGTTAACTCATTAATGACCAACATAAACAAATATAAGACTTAAAGTTTATTCCTCATGTAATCTAATATTAACTTCAAAAAAATCTGTCATTCATTCGTAAGTCCTCACACATGTTTTTGCACCATCATATATGTCTCTTATAAGATTTATGTATGTTAACGGGATGCCTCTCTTTTTCAAAGTTTTTCAAAGAATATCTCTTAACACCCTATCATAAGTTTTTTCTAGATACTTAATATCATGTTAAGGTTCTTTTTTCTCTAAAATATTTCATAAATTATCTCAATAAATGAATCACTTCAATAGATCTGCACAGCATGAATCCAAATTAGTTCTCTATTGTACTCAATACTTGTTTTAACCTATATCCAATAAATTTTTTCTATAATTTCACAGTATGACTCAATAAGTTGATACCTTGATAATTTATATAATTCTAAATGTATTCTTTGTTCTTGTATATGGTTATAATTATACTCTTCGTCCATTCCTTAGTCATCTTTTGGGTTTCTTCATATTTCATTAAATAGTCATATAAACTAAGTAATACCATCTCCTAAGATTTTCCAAACTTCTATAGAAATATTGTCTCTTCCTACATATTTACCAACTTTCATAAGTTTAAGAGTCTTTTTGACTTCATTCTTTTGAATACTTTGGTAGAAATTATAACTTATATAATATTTGATTTGGTTAACTCTTTTAAACTAATATTAACATTTGGTACTTAGCTTGGCTCAACATGACTTGTACATTTCTTTACCTAGTTGCATCCATTCTTCACACCAACCCTAGTAATAATATGTAAGCAAGTTAAACAACCAAAAGGAGACTATAGATGCTTGTCATGTCTATTCACCCAAGCAGAACCAAGCACAAGTTCATACAGAACTCTAACCCTACATATTTAAGTAATGAATGGATTTCCCAAAAACAAGCTTCATTGTGGAAACACACTCCCCACCTTTTAAATAAAGTGCACTTATCCTTATATATATTTTGATCATATAAGTTTTTAATACTTTAGCTCTAAAAAGTCTTTCACCATCTTCTATACCCAAAAAAAGGCAAACATATCCATAGGTATATGGGAGTTAGTTTTGTAAACAACCTCAAAAGGGGAGTAGTTGGTGGAACTGTGCAAACCCTATTATACACAAATTCTACCAAGGAGAGATGTTCATCCCAATTTCAAGTGTTTTGAGGAAGAATTAATCTTAGGATAGCTCTCAATGTGCAATTCACCACCTAAGATTGACCATCAGTTTGAGGATGACACAGTATACTATACAACAATTTTGTACCCAAATGTTTTCATAATGATCTCCTGAAATAGCAAACAAACTTAGAATCACAATCAGATATGATATTACATGGTGGTCCATGAAGATGAATCACTACTTTAAAAAATAAATCTACAACATTATTAGTGTAGAAGAGAATTTTATTCTAAAGAATATGAAAAGACTTGAAACTCAATTCGCAAATACGAGTGCGTGAGTGTGCCAACATGTTTTCTAAAAGTTGTAAAATTTGATTTTTGACTTCTTACCGAATGTAGGAAAGTGAGTTCTTTTCGCCATAGACCATCTTGAAGAGTCAGCATAAGTGCTTGAAAATCATTTTAAGATCTGATATGCTTTTGAAAACCAAATTTCAATTCCAACAAACTTTTAAAAATCATGAGTTTATTCCTTGGTCCAAAATCAACCTCAATCATGAAAAACATAAACTGGTTCTATTTTTTGGGATCGATTTTCCTAATTTTTTTGGTAGTTTTTGGATCTCCAAATATCCTCAAAATTTTATATAAAGTAGAGCTAAATGTGGAGATTCCTAAACTATTTTGTTTTGATTTTTGGTACTATGAATGTGCAAACTTAAATCTATGAAGTCTCTTACTCTCGAATTCGGGACAGAACCTGTGAAAGAAACACAAAAGATTAAAGAAGCGACTATATCTGAGCACGTAGGTACTAGAGTTTTATTAAATTAGTTTTGTTGAAAAGTTGTGAATTCAAATTTTCAATGAGACCATTTTCAAGTGATTTTGATCACTTCAGACAAAGTTAAAGGACTTTTGTACAACCTCTATTATAGGATGTATAGTGTTGGTAGACTTTGTTCTGATTCTGTTTGGTTTTGCCCAATTTTATTCATAGCCCTAAACATTCTTAAAATTCTTGCAAATTTTATTAAGGGTGGGATGTGTGTGCAAAATGGGTGTGCCAAATTTCAGCATGTTTTGATCACAAAGTAGGGCTAAAAAATCAAAAGTCAAACGAGTGTAGAATGTATAAAACAATGTTTTCAGCTTTAAGAAATTAATGGATGCATCTAACCAAATTAAAACATCATCCACAGGAATTTCAATCATGAAGAAGTACAATAATCAAAGAAAATTATTAATATAACTTAAGCATAGAGGGGATTAGAGGGTATAAGAGTTATAATGTATATTAGAGTAGAATAAACCATAAACGAAACACATAGAAGGCGATCTTACTCATGAGCATGGATAGAATTTTGCAGCATCTTTCCTCAAATATTACATCAAATTGGAGACAAATGCTCCTTAATTACAATCCTTTTAAATGAAATTTAAAGGCTTAACATGAAAGAAGAAAGGGAAAGGGGAGAATCGACCTTAGAACTGGATGTTTGAAGAAGTGGAAGCTTGAAGATGGCCGCTGACTCCTTGGGGAAGGGGATGATCCCTTCCTCTTCTCCTCCCTCTCTCTCCCTCTCTATTTGCTGCACTTCTCTCTTTGATTTTTCTTCTCAAAACCATCCCCCCAAGGCCCCTATTTATGGTTTTCAAGGGGGGCCTTTAGGCCCTTCCATGGATCGGATCTTGGTGCTTTGATGCATGACCCAATTCGGGTTTGATTCTATAGAATTTAATGGTTTTCTTTGGCTGCATATGGGGCATGTGGGGAAGGAGAGTGGTCTCCCTTGAGCCCATGTGGGATTGGTGTAGCCTTGGGTGCAACCCATGTGATGGTGCACCCGATCTACCCTCTTCTGGTTCAACCGGCTAGAGTGTGGCATGTCTAGGTGTGGTCCATGGCTTGGCTCGGTCCACCCTCTTGACTTAGCTCGAGTCTTGACCAACCTAAACTTATTTTGTAGCCCTAGGTAAGATGCCTTGGCTGGATTACTTACCCACCTTTTTTTTTTAGCACACCTTTAGTCGTGGCTTGGTCCCATGCTTACTTGGGCTAAGTTGATGAAATCATTCAACCTGAATTTGAACTTTGACTTGATTTAGATCAAGTTTTACTCGACCTAGAATTGGATTGGACTTTGCCTTGCATGGAGTCTTGCTTGGCTTTGAATGAGTCCTTTCTTTGAATTGGATCGAGGTCTAACTTGTCTTGGAATTGAGCCTTGCTTGGCTTTGAATGAGTCCTTTCTTTGAATTGGATCGAGGTCTAACTTGTCTTGGAATTGAGCCTTGCTTGGCCTGAGTCCTACTTTGGATTAAACTTTGATTTGAATCAATCTTTACCTTCAATTGGGTTGAGATCTGGTTTGGCTTGAGTTGAATCTTACTTGATTGGGTTTGACGTGGCCTTGAATTGACTCTTTGCCCAATCAGGGTCAGCTTGCCTTTTTGATATTTGCCTTATCCTCTTTCAGGAAATATGTCTCCTTTTGAATTGGGCTTCGCTCCAGCTTTGGATAGATTTGTCGACTTCCTTTTCGAAATTTATTTTGAACATTGGGTTTTTCAATTTATAAATCTCAGGATTTTGGCCTTCGAAATTTTCAAAATGTTTTCTCTTTGAAAAGTGATGCCTGGAAATTATCAAAATTCTGAGACAATCTTCAAATTATGGAATTTTGAATATACCATAATTTATTTGAAAAATAATTTTAGGGTGTTTATAGATGCTCTCTTTGGCATTAATTGAAATACATTTGTATCCCTTTTCTTAGACTCATCTCATTTTGGAAAAGGTAAGGATTTTAGCCAAAAGGGACTAGACATGGAATGTGAATGCCTAGTCCTATGATGACCATGTGTGGACGACTCTTTTTTGTAGATGCATGCGTGCATGGAGTGTGAGGTGATGAAGTGGATGCTTAGAGACCCCTACACCTAATTTGGGAGCTTTGGAAAGAAGCCCATGAAGGTCGACTGTCCCAGGTAGAATGATTTCCATATTGTTTCATTTTATGTTTCGGGTTTTTGGAAATTTATTTCAAAAAGGAACTCCTTTTGGTTTCTATCACAAAGGGACTTTCAATTTCTTATATTTCCTTTCACTTGAGTTTTAATACCCACTATTTAGCAGAGGTTTTATTGAAAAATTTGAATAACATTTCAAAATTCAATTTCCCACACAATAAGGTCTAATTCTCAAACAAAATGAAATCCACATGGCTAAGTCTTATTCCTACTCTAGGATTATAATGACAGACTTTTCTCCATGAGGATAAGTTATGAGAATTTTGGAAAAGAGTTTCCCATGGTTCCTTCTGAAGTGTCCCGTGATATAAGGCCAAGAGATTTTGATCGAAAATTGCTCTTTTGAGCTTTAGTTTTAGTTTTTCTTTTTCTTTTGAAGGGAACCTCTATATTCGAGGTTTTCTTTTTCCTTTTCCTTTTCTTTTGAAAGACCTCTATATTGAAGGTTTTGTTTTTCTTTGTGACTTTTGCCAATTTTTCTTTTCGACAGAAATAAAGCCGGAAAAATATCTTATCCCTTTGGATACTTGATCTAGATAAGTGTATCCCATTTCCTAACAACATCTATCATTTGAAGATATTTTGCTATTTTGAACTATTCTTCATCTTTTAAGCCATTGATTTTTGAAATGTTATCAAATGATTTTGAAAGCTCTACTTTTCATAAAGCATCAATTCCCTAATGCAGGGTTACTTAATTGATTTTGGTCCTTCTTTCAAGAAATTCAAAAGGAGATCCATTTTCAAATCTTTTCAAAAAAATTTAGGGTAGACCCTAAACATAATATTTTTTTAAGTATTGAACGTTGATAGGGTCTATTAAATTTCTTCCCTCAACATCAATCAACCAATATGCATTGTTTGTGTTTACCCCTCTTACAACATAGGGGCCATCCCACTTGGGCCACCACTTACCAAGTAGATGTGGACCATGATGGTGGATGGTTCTCAAAACAAGGTCTCCCACTTTGAAATAGAGAGCCTTTATGTGCTTTTCATAGTATCGAGCTATCTGTAGATGTGAATTTTTATCCGAAGTCTATGTAGAGACTTGAAACTAAATTCACAAACTACGATTACGCAAGCGTGCCAACTAGTTTGCTCAAACTAGCAAAGATGATTTCTGACTTCTTTGACGATTGTGGGTAAGTGAATTCTTTTCGCCGTAGACCTTATTGAACCGATGCTCAATGGTCAAACTAGACACTTTCAAAATTATTCGAGATTCGATAAGTTTTCAAAATCCAATTCCCAAAAATATTATAGAAATCGTGAACTTGATTCTTGAACGAAAACATTTCAAATCTTGAAAAATAGAAACTGTTTCTGTTTTTAGAGATTTATTTCCTGATAATTTTGGGCGACTTCTGAATCTCCAAAAATTCTCAAAATTTTATAAAACATTGAGTTTGATATGTAGATTCGGAAACCTTTTTTATTTTTATTTTAAGTTTATATATGTATATAATTAAATCTGAGAATATAACTTACTCAAGCATTCGAGACATATCTCTTATAGAGAAATAGAGGCTTAGAAAAAATATTGTATCTTGGTACCTCTATTTTCGATTTCTATGAAATTGGTCTTGTTGGAAAGATATGGTCTCCACTTTTTAGTTGGACCATTTTTAATCAAAATGGTTCACTTTATACAAAGTTATGAGATTATGACCCAACCTCTCTTCCAGGAATTGTGAATTTTACAGATTTTGTTTTAATTTCATTAAGTTTTCTTTGATTTTATTTACGGTGTTGTTGTAAACACCCCGAAATCCCACGAACTTCTCAAAACAACTTGTTTTTGTAAAAGTAGCCCCAAAGGGCTATTTTGAGTCTAAAAACCCAAGAGCCTTCCAGGCAACCCTGTACAGATGTTTTGAACTTTTATATGTTTTAAATATGTTTTAAAAACTGTTAAAATATGTTTTGAAACCCCACAAAGCAAGCTTGGCCTGATCAAAGCAGGACTAGAAGAGCTAAAGAGAGCCCGGAACCGGAGCACATGTCAAGCCCGGCACAACGACTCTCGTATTGAATCCACCCCTAGGATCTCGAACGTCCAAGACCCTGTTATCAGCAAACATCGCTTGAAATCAGCTTCGAAAGGTGAAAACAGAAGCGGATGATCATGTTGGCGAAGACCCAACGCAAACGGAGTACTGATGCTGTCAGACCCCGCATAAACCGTTCGTTTCGAACACAGCCTGAAGGAGTCAGAATTCAGTTTGGGTTGGATCTGGACCATATATATCCAGATCCCAATCCAAACCTATGTGTGGATTTGGATTTGAATTCGGATCTAGAGATCCAATCCAATATCCACATCCATGGCCCACATCACCTTCTCATAAATGGAGGTGGGGCCCACTTGAAATTCACGTGGGATTATGGGCATGAGAGAGAGTGGGGGAGGATAAGATTTGAGGGTTGATTGTAATTAAGCTTGGCTTGTGTGTCAAGTTTGGGGTTAATCATGTGGGTTAGCCTAATTAGCATGGGTTTAAGCTTGTATTAGCCAAAACCTAACCTAGAGCTGCACCAACATGATGCAACAAGGTCTATGGGTTATGCAAAGGGAGCTCCCTAACCCAATCCTAATCAAAAACCCTTAATTCTAGCTTTTTACCCTAATCCCGTCCTAAACCTAGCCTAATCACCTAACCCACTTCCCTAATCTCGGCCTAATCCTAGCTAATCACCTAACCCACCTCCCTAATCCTCCCCTAAACCTAGCTTAATTTCCTTAAACCTAACCTAATCCTAGCCTAATCATATAACCCACCTTACTAAACCTCACCCCAAAACCAACCCACCTAGCTAAACCCTAAACCCCTAAACCACCTCACCTAAACCTAGCACACCATATACCTAAAACCCCTTTAACCAAAATATCTGGCCCCTCCCCAAAACCAGCCCACCTTATCACCACACCACCACTACCTAAACCACCTTACCACTCTCCAAATACCAGCCCCAACCGCCATCTCCAACCCTATATAAACCCCCCCTAGTGGGCGGGTTTTCCAAAAAATCTTCTCCACCTTGGCCCAACCGACCTTGGCCAGCCACCTCTCAGCCGAATCCTCCACCTTCTTCCACCTGCGCCACCACTACCCCCGGCCAAGCTCCACCTGCACCACTACTTCCAGCCGAGCCTTCCACCTCGCACCACCTTCATCCCCCGGCCGAACTCCACTCCACGCTGCAACCTTCACCACCCGACTGCCCTTCTTCCATCCGCCAACTCCTTCATCATTCGGTTAGTACCCTACACTTAGCTCCACCACTTCTTCACTCCCCCTCCACTCTTAACCACCTATACCACCACTACATCACCCCATCACAGCCACCTGCCACCCTTACCTACTCGACCAGACCTCAACCTTTACATCACCCGCCTTGAACCACTTCCCCTAGTAACACCCGGCCACTCTACTTGGCTCCCTAAGACCTGCCCATACCCCTTTCCACCAGCTCTTAGCTCCACCTTACACAACACCCTAGCTAGCTCCCTTCCGTCACCCTAGCAGCCGGCCACCACTAAGCTCCCCTTAGTCGGCTACTCCAACCGACTGTACCAAATCCATTCGGCCAGCCATACATTTCCCTTAGGCATTCCCTTAGGCTCCCCTTAGCGCCACCCTTCCTAACACCCCACTATCCCTTAGTGACCCTCCTTAGACACCTTAGCCCAAAACACCAAGGTAGCACCCTCCTAGCAGCCGGCCAGCTTCAAGGCGCCCTTCCCGCGCACCCAAGTTACCCTGCCAGCACCTCCCTTTGCCGTGTCATTCCGAGGAGCTCCCTCTTGCAGCCCAAGGCGAAGCCAAGCCCACGCTCAAGCAAGTCATCTTCGGACTAGCTATTAGTAAGTGCCTAACTCGGTCCTTAGTTGTAGACTTGCTTAAATTAAATTTGATGCGGGGTTGTAATAACAGAGCATTGTCTCCCCCCGCTTGTAATAACGTGGTTTGGCACACCCACACACACGTGCACTTGAGCCTACCTCGGTCTTAGTTGTGCACGATTTTGAACACAAACGGGCCTAATCAGCCCCTAAGATATAAATTTATGCATATACTTTAAATTGCGTAGGGTTTTGCTTAAGTTGGGTGTGTTGTCTTTAAATTCTCGCACTCACACACATTGAGCCTTCGCTCTTATTTGTAAGACCCAAGTAAGGGCCATGTTATACTATCCTTGGGTTTAATTTCATGTTGTGTGCGTAGTACTTCAATTCAAGCACTCACACACATTGAGCTTTCGCTCTTACTCCCAAGACCTTAGTTAAGGCCATACTGCAATTTATATTTGGGTTTAATTTCATGTTGTGTGCGTAGTACTTCAATTCAAGCACTCACACACATTGAGCTTTCGCTCTTACTCCCAAGACCTTAGTTAAGGCCATTCTGCAATTTATATTTGGGTTTAATTTCATGTTGTGTGCGTAGTACTTCAATTCAAGCACTCACACACATTGAGCTTTCGCTCTTACTCCCAAGACCTTAGTTAAGGCCATACTGCAATTTATATTTGGGTTTAATTTCATGTTGTGTGCGTAGTACTTCAATTCAAGCACTCACACACATTGAGCTTTCGCTCTTATTCCCAAGACCTTAGTTAAGGCCATATTGCAAGTTATATTTGGGTTTCATTTCATGTCGTGTGTGTAGTACTTCAATTCTCGCACGCACCCACATTGAGCCTTCGCTCTTATTTGCAAGACCCGAGTAAGGGCCCATATATACATTATATACGTATTTCCCTTCGGCAATTTTCATTACAAGTCATTTCCCTTCGGCAATTTCCATTACAAGTCATTTCCCTTCGGCATTGTCTTTAAATTTGGGTTTTCCCTTTGGAGTAGCGTGAGTTTGCATTGCATATACGCCATACCACGAGTTAGGACGCATATTGCATCAAAGCAAACCCCATACTCCCGCTCAAAATCGCCACATTTTAGTGGAGTGTTCATAACACACACCTAGGTGGCCCATAAAGGGATAAAAAGTAAGACTTAGGCACGTGCAAATCCACGTGATCTAAAATCTGAAAATCGTACCCGAATCAAACACCTCAAACCGCTTTCGTAGGTCCTTATATCCAAAACTCGATCTTTAAAAACGTACAGACTGACCCTTACACATCGGTGCAAGAAGGTCTGCGACGACAAGAGCTTGCTTGCTCACAGTCGCCACGTTAGAAGTCAGGTTTTAAAACATATCTTCGCTAGCTTAAGTAAGCTAGCTGGCACACCCTGTTTATTTAAATATGACTTAGATACACGAAAAGGTTCGCTTCAGGCCTAAGGAACCAGGAAGCAGAGATTTTCTGCGTCTACAGTTGTACGATCCTAAAATTCTTGAAAATTTTATGGAGAGTGTATATGTATGTATAGATTAGATGTGCAAAATTTTAGTAAGGAAATAAAAATCATTTATCTGAATTTTATGGAGAGTGTATATGTATGTATAGATTAGATGTGCAATTTTTATAAGATACGTGCATGCATTTCGTCCAAATTAAAAGACAATATATAATAATTTAAAATGAATAAAATTATGATTATAGCATAAGCATAGAGGGGATTAAGAGGTATAAGATCTTATAATGTATATCGGGGTAGAAGGAATCGATAATAAAATATATAACATGTATCCACAAACGTAAGAGAAATGGGGCAGCATAAAATACTTAATTATTATATCAAAATGGAGACATAAGCTCTTTAATTATAACTCCATTAAACTGAATGAAAGAGGAGAAAATATTATTGAAAAGAGAAGGGAAGAAGGGACCTGTAGCGTGAAAGAACGGGATGGTGGTCGACGGTTGGTGGTGGCAGCTTGGGGAAAATGAGCCTCCTCCTTTTTCTTTCTCTCTTTTTCTCCCTGCCTATGTAGAGACTTGAAATAAATTTTCAACCTACTTCGTTTGAACGAGTGTGCCAGCTAGTTTCACTTAAACTAGCAAAGTTATATTTCTTACTTCATGGAGTGATTGTGGAGAAGCGAAATCTTTTCATCTTAGGCCTTCTTGAACCGGAGCTCAAGAGTCAACCTAGACGTTTTGAGGATCAATTTGAGCAGGGTGTATATTTCCAAAATTCACTTTAGAGCTAATTTGAATCAAACAAGTTGTGCACTTGGTCTATGGAATGAAAACTTTTCAAGTTCTGAAAAACATAAACTGGTTCTATTTTTAGACCTTGTTTCCAAAATTTTTTAAATAGCTTAGAGATTTCCAAAATTCATGAACATTTTACACTATGTAGAGCGGAATGTGGAGATCGTAAAACTATTTTTATTTTATTTTTTTGTACTATAATTTTAAAAATTAAATCTGAGAAATACCTCTGGTCAGGCGTTCAGAATGTTATGTTATAGAAATACAAAGGTCTAAAGAAACTTCTTTATTTCGGTGCACAAAGCTCCGATTTTATGAATTTAATCTTGTTGGAAAGTTATGGATGTCAAATTTTCAATGAGTCTATTTCAACATATTTGGCTCACTGCAGACAAAGTTATGGGAAGATTACCTAATTTCTGTTGTAGGAAACATATACTAGATAGACTTAACTCTGAATTTATCCGATCTTCTTCTATTTTATTTATAATACTACATGACCCTAAAATTATTAAAAAATTTATTATATATGGGCTTTTTTGTCAGGATTTAATGTACAAAATTTCAGATTATTTGGGCATAGGTTTGGAAATGAAAAATGAAACACCAGACATATATGGGATGCTGAAAACAAAATTTCAGTTTCTAAAGCAAACATGAATGCATTCATCCGAAATTAAAAGCTAATCACAGCTTATTCAAAGTAAATGACTGAAGGAAAATGAATTAAAATATGTTTATAGGTTAAGCATAGAGGAGATTAGGAGATATAAGAGGATATAACATATAAATAGGTAGAGAAACTTGAAATAAAAAAGTAGAATGCGTAAATGTAAAAGGAATTAAACGGGCAACATTTCTACTCTATTACATCATAGAGGGAGACTAATGCTCCATTAATACAACCCCTTTTGAATTGAACAAGAAGAAGGAGAGACTTAGATCAGCAAAGAAGAATGATCAAACTTACAATGGCCTCCAATGGATGATGGCTCAAGGAAGGGGTTGATTCCCTTCTTCCCCTCTTCTCTCACTCTCTCTTTATTTCTCTCTCTTTTTCTCTCCTCCTCTCTCTCTTTTTACAGCACTCACTCTCTCTCTTGGGCTCCCTCTACACGTCCTTCAATGCTGTAAATGAGCCCCCAAGAGCCCTTTTTATAGGCCTCAAGGGGGAAAGGCCTAGAGGCTTCCACGATGTGAATTGGGCTAAGCTCTTTGGCTTAATATCTTGCTCCAACTCTATGGTTGCCCATGTGTTCATGTGGGCCTTGAGCTGGTCTCCTTTGTATCATGTGGGTTAGCCAAGATAGGTTGGGCCTAAGTAACTTGGTTAGGCTAAGGTCAAAGGGATTTGATCAAAACATGTTTGGCCCAAATAGTTCGGTCAATCTTGGCCAAGGTATGTTCGGTCAAGGTTATTTATGTTCGGTCAAGGTTATTTGGTTAGGTAAGGCCAATGTGGTTTGATCAAGATATGTTTGATTAATTAAAGGGAGGATGGATTGGCCATAGTGGGTTCGGTCAGCCAGGTTCACTTGGGCATGGTCGGCCCGATGATGCGGTCTTGGTTTTCTTGCATTGGCTGAATTGTGGCTCACCTTTGTATGTCATGATCAACCCACTATTTGCTTGATTCCATTTGAGCTTCAATTGACTTACATTTAAACTTGATATCGAACCTCCTTTGTCCCACTTTAGTCGTGATCTGCTTCATGCTCTTCTTGGCCATTCGATTCAAACTTCAGGCTTTGAATGAGCTCTAACCTTTATTTGGATCCACCTTACACATTCGAGCCAAGTCTCCTTCTTCATGGAGCTTTGCCTAGATGAGTCCCATTGGTCTGATCAAGGTATGTGAGTTTGGCCGTGGTTGTCCTACTTTGTCCGGGTCTGCATAGGCTCATTCCTTGCTGGATGTGAGCTTAACCTGACCGTCGCCTTGATCTTCGTTGATTCTTCGGCGAGGATGATTTGCCTTTATCCTTACTTGACCTGGATTTTAGCTTTTTCATATTTCAAAATGTGATTTCCTAACTTCAATTTTGAAAACATTTGATTTCAAAATCTTTGTTTTAAAGATTTTGTGAAATTTAAGTTAGAGAAAAACAAGCATATTTTCAAAATTTTGAGAGCATGCATTTAAATTTTTTAGGGTGTTTACAGTTGCCTCTAACCCCCTCCGAAGGCTCCTTTTATAGATGTAGAATTTCCTCTTTGATTGCCCCCTATTGTTGCTCCTTTTAGACCACTTGCCTAATGTGTGAACCTACAATACGGTAAGTTGCCTTATTTAATCCTGTTGAAATCGGTTAGCCCATGGCTATCTAATGGCCTACCAAATCAGGCACCAAGGCTCCTCATGGTAAGATATCCAATCATGTTGAAATCGGCAAGGCAATGGCTTGATGGCTTACCAAACCCGACACCAATGGTGCTCATGGTAAGTCATCTTGTCCAATGATGCTGAAATCGGCCAGGCTTGTCTTGATGGCTTACCAAATCGGGCACCAATGTTGCTCATGGTAAGTCATCTTATCCAATGATACTGAAATTGACAAGCCAATGGTTCGTCTTAATATCTTGCTGAAGCTCAACATGTCTACGATCTTCCAGAAATCTTTCATAATGTTCAAAAGTTTGAAAGGTTTGTTTCCAAATTCAAATATTTCTTTAGAACAACATTCATGTTATCATTTTTCTGAGTAGACTTCATATAAGCATAAAAAGTTTCCCATTCATAAGGCAATGCCCATCTTTCCCTATAATGAAACAAGTTTGCCAACCACTCGTTGCCCACAAGATCATGTTTCATTAACATATCTTGTCATGCTAACAAAAGTTGTCTTCATCATCATAATCAAGCGAACACTTGGTGAAGTCATTTTTGAAATCATTTTGCTATATATATGACTTAAATGCTTCGAAGCACTTTGGAGAATTTGCCATAGTGAAAGATGCGACACCAACACGGTGTCGTGTATTGTCGACACTGTTAACATGTCAACCCAATATTTAGGTATGATCAAAGTGCACGTTCGTCCATTTTTTAGGTTAGATCTTTAAAAGGCTTGACTTCTTTTGAAGCTCATTTCTCACGAAAATTTCTCTCTCCCTTCTCTGTGTTGTGGTTGCCCCTCGACCCTCACCTTACTCTTGTTCACTTTGGTGTGTTGCGGCTGCTCCTTACCCTCACCTCTCTTGTTCATGCTGGTCTGTTGTGGCTGCCTCTCGACCCTCACCTCACTCTTGTTCACGCTGTGTTGCGGCTACCCTTTGACCCTCACCTCACTCTTGTTCATGCTGTGTTGCGACTGCTCCTCGACTCTTGTTGTGTTGTGGCTTCTCCTAGACCCTCGCTGTGTTGCGACTGCCCCTCGACCCTCGCTATGCTGTGGCTACCCCTCAACCCTCACTTGGAATCTTTTTCAGGTCCCACAAAATAGCACTTTTACCAAGCTATTCAAAACAATAACATGATAACATTAAGTTTCTTCAATCCCTTTCCGAAGTATCTTAAAAGGATGCATGTTGGGTAATAGCAAGCACATGCAAACCTTCAAAAGGGTACAGAGTGCCCTTTTCCTACAAATATGTGTGTTAAGGATGAGGACCACTACGGATTTCCCATCTTCTTTTGCCATCTTTGCAAACACCCCAATGAAAAAGGACGTTGCCAGAGAGATCAGTATCAAAATACACGAGTCTTTTATCCAGCTCTTTGCTCTCCTGAATAGAGACGCTCAGAACATTGTCAACAACTGTTTCTTTCACTATGGGGTACTCCTCATAAGTGCCCTCATTCCGCCTGCTACTTCTTTTCTCCCTTTACCTTTTGATAGAGATTCTTTTGTTCCCTATAAAATATTGGAAACCTGGTCAAGAGCTACCAACAAGTAGCATTTCAGATGGAAGAATAATGTTGACTGTGTGATGCCTGTTAGGTCAATCCTAAAAGATCACATATATCACATAGAAATCATGACAAGATAAAGAAGAAAAAAAAGAATCTAAACCTTTTTCATAATATAGAAGTTGACATTTACTGAATTTGAAAGTTTCCAAGCATTCTTAATAAAGCCTCGGATCAAATACAACAGAAGAGCAGGAGAAAGAGTACTACATTATCACTGATATTGTTCTGAGTTGCTCATTTTCCTAAAGAATAGAACACTTAAAATCTTATGATAATTCTTATTTTTTAAAACTGATCAAAACTTTTCCCAAAAAAAGCATCAACATTCTCCCAAGGGAAATTTGCCAAAACTATCATTAGTCCACAAACATGACTAAGTTTCTAAACCAAGGTTGAATACGAGAGAAGTCCTCTTTCTTATGGAAAAGTGAAAAAAAGACACTTAGTTCACCTGGCCATATTTTAAAACCCTTGTTATCAGAGGGAGCACCACCTCCATCCTCAAAATTATCAAGAAAATTCACTCTAAAATCTCCCCCTCAATGTTGATACCATGCTCCTGTTTCCTCCTACAGATAAGCATAGGTCTATAGGATGCACAAGAGGTGAACAGATAATGAAATCCATGGGAAATATATATGAATTGTCTATGTGTAAAATCTGAGTGTGTGTGAGAGAGAGAGGAAGAGAGAGGGGGGGGACCTTTAAAACAAAATGTAAAGCTGCAATCGAATGAGTTTTGCTGACATCAATATGAATTTCGTACAGTGCTTTCCCATCCACAGATTATGGTGATTTCCTCAAAAATGTCTCTACTACATAGTCCTAAAACCAGAAAAGATAAATCTACCTAGAACAACCAAAAAGTTTTATGAAGATACTTTCACATTAATCCATGACGCCTATAAATAGTAAATACACCTTCTTTTGAAGGGAGATAGACCATTATGTGTATGTACAAAGAAAATAAATACAATTATAAGTTAAAGTGAGTAAATTGGATCCAATTTAGGAAATTGTTGGTTGTTTTCTAATTTTCTAATAAAACATCATACCATGTTGGAGTGAATAACTGACTAATGCTATGATTTAGAAGCCTTTTCATATTCATGCATTTGCATATGTTAACAATAACTAAGCCTTTTCTCATACTAGATGGGGTCACCTAATATAGCGGTAGTGGAGATATAGTGGATTTTGCAGTACACTTTCATTTATTATTAATATATATATATAATGAATTCTCTAATTTTTAAGAAATATTAACAAACACATAACCACCACATACATAAATATAAATCAAACTAAATAAACAAATTTTAAGATGTGACATATGCATATTGAATTGTTAAACTTAAATTATAGTGGCTGCTATAACACTTGGAGTTTATCGGCCGACCCCAAAACCCGCTAGCGTAAAAGAGTGATGTAGTGCCTCTCTTTGTGTTTCTCCATCTTTCTATGTGTGTTTGTAACGTATGGACTGCCTGCTTATATTGTTGCTTGCTTCTTTCTTCCATTTGAGATTTTGCATAAACTCTCATTAGTGTAGCACATTAATTATTTGTTTGGTTCAATTTAGTGTAGACTTAAGACTTACCCTGTATATATTGTTTCATTTGGTAATTTAGTTAAACGTTTTGATTGATGATAATCTAGCTTTATGCACATTGTATAGTGTTGGTTTCATGCTTGCCTCATGTTGCACAAGTACATTAAATGCACTATAAGTAGTTCAAACTAAGTGGATTTGTTTTGCGATGATTTGCATTTGTATGTGCAACAAAAGTAGTCAAATGTAACACATTGTATAGTGGATTAAGGTTCTTCTATAATCTTTTATTTTCCAGCTCTTCTTGTCAATCTTGAACCAATGATTTTCATTTACACTTTAAGGAATTATTAATGGGAAATAGTTGTTACTTAGAATAACTTAGTTACATTTATATTTTTGTTTTTTTATTTAAGTTTATCAATTCAATATGCATATACCACATGATATTTATTGTTTGTTTTCTTAAAATTTGTTTATTTAGTTTCATTCATATTTATGTGTGTGGTGGTTACGTGTTTCTTTATATTTCTTAGAAATTAAAGAATTCATTTTATATATGCCACTATATCCCTACTACCGCTATATTAGGGTCAATCGCTCATACCCCAGTAACCGCTTTTGATAACATAAGTAATTACTACTCTATAATATTTATCTTTAAACTTTAATGATATCTTATTATTACATAGAATACATGATACACCGTTCGATTTTAACAACCTGCATCAATCAATTTTTCCACTGCTTAAAAAACTGACTAGGTATTTAAAAAATTCCTTTTGAAGGATGTAACATGTGTCAATCTTAATTTTCATATCATCTATAGGAACCAGATGATAAATTTATGTTCCATATATTATGTTTTTGTTTTACTAAGTCAAAAGTCTTTGTTTTCTAACGGTTCTTCCTATAGTTTCAATTTCATATTAATCTTTTCTTATATTCATCTACTAGCACAATATCATCTATGAATTACATACACCAGGATATTTCATCTTAAATATGGTTTGTTAACTCATTAATAACCAAAGTAAATAAATACGGACTTAAAGTTGATCTTATGTTTGCCCAGTCATTACATAAAATACAATGGGATTAATGAAAAAATATTACAGAGAAGATGGAGGTGCAGTCGGCCTTCACATGCTGCCACCCTTTTCCCTTTCTTCCCACCTAGAAAACTCTAATTGTTGATAGGGTTTCACCCCTTTAAATATCAACATTACAAAGTCTAATTTACTAAAGTGCCATTAATGAGGCTTAGTTAAAGCTACCTTTAAAAATGTACTTAAGATATATAAAACATAAAATTAAATTGCAAGTTGCACAAGTTCTATAGATGGTCTGCGATCATAATCTGCTGTAGTTAATTCTTCTATACATTCCAACACTCCCCCTTAAGTTGGGTGAAAGATAGATGTTATACCCAACTTGCTACATAGCCTCATAAGTAGATTCTTGTTAAGGGCTGCACATTGACTGTCTGACTTCACATGTTCCAACCGAAATTTTTTCGTATGTACATTGTCCTGTATAAAGTGACAATCTATTTCAATATGTTTTGTTTGCTCATGATATATCGGATTTGAAGCTATCTGTATTGTTGCTTTACTATCACAAAATATAGAAATAGGTTTTTTTGCAAATAGGCCAATTTCCATTAGTAGAGACCGCAACCACTTTCCTTCACACATTTCTAATGCAATCGCTCTATATTCTGCCTCAGTTGTCAATGTAGCTACAACTGACTATTTCTTACTTTTCCATGATTCCATGGTACTATGTTGCCACCAACCAATGTTATATATCTTGTAGTTGATTTTTTATCTTCTTTAGAACCTGCCTAATCAACAACTGTATAAATTTCAATATTTGTGTGACCATTGGCTTTGTAAGTCATTCCATGTCCAGGAGTCGCTTTCAGATATTTTAGTATATGAAAAACTGCATCCATATGGTATTTCGAGGGTGATTGCATGAACCGCTTACTGCATATGCTATGTCTGGATATGTAATAGTCAAATATATCAATTTTTCAATTAGTTGCTGGTATCTAGTCACATTCACTCTGTCAGCTCCATCCTTCATATGCAACTTATGGTTAACATCCATTGGAGTATGGATAGGTTTACAGTTTTCCATCTTAACATCTCGTAACATATCCAAAGTATATTTTCTTTGATTTAAGCAGATATCAGTACCTGAGTAGGCTACTTCAATGCCCAAAAAATAATGTAATCTTATAAGATCCTTGATGTCGAATAGTCGATGAAGATCTTGCTTTAGTCTTTGGATTTTCTCGATGTCATCACCTATCACGATAATGTCATCAACATATACGAGTAATAATGTCAACTTAGCTCCATTTTTAAAGAATAGTGTATAGTCACTCATGCTCTTTTGATATCCCAAACTTATAATACTTCTGCTCAATTTTTTGAACCATGCTCTAGGAGACTATTGTTGCTTTCTTTAATCTGCATACTTTATTTTCTGGATTTGGATACCAAGGTGGTAACTCCATATAGACTTTTTCTCTGAGCTCCCCTTGCAAGAATGTATTTTTTACATCAAGTTGCCACATTATCCAATTTTTCTAGGCAACAATACTAATAATAACTCATATAGATGTAAGCTTTGCTACTGGTGCAAATGTTTCCTCATAGTCAATCCCATATGATTGACTATAACCACGAGCTACTAGTCTTGCTTTATATCTCTCCAATGAACCATATGCTCTGAATTTTACCATATACACCCACTTACAAGTAACTGCCTTTCTGCCTAGTGGTAAATCACTAACCTCCCATGTCTGGGTTTTTTTAAGTGCTTGAAGTTCAGATTTCATAGCTTCAACCCACTGCTTATTCTTTGATGCTTCAAAGAATTTTTTTCAAACTTTTAACAAAAAATTGTAATAATTGGATGATAATTGATCATTTGAGATGAATTGAGAAATCGAATACTTACTACATAATCTTTTTCCTTTCCGAAGTGCTATGGGAACATCCAAGTCCTCACCACTTGTTTCTTCTATGATTTCATTTGAATCTAAGGAGGTTTCTCCCTCTTGGTTCGTAGTGTCTATCGAACTAGGCATAAATATATTTCTCTCCCCTTTTGTATATACTTGCATCTTTTTTTCTTTTGGCAATTGATCATTTTCTGCAAGAGAATTATCTTCATCTAGTCCTTCACTTATAATGTTCCTTGGAAGAACTATCTCTTCAATGCTAGAATTAGGCAAATCAGTCAAATTTTTGAAGAATGGAGTAGTTTCAAAGAATGTTACATCTATGGAAATATACTTTCTATAAGAATTAGGAGCATAACAAACATATTCTTTCTTTTCACAAGAATACCCAATAAAAACACATTTAATTGCCCTTATATCAAGCTTATCTCTGAATTGATTATGAACATGAACATAACAAACACAACTGAATACTCTGGGGATAAGGTGGAATGGGTTATCTTCAGGCTTAATCAATTTGAAAGGAGACTTTCCTGCAAGAACCATAGTAGGAATTCTATTCATGATATATACAGATGTAAGTATTGCTTCTGGCCAAAAATATTTTGTAACAATGTGTTCAAAGAGCAAAGTTTGAGCAATTTCCAAAATATGTCGATTTTTTCGTTCAGCAACTCTATTTTGTTGTGGGATATAGACAAAAGTTGTCTAATGTAATATAACATGAGTTTAAAGATATGATTCCAATTGAGAATTACAAAATTTACCACCATTATCAGATCTGAGGGTCTTAATGGTATAACCAAACTGAGCCTTAATGAGGTTGTGAACCATAGGAAAAATCGAAGATACTTCTGATTTGGACTTCATTAGATAAACAAAAGTAAGTATGGAATAGTCATTAATGAAAGTAACGAAATATTTAAAGTTTTCCAAAGAAGGTATCACACATGGTCCCCATACATCAGAATGTATTAGTTCAAAAGGAACGACTGATTTTGACCTACGACTAGAAAAATTAGCCCTATGATGTTTTGCCCTTTGACATATATCACATTGAATGACCACATCACTCGGGATTACAAAAGGAACTAAATTGAATTTTAGACATAAGTAAATGCCTTAATCGACTATGCCAAATTCTTATCTCTTCTTCTGCGGTAATGACTGCTAATGCTCTTTTCTATATTGAAATTTGATGTCCAAGTAGTATGTATAACTCATTCCTTAGTTCACCACGTCCAAAGGTTCTTCCCGTCCTCAAATCCTGAAAAATACAACCAAATGGAGAGAATGTAACTGAACAATTTATATCTCTAACTAAGGAACTTACTGAAAGTAAGTTGGAATTTTGGAATATATATCATTGAATTAAGCCTGAGTCTTCCTGAATTACTCCTTTTCCTTCCATAGGAATTAAGGAACCATTTGCTACTTTCACATACTGTAGAGTTGAAGTCACTTCATACTGCATGAGATTAGACTTATTCCGTACCATATGATCGGTGTCCCCTAAGTCTCTTATCCAATAACTGTCACATGATTATCATAATCTTTATATTATATTGGTTTTCTAATAATTTCTTAACAATGTTTCCGTGTGTGTCTCTTTTTCTCATAATGAGTACACTGTAGTTTGTTTTATCATTATAATTTTGATTTCTGCCTCTTCCTTGACCTCTGATCGAATCTCTTTCTCTGATAATTAATCTGTCATCTACCAGCAAATACGGATTTCTCAACTTATATATGTTCTCTTTTCTCTAAATTCTTTCAATCTTCTTCCCTTAATAAGAGAGAATATATTGTTTCAAGTGATGGAAGTTCTTTCTTGCTTAGGATGTTTAGTTTGATTGATTCATATTCAGGTGAGATACCCGAGAGTAAATCAAACATTTTTTGAATTTCACCATCTACTATTCTCTCTTTTATACAGTGCACTTATTTTCCACAATGTATCATTGTTCATTTCATAGTTCTCGCAGTTCTCCATAATACTCACTCATCGATTTGGTTCCTTGGCGATATTTTCTTATTCTTTCAATGATCTCATATTCTTTTGTTATATTCCTTTGTTTGCATTAACCTTCTTTGACTACAGTCCAAATTTCTGCAGTTGATTTCATATATACAAAAGTTTTACTAATGGAAGGATTCATAGATTGAATGAGCCATAAACTTACCAAGGCATCATCCTTGGACCAATTTTCAAAATCTGCACTATTTTTTTTTAATGGTGGCTGATTTCGTTTGATAATATAAACTTTTCCTCTAGATCGTAAAATAAGTTCAATGGATTGGGCCCATTCTCTATAATTTCTTTCATCTAATTGAATATTTATAATTTGAAATGGTTCAAACTTTTCATCATTACCATATGCAGCTGATTGTGATTTCTCTTTCATTCTTCCTTTCATATTAGTTCAATATTGAATGTGTTTCACTTATTGCTTGCTTTGTCTCTTCCTTTTCTTAATCGTTAGAATTTTCCACAGGTGTCGTGTCTATAAGCGTTGATGCTCCCTAAGAGTCTACCTCAAGTAATGATTGTTGTATTAAATTTCCTTTGTCTCCTGCACCGAAGAAAGAAGACAACACAAAGATGTCGAACCCATTGGAGGAAGATGAGTTTTTTTATTTGTATAAGTAGTTTACCACGTGTTTCTACTATGCCCGAATTCCTTTTTTGACTGGAAAATTATCTACGGAGGCAATTTGCAATCATAAATTTATTGTTTCTACTGTTGTAAAAAAATTATTGTCGACTGTGTAGACTATTGTCGATTGTGTAGACTATTATCAATTGTGCAATCTTGACCCACTACTGTCTGATTCTAAATGTGGGTCAATGATGTTGTATTGATCACTATAGCCAGATATGAATGTGGGTCAACGTAGAATACTTGTTGTGTGCCAGATTCTGTCTTGCCCTCAATTCAACGCCAGATTTGGTTGCTCCAACTTCCTTCAACACATCGTTGCTTCATCATGACCCGCTCTGATACCATGTGTAAACACCCAAACTTTGAAATATTTTCTAAACTCTCAATTTTGAGAATAAGTTTAAAACCTTTATGAACCTTTAAATTAAAAAAACCCCAACTTTTAAAGTTCACGTTTTTTTGGAAAATATTTTAAAATAAAGGTTTTAAATTCAAGCTAAAAAGCCCATAGATTTTCAAACAAATCAGACGAACAGGTAAAATCCAATCCAAATCTAGATCGAGACCAATTCCAAAAAGCAAAGAATGACAAAGTCAAAAGCCTATCCGGATAAAGCAAGTAAGATACGAAGATTAAAACTCATAAAAAATAGATAAAGATGGATAAGGTTGGGCCGAGATCATGAATTACATTCACAGGATGGATCATTTGAAATCAAAGAAGGCAATCTAAGTTCGAATATATGGTTGGGATGGACCGTATTTTATCAAGTGAAGAGGTTTGAAATGTTGTAATTGAAGAAGCATCAATGTTGCATCCAACCCGTGTAATCAAGCCAAGAGAGTGCACCCGAATCGGGCCTAGACTAAAGCCGAACCAAGTCTAGGAACCAGCCCACATGGGGCTAGTCCTTATCATCATAAAGGGGACCACCATCTTGGATCTCGAATTGGGCTTGGAGCCTATCCAACCCGCCTCAAATGAAGGGCCTACAACAAGTCCTTTGACCTATAAATAGGGCCAAGGGGGGGCGGGTTCAACATCTTCTACACTTGAGAATTGGGGGTTGTCTTGATAAGAGAAATAAGGGTTGAGTTTAGCAAGGAGTTGCTGCTCCAATTGTAGGTCGTGGGTTGCAAGAAGTGAAGGAAAGAGGGTAAGAGAGTGGGGTAGTATTAGCCATTGAGTGCAAGTGAGTTGAGAGGCAATCAAGGAAGAAGAAGGCCAGATTCCACTCTTTGAATTCCCGGCAATTGGGTGTAAAATCTGTAAGTATTTTTATCCTTCGATTTTAATCCTTCTTCTCCTCTAATTCAATTGAAAAGGGGTTGTATTAATGAAGTATTGTCTCCCCCCATGTTGTAATAATGATTAGAATTGCTGAATTTTCACTCTCTTGTTGAATTTTCATTCTCACACATACGTACTCTATGTGTTTGTTTATGCGATTCTACCCCAATATATTTTATAGAACACTCTATACTCTCTACTCCCTCTATGCTTAAGCTTATATGAATATATTTCATTTCAGCAATTTAATTTCATGATGTTGTGTTGATACAATTTCAATTCGTGTGAGTTTGTATCACGTATATTCTTAAAAACTTGAAACTAAACTTTATCATATCTGCATATATTGATTTATATATTTTAATTTCCGAATCTCTTTTTCAATTGATTCGAAATTTTGCATACATGTTCTACAAACACAAGCTCACTCATAATAAAATTTTCAAGAATTTTAGGGTTGTGCAACCACGTGATTAAAACTGTGCAAATCCGGGTTAATTTCTGTCAACTGTCTGTCAAACCTGTTTTCCTGCAATAGAGCTTGGGTTTTCATTCCATAACTCTATATGTAGGCCTCCAAAATTGATGAATTTTAATTAATAGGAAAGCTGACATCCATATCTTTCCATCAAGATCAAATTCACTAAATTTAAAACTCGGATACTGAGATACAAACTCATCATTGAGTCTATATTTCTGTGATAGAACAGTTTCGAGTGCTTGAGCAGAGGCATTTCCCAAAATTAATTTTGCATCAATACAACTCTGAATCATGATCTGTAAAGTGCCACAGACTCTCCACATCTCAAGCTTAGTCCTGTTAAATTTAGAAGGTCTATAAGGCACTAAAATTGATTCGGAAAATAAGGCCTAAAAACAGAACATTCTGTTTTTCAGAACTTGTTCATTTCAAAGCTTTAAATCAAGTGCACTCATTTCTTCTTTGAAAATCACCATATCTTCACGTGAATTGGAGTCTTTTACCTATAGTATTGAAGTTTCTAAGTGCTCTTCGCGTAAATTGGAGTCTTTTACCTATAGTATTGAAGTTTCTAAGTGCTTAGGTTGACCCTTGAGCATCGGTTCAAGAAGGTTTAAAGCGAAAAAGCTCGCTTAACCACAATCGCCAATTAAAGTTAGATTTTATATTTTTGCTAGTTTTTGCAAACTAGCTGGCACGCTCGCGTAAGAGTAGATTAGAAATGATCATTTCAAGTCTCTACATAAGCTTGGAGTGAAAATTTCGTGTATACACCATGTTCAGTCATTACATAAAATATATTGGGATTAATGAAGAAAGATTACAAAGAAGATGGAGGTGCAGTCGGCCTCCACATGCCACCACCCTTTTCCCTTTCTTCCTACCTAGAAAACATTAACTACTCATAGGGTTTTACCCCTTTAAATATCAGCATTACAAAGTCTAATTTACTAAAGTGTCATTAATGAGTTTTATTTAAAGCTACCTTTAAAACTGTACTTAAGATATATAAAACAAAAAATTAAATTGAAAGCTAGACAAGTTTTGTAGATGGTCTACGATTATAATCTTTTGTAGTTAATTCTTCCATACGTTCCAATAATGTCATGCTAGTACTTAACAAAAGCTAGATAATTCTTTATTGTTTCCTTCCAACACTTTTGTAGTCTTCCTCTTTCTCTTTTAACATTTTCTGTATCTGGTTTGTCTTTTAATTAAGCTAAATTTATGCATTTGCACAATTGACAGTATATTTCTCAAAATTGAAAAGCTGGTTTTTGTAAATTAGAAAATCCCATTGCAATATTGTAAGACCTCAACAACATTTAGAAAATGTGAAATCACACACTCAACATGCCTTAATAGGAACCGATGTTGGAGGTCTCATGTCAGTGGGAGGTTGATCCCATTCATTGAAAAGAACACACCCACATTAAAAACTTAGAATCTACAAGAAGAATCAAATTAAAGAAGAAATGAAAATGGAGAGAAAAAGAATTCACACATCCAAACATTCTCTAACGCAAAAGGTCATGAGAGAACATGTTCACTGTGCACTTGACACATGGCACAAGGACATCTAGAGAGGCAATCAGATAGAGCTCTAGTGAAGTGAAGAATTAGATGGTAAGTCTTTAAGAGTGGCAGAGGAAAGTCTCAAACATGTTGGAAGGAAATGATAAAACATGATTCTTGCTTTCTTGAAGTTAAATGGCGACTAGGTATTCATGTAGCTTATTGTGGGATAAGGCTTGGTTTTGTTTTTCATATTTGCCACATTACATGGTCTAATTACAAATAACAATTCTTTCCATCAAAAAGAGCTACGAAAAACAAAAAGGTGTAGGCAAAGTTAGCCTAGTCAGCAACCAAAATATAGCAAGATGTGCCAGGAATAAGTTAGTTTCCAATATGTAGTCAGTAAAAAAAGAAGGAAGTATTTATTCATTTAAACCAGAGCACCTGCAACCCTAGTCACTAGGCAATCCCTGGGCACTCCTTTTGATGACTAAGATAACCACACAAACAACAGAGATTGTCCAACCATGTTGAAGATTTTTATTCCATCGAGCAGGAAGAAATGAAAAATTACACTAGAACACCACCAAAAGCTCCATATCTTAATTTCCATCTTTAGGTGATAACTTAATTGAAAAGGAATAGTCAAAAGCTGTATACCTTTAGTTCCATTTTGTGATTGATAACTTAACTGAAATGTGAGAAAATGAAACTAATTGCTGCGTTACTGAATATGCACAAAGAGGTACATGAAATATAAATAAACAAATGTATTGCAAATCTTAATTTATTAAAAAAAAAACTTACTTGCCAAGTTCATTACAATAGGTAATACCCCAATGCAAGATCCACTTCCCTTGTAGATTACATTCTATGGTCACATTGCAATTCAAATCGTCCTTCCGCTTGTCTACCCTCACGGTTATCTTCCCCTCGGCCTATTAAATTCAGAATGAGAAACTTTTATTCTAAATCTTAGCCACAAACTAACGAAGTAGAACAAAAACAAATAAATTGAGTTTATTCACTACAGGACCAGTTCTCCAGTATCATGATATCATCTCTCTGTGCCTATAATGAGCTTAATGTTAAGCAAACCATGTCCAAGTAACTGTTTTGATTTTGACTATCGCAGTAAACATGAGAGACAAGAATAATAGTTCTGATCCCCATACCAACAGCCACTATAACAAACTTCCCAGTACCGTTATGAGTTATCATCTAACAGACAATGAACTGCTACAACGGGTTGCTATCATCTTTGTTACAAAATCCACATAATCGAGCCACCGTCATCACAATTACCATAATACAATTCGTTCTTGCGCACTGGAAACCAGATCATGCGGTTGTTCATTCTTTCTACTGCTTAATAATTAGGCTTAGGGGAATGATTGTCAATCCTAACAATCAAGATCATATTCTATCCACAATTACAATCATGCAAAAGTCTAATTTTATTTTCCAACAAGAAGGAACAAAAAATTCAAACGTAAAACAACTGGCAGAACTCCAAATGACAATCATCAACATCATTATTTCATCATCCAATGTCAGATTAGACGAAGTGAAGACTCACAAAAGATAGAAAAATTAGTCTTATACCTTCCGCGTGACCTCCAAGGGATACGTATCCTTAAAGACGACGTCCGATGTCGCCGGCTTCGACGCTTCTGTGAACGTTTCCGCCAAGCCCGCACTAATTCTAAAACAACCTCGGTACTTACAGAAACTCCGCACATCCGTGACGTTACGCGAGAAGCTCACGGAGAAAGGCCTCCACCCGCCAACTTTGTGCACGAACTTAGGGTTCAATCTTCGGAATTGACAAGCCGGAGGCGTCACTCTCAAAGTAGTCATGAGAGAGAGAGAGAGCGCGCAAAGTTCAGTAAGAACAAGAAACGGAGAAAAAATCGGTACTTATTTTCTTCCTCGGATTGATATATGGAGATCAAAATTCAAGGGAAAAGATATCAAAATTCAGTATAAACGCACGAAATAGAAGGTAACTCCGTGCTTAATCTTCTATTCTTCTTCGGATTCATCTATAGATCAAATTTCAAGAATCAAAGTTCAGTAAAAACATCACGAATCGAAGGGGGAATCCGTGCCCTTCCTTTATTTATCTGACCGCCAAATTTTCACTCACAAACAACAAAAAGGTGGACGTGGAGGGAAATGCGTTCCTTCTTTTCTCATTTGGTTTCCTATTTACATTGACGACGAGGATGGTGACGGTCTCTTTCCTTGGGTTAGGGAAATGCACGGGTATTTATAATGAGGAGGTGGAACCACTGCTTTCTCCAAGGCACTCTCCGGCCGGAAGAAGTATGTGGGGGTATATTCTGATAAGTTCACCTGACATGAAAATGACAAAATCACCCATGAATAATTCTTCACAAGACGAGATGGACCTCCGGATTTCGCAAATGGCAGTTGACTCCGCACTGTTTTGCTTCTCCTTACTGCCCCGTTTGGCTATTGAGATGGCAATATTGGCCTGACCCGTGGGGAAACGACCTACCCCGGTTGGGGCTGGTCTGAGGTTCGGGTTTACCCAAAGTATTACTTAACCATACCCACCCTGTGTGCGTCAGGTTCGAATCCCTGCACAGATTGTATGAGATTGGTTTTTTACTTGGGAGGTGACAGGTTAGGCACATAGAGGACGTATGCCATCCCAAATTGACAATCCTTCCCTATGAAGCTCATATGTAGTGCATTGCTAAGATACAAGACAATGTTACAAAACCAGTATCATATTGTATGATATTATTACATGTCTTGACACTTGAACTGATATGATTTAGGTACTTGTATTGTATAAAATGATCTATGTCGATATGTATCCTATGATAATTGGGATGTACTACCATAGACGTGATCTCAGTTTTCAAAATTTACGTTTTTTTAAGAACCGATCACATTAGGTTTAGACCCCTTAGATACCAACTTCTTTGACTTTCTCTTGTATCTCAGTACTTTTAAGATCAACCTTTCTCTTGTCAAATCTCAAATCTCTTTCATATCTATGGTCATCAACTCCAAGTCTTAAAATGATATCGAAAGGTGATGCTTTATGCTTTGACGTTAAATTTCTTGTTTCATAGTGTGATGCATGCCATTAAGCATTTTTTCTGGTTTTTAGGTTTTTATTAGTTTAAAAATAATTAAACATTTACATGTATGGTACAAGCATGTAGGTACCTTTTGCAACACGGGATACGATAAGCAGAAAACAGACAGCCAGAATCACTCTTTGCTTAATCCTTGACTGCAAAGACAGGGGTAATATGGTAACCCAAGAACATTTCTGATAGGTCAGAAAGCTGAGGAGGAAGGCAACTTTGTAAAGGAGACCGTGAGAGAAAAGACAGTTATGCCCCTGCAGTGTAGTTTTTCTTCTAGTTTCTAGTTCTTGGACCCAAGATACCAAGATCCAATCCATTTCAGGAAGATTCACATTGACCAAATGTAGTTTCTTTCAGTCGGCATTTTAAAATTCATAATTCATAAATTATGTGGAAAAAACACCATTTATAGTAAAAAGGTTAGTACCCTACACCAAGTCAGTGATCTCTCTTTGGATTTTTTTTGTTACAAGAAGAGGCCGAAGCCTAACACACACCCACACATGCACCCTTTAGGAGCCAAATTCCCAGCGACCTGTCATGGTGTGGTGCCTCTGGATTTTCATCTTTACGTCAATGGTCCCCTTTTTTATGGATCGGCAGCCCTACCTAATATAATGTTCACGATGAGTTAGAGTTCTCCTAAGCTGCCTATTCTTTGGCAAAATGTTCCTTCCCATGCTACTCAATTTATCCAACATCACCAACCTAGGGTTCTCATTTCTCATCTTAATTTGGGGTTGTGTGTGTAACATGTGTGTAAGAGAGGGAGAGAGTATTTCTAAGTGAAAAAGTATATTGTAGTTAGCATATTTCCTAACAATTACACTCCACTCTCTTTTCAGGGTTTTCTCAAATCTCCGACTGGTTGCTTTTTCTCAAGGACAAGTACGATTATCTGCTAAAGAATATAATACCACCAGAATATTTTCAGCACAGGATGTAGGAAGCTTGGATATACATTCTATTTGATGTATGAGAAGTTTAATATGCTTGTCATGCTATGTACTTGTTAGATCCTTTAAAATCTCAAATATCCATCTTAAAAGATAGAAAATTAAGTTCAAATGTTAAAACCTAAAAAATTATATCCACTTTTTAAAGGCAAACTTGATTCACCATTGTACTTCTTACTTTTGAACTTGAGATTTTTAAGGTGGATAAGTATATAAAGTGGCAAGCATTTGAAGATTGAGATTTATTTAGACAATGGTAGTAGAATGGAAGATTAATCTTTTTCTCACTTTTATATATATATACACTCCAAAGGTCAAAAGTGACAGCCAATCCATTTTATGTTAGCCTCTATATGTGGATTTGTGACAACCACAGTAAGAAATAAATGTTTATTTGCAACTCCTTGGAGAGATTATCAGGAAGTTGCAACATGAATTCTGAGGAAACCACTTGATAAAAAATGATATTTTCTGTACTTGTTCGGCAGATACCAAAAAGAGAAGAATTAATCATCAAAATAGATATATATTTTAACAACTTATTTATTTGATTCATCTGTGACTCCACATCTCGTAGAAAGTCATGTAGCAGCTACTGCTAATTTTGATAGGCACTTGGGTTCACCCATAATGGGTGCACACCATTTTTGTGTGAGCAACCTCTAACTACAAAAGGTAATTATTTGTAGAAATAACTCCATGAGGGTTACTTGCATAAGCAATTCTCATAGGAAGGAGAATAGATAATGTTGGATGATTCTCAGGGTTTTCTCAAATAACTCCATCGTACTTGTCCTTGAGAAAAAGCAACCAGTCGGAGATTTGAGAAAACCCTGAAAAGAGAGTGGAGTGTAATTGTTAGGAAATATGCTAACTACAATATACTTTTTCACTTAGAAATACTCTCTCCCTCTCTTACACACATGTTACACACACAACCCCAAATTAAGATGAGAAATGAGAACCCTAGGTTGGTGATGTTGGATAAATTGAGTAGCATGGGAAGGAACATTTTGCCAAAGAATAGGCAGCTTAGGAGAACTCTAACTCATCGTGAACATTATATTAGGTAGGGCTGCCGATCCATAAAAAAGGGGACCATTGACGTAAAGATGAAAATCCAGAGGCACCACACCATGACAGGTCGCTGGGAATTTGGCTCCTAAAGGGTGCATGTGTGGGTGTGTGTTAGGCTTCGGCCTCTTCTCAAAATAATGGAAAATTACTAGTATTTATTGAAGAGTTGTGACTCTTCATGATGGCACAAATATTGAGGTATGTATACAATGAGATGTACACGTATATTGAGAATGTGACCTATATAACAAAGTCATGAGCATACTTAATAAAATCCAATGGCTATTAAGAAAAATCCAAGCTTCTTCACCATCTATAAATGGATGAGTCTAACTAATATTTGGCTATGAGATTGATGCAAATCAAACGGTTGTTAGGCATTCTGGTTGCAATGGTTTCTAGCCTTTTAAGAATTCTTTGTCATAGCCGAGACTAATAAGGAGAATGAACCTCGTAATCTCCACTAAACCCCAACTAGTCAAGTTTAGATGAGATAAGAAGAAAAGAGATACTTCCAAACAGCAAAATGCTTAAGCCAAAAAACTCTCAACAATTCATTTAATTTCACTGGCTTCAATAAAGATTACAAAGCATTAATTACAGGCATTAAAACATGTTGGAAATAGTACCTAGGAACTAATACTACATGATTTTCCTGTAAACTAATGAAAATGGGCCTAATTTAATGGTCAATCGGCTCATTAATGAGCATAGTAATCAGTTGATACCGGTTTGGATGACCATTTATGAAATCTTTTAGTAATGCCCATCTTGTCTCTACATGCTATTAGATTCCTATCATATTCCTGCGGTTGGTAAGGATTTGTCCTCAAATCCAACAGTTAGTGATCTTCAATTTTTATGCCAAGGTGATCTCCCTTCAACTTCTTGCAAAGAGTTCTTGTCATTCTTCGTTACAAGGTTTCCCTACCAAGACACTTACAATACTCAATACCTAGTAGACTTAACCACCAAAAGAAACAACATAAGCAAATACCTATTATGGCAAAACTGGAGGAAACTATGACTCAAGAAAAAAACTATTCTACCCTAAGTACTATGTACAAAAAATGGTGGGATTGCTCTTTGAACCTCAATCTCCATTATAATGATAAAACTTTCACGTGCTCATTCTAGATGAATTCATCAAGACTAAAAGAAAAATATTTGAATATGCTCTTATGGCCGGAAGGCTCAATCTGCGTACTTTCGGCTTCATTGACTTCATTGGAACCCAACTCCTTGAAGAGCACATTACTTGTTTCAAGATTTTCTAGAATTTCTAGTTCCTCGAGTACTACAAATAACGTAGCAACTTCACAACTCAAATTACTGTAAGAAGAATGACTCTTTTCTTGTGTAATGCCCTCATGCTCCCTTTGGTCTTGCTCCAATCTAGTGAGGATGAGAAGGATCTTTTTTTCATGTTCCTCAACAATGACTGCACTTGATGTTTCATAGTTCTTCTTACATAGTGACGTCACTTCATGTTCAACTCCTTTGATAGGTGTCTTGTTGATGGTGCAGCACAACTCGAATAGGATTTTCTCTCCATGTGGGAAATCTCCTTGCTTCACAAATTTGCTCAAAGATAGTTGCACTTGGTGTTTCAAAGCAAGGTTGAAGAAATTGTAGCCTGGCCAACCTTTCAATCGATTGCACCAGGTGGTTCAGTTACTTCTTCATCTATTCTTGCTTCTGTTTTAGGATATGAAGTGGTAAGCGGCAAGCTTAACATAATCATAACTCGATGTTCTTTCCATCTCAATGAAAGCACCATGAACCAAAGGGTTAAGTGTTCTGGTTGCAATGGTTTATAGCCTTTTAGGAATTCTCTCTACATTCGCTACTAAACCAAGTTAGAATAGTTTAGATAAGCAGACAGAAATACCTCCGCCAAAGAACTCCTTGTAATAAGTTTAATTCCAATTACTTAAATATAGAGAGAGTGGGGGAGAGAAGCACTTGCAGACAAGAGAGCAATGGAGGAGATCGACGCAATCGAGTTATCAGAAGATTCCATGGATGACGTTCTTTGGAGAGCGAAGCGCAGGAGGCAACGCGACTTTCTCTCTTCCCTCTTCCCCTTGTTCACGGATTCTCTCTCTCTCTCTCTCTCTCTCAGTCAAAGCAAAATCGCTAGACGAACTCGGTGCCTTCAGGCTTTTCCTTTTTTAAACCAAGAGCGTTGGCTCAACTGGCAGAGCGCTCTGACACCCCGCTGGTGGAGAGTTCGACTTCCCCCATGTGTCTTTTAGGCTTCGGTCTCCCTTTGTAAGAAAAAGAATTTTCAAAGTTTCTGTCCGGTTCATACACCTACATTTCTTGAACTTGGTAAGCCCCCTTCATCACGTTGTCTTTTGCTAGCCTATCGACATGACACAGCTGAACTTCTCAAGCTTTACAAAGATTGAACATTTTTTCACCAAATCCCCGTCAGGATCCATTAGAGTGAAGATCACGGACTACACTTGCATCATCAAATAGCACCAAGAGGTTCTATCGTCCTTTTCTCAAGTAGCGTGAAGACTAACCACAACATCCCAAAGTTCTGCTCAGTAAGAACTACATAAGCTTAGTCACACCAACAAAGAACAGTCTACTGAAGATTTTTCCACTCCCAACTTACATGGAGGGCCACAAAATTGCGCCTATGCCGCCTCTACAATCGCAAAACCACAAAAGAACATAATGAAAAATACAGTGCATCAATCCTATACAACCCTTCTTCCACGGGGGTGAACAATTACGTGACCCAAAACAATAAACTGAAGGTCAGATAACACTCAGGCACGCCAACCCAGAACAGGATCAGATCGCAGAAACGGTGTTGGTTACCGTCCAAGTAGCAAAATGATTACCATGTCGTGTCGTGTTTGAGGCAGTAGAGCTCTAGCAAGATTGATAAACAGCAGAAAAATGAAATTCACCTTCAAAAAGAAAAACACCATTTGGTTCCTTCGTCTTACCATGGTAGAATTATTTTTTTACATTTCTTGAAACCAAAAGAAAATGTCTCTAAAATTGGTAGCCGAAGAATACCATCATACAAAAAAAACAGAGTTCCAGTTGCAAATTTATTTGACCTTTCCCCTTAAAGCAGATTCAAGTCACCATCTCACTGATTCACGGCTTGAGGGCCAGGGAAAGCCCGACCTTAGCGCTCTTCTCAATCGCCCTTGTGTCAACCTCGCCCGAGATCGTGAAGAGAGACTTTGGCCTCCACTCGTGCTGGATAAGCGCGCTCGCCTTGCCATAGTTGTTCAACCGAGCCTTGACCAGTGTTAGAGGATCCAATGCATGCTGAGTACCGATCGTCAGAGTGTTCTCATTGCTAGAGAAGCTGCGAGAAAGTTCAGCTCCTACAGCCGTGCTTGTTAGAGGGCTTACAGTATGATAGTAGGAAGCAGTCAACGCATCCGCCTTGTCATTCCTGCAACATGATCAACCACCCCACAATTATTGGCAATTCTTAGACAGCCCTAAGAACTTCGATTTGCTAGAGCAACAAAAGTATAGAACAGTGGCAATATATAAAGTTGATGAGACTGCCGCCTTTCTTTCCTTCACCGCGGCCGCTTCCCCGTCACACCCAAAAGGAAAAAATGGTGCAAGCTTAACATGGCAGCTAACCCGATACATGTGGGCACCAGAACCATGTAAAGGAACCGACTTCAACCTTGAAAAGGTGTTGCATAATATCTACTGAGCAAACATGATGCGCTCGCTAAGCAGAACAAGGACAATTGGTGCTTATTTTACCACAGATTAAATAATCAAGTTTTCGTGAAGGAATCAGTTTACAATTTACCTTACTTGCAGATAACACTTTACATCAATATTATAATCAACGTATCCGTGCCCATATCGCAATGAACACCAATACGTGATAATCATGCTAATACAGCACATTAAATCTTGAATAATAATGAAAATTCGTAAAAAAAATCCAAAAAATAAAAATTTTGAAATTACAAAACAAAAATAACAAATGATTAGAAAACACAATTAATCCAATTAATAAACAGTTAAGCATTGGAATGGCATCGTAATAGCATTTCACAATCAATAATACCAACAGACTATAATAAGAATAAGAAAGTCTGAAAACTACCATATCCGGTCAAAATTAAGATTACAATTTACATAATACAAATATAAAGTTACAATGTTTAATTTCACAAAGCGTTGATCATAACAAATGTATCATAAATATTATAATCAGGATCGCAGGATCACTATCATCGTCACCATCATCATCTCCCTCCTCTTCCTCCATAATTGAATCCTCCGATCTAATGCCTTATACGATTCATCAACTCTAATATTTGTTTTTTTATTGCTCTCTAGTTTGCATTCTCTAAAATGATGAGGCATCTTTTTATTCGACCCAATCATCAAGAATATCAACATTTTCGTAGCTAAGTAGATTGTATCGCACATTCCTTACACTTATTGCATCTTTTTGCATTTGTACATAAAAAAAACAAAGAAATAATACAATAATATTATATACTTAGAAGTTAGAATGTTACGAGTATATGCAATGTTGTGCGATGCAAATCATATCGTGTATCATTTTCATCGTATCACACAGTATCATAATTTAATACTAAAAAATAATAAATAATAATAATAATTACAAAAAAATAATATAATGCAAAAATTTAGTACATATTCACCGTCTATCATTTAATAATTAAAAAAAGAATTACATATATTTTGATGCAGTACATGACATCCTTCGAAAAAAATACAACTTTTATAATTGGAAAAAATATATTTACACATTGTAATAAGGATCATCAAATACATAATCTTCATCTTCTCCTTGCTGAAGATCCTCACTAGCTTCTACTTCAAAATCAAAATCATCATCCCCTTGATGATATTCTTGTTGCGCTCCTTTCAAATTAATCCATGCAATGTCTTCTTCGATTAGTTGTGCATTTGTTTCATTATCTTCCATAATTCACTCTCTAATATATGAAAATTATCCAAACTTATTGGATCAAATTGGTTTTCTTCTCCATTTATCTTTTTAATTGCCTACAAAAAAGAAATATAAGTCTTATTGGATCAAATTGGTTTTCTTCTCCATTTATCTTTTTAATTGCCTACAAAAAAGAAATATAAGTAATTAGTAAATAACATTAACAATTTAAATAAAATAAATTATTAAATCGAATATTTAAGTAGTAACCAATACAAGATTATCTCTGTCGGAGTCGCATGTTACAAGATTAAAACTAAGTCATTAAGGCGCTTATTTTCCAACCTGTTGTGCTTTTTCACGTGTATTTGTTCAAAGATACTCTAATTCCTTTCACAGCTCGTTGCACTATATGTTTATATCAAAACTCTTCTGCAAAATCTCTAAGATTTGGGCAATCACTTTATGTGATAAAAAAAGACAAACATAAGAAAATTCACAATAAATATAATATTTAAGAAACTTAAATATTAAGATAAACACTTTACCTGAACACATATTAGTGCGGTTGTGAATGGCTACAAGCAAACCTATCAAGTGAAGAACATTATCATAGATCTATCTCTCGATATATAACATTTGCTCTACTCTCATTGAGAATCAATTTGTCTATACAATTAATGATACCTCAATTTACCTCATCGTCCCTTTTAAAGCTTGCAGAATACAATGTTAGGTTTAGGTAATAAGTTGTTGCATGAATAGGCTCATGCAATTGTTTGTTTCATCTATCATCTATAATGTTCCACACGAGCATAATCCATCTTTCTTCCATTGAAATTGCTTTTAATGGCTTCTTTTGCCTTATTCATCACTTCATAAAGATAGCCCATAGATAGTTTATCCTCACTGTCAACTAATTTAAAAATTTTCACTAAAAGACATGTAATCCTCAATAGTCTAAGACAAGCAATTGTTTGTTTTATCTATCATCTATAATGTTCCACACGAGCATAATCCATCTTTCTTCCATTGAAATTGCTTTTAATGGCTTCTTTTGCCTTATTCATCACTTCATAAAGATAGCCCATAGATAGTTTCTCCTCACTATCAACTAATTTAAAAATTTTCACTAAAAGACATGTAATCCTCAATAGTCTAAGACAAGAGTTCTAAAATGTGCTCCTAAAGACGGTCTCTGAAACCTCATTCAACTTTTTGTTTCTTTTATTTTGAAGTAACTCTATAAATTGTTTACGAAGGAGCTTTGCACCATCAATATATATCCTCATCATACATAACTCTTTAGACATTGCCAAACATGTGAATATTATCACCTAATCCAAAAGCATCATCTTCTTCCTGAATCATCTCTAAATCATTCTTATGTTGCATCCTCTCAAGTATGCTCTCAATCATCTGTAGACATTATCGTCTAACGACTTCTGGCAATTTCTTAACTCTACTTCTGTAAGGAGCAACTCCTTTCCTAATCCCTAGTAGGTAATGTTTTAATCATGAAATTCTGTCACTAATCATCTTCTCATAAAACAAACATTTTATCTTCAATATGTTTCCCTCAACTGGTGTACCCCACTGCCATGCTGGATCATCGAACCGAGATTGCAAAGAATTTTTTTTTTAAAACTCAAAAAGTAAAACACAACGCGGGTTGGGAGCCTTGAACACCTTGAGAACATTAAGAGCCACCGTAGAGCGCCTTAGGAGCTTTCAACGGTTGTATCATACTAAAGTGAGTCCACCATTATCTATAATAAAATATAATAAACAAAAAGATTAAGTCTTAAAAGGTAAGAACCAATACAAATAACAAGAATGAGGAAGTAATGATAATTTATCAAAAACCAAATCATACTTAATGCATCTATGAATGAAGTTGTATTGCAATTGGATGTTGCACCGAGTAGTTAAATCTTATAAAAGGTCAATTGCATTAAATATCCCTTTCTTAACTTCTTCATCCTCTATAAAGTTAGAAGAATAAAATTGAATAGAAGGATTAATAAAATATGCAATTGCATGTAAATCATGATGTATTTTCTGGTTTTAACGTGTATTAATTATCTTTCAAATCTTCTTTAGAAGTGACCGCTTATGGTCAAGGTTTCTTGAATTTCTAATTTATACTAATCCTAAAAATCATTACTCTGACTAAAAATACAATAATCCTAAAAAATATGCTAAAAATAAAATCCACTATAATAATCCCCTTTCTTTCTCGACCAACTTATAAAGCCCCATTCATCAAATATAAACATCTTTTTCAATGTATTTTTGCATGACAAAACTTTGAACAATAATAACATTCATAACAAATCTTTTCAACGAAGGCCTAATCAACTCTCCTTCACTAGTATGAATTCTCATCAAATATAAATGAGTAATTAAAAATAAACTTTGTGACATTTTTGCATGCATCAATTGTCCCCTTGATTTTATCCACTGCACTCAAATCATCTAACATTAAGTCTATGCAATGTATAATACATGGGATCCACACTAAGGATGGATGGTTCGACTCAAACATCTTATTAGTTGCTTTAAAGTTTAAACATTATCAATAATAAATTAAACAATATTTTCAAAAATATTTTTCTTGTTGTCCGTCCTTAGTGTGCATGATACGAGCACGAGCATGCACATATCAATAGAACTTGTTCATTCACACACATAAAATTGTTGGTTCAGTAAATAATGCATGCTCATGCTCGTATCGTATGAACATTATCAATGATTATCAATAATGAATTAAATCCACTATAATAAATAATTAACATACATTTTGGAGAAAAATTACATTTACTAGATAATTTTGAATATATTATTGAAGTATGCATGCTCATGCTCAGTCACACACACACACACACCATTGTGCCATCCATACAAATCGTATATCATATGATTCGATATACAACATTTTTTTCTAAATCATTTATCAAAAAATATACATTTACATGTTTAGATTTCTTTAATCAACATATATCCAAAAATGCCCATAACTAGACATGTTTGGATTGGTTTCCCCATAACCATGAACTCCAACTAACATGCCGGTTACGATTTAGAATTGTTGGTTCAAGTTCGACTTTGAACCAAATACAAGATTTTTTTTTAAAAAGAGAACTTCAAAGAAATCATCAACATGTACAAAAGATGTCTCTGACAGAAATGAAGATGTTGAGATGGATGAGTGGTCATACAAGAAAAGACCGTATACATAATGAGGTTATTAGAAACAAATTAGGAGTGGCACCAATAGAGGATAAAATGAGAGAACATCGTTTAAGATGGTTTGGACATATAGAAAGAAGATCAAAAGAAGAACCTGTAAGAAGGTTAGAAAAACTAAATTTGAAAAGTATTAAAAGAGGTAGAGGACGACCACAAAAGTGTTGGAAAGAAATAATAAAGAATGATCTAGCTTATTGGGAGTTAACTGCTAACATGGCACACGATAGGGATCTGTGGAAACAAAGAATCCATGTAGCCGACCCTGTCTAATATGGGAAAAGGCTTAGTTGTTGTTGTTGTTGTTGTAGAACTTCAAAGAAACCAGTTGCAGTTTCATGGAAGGTCGTAACAAAACTCAGGGGTTTATAAGGTTCAGTTATTGTTTCGAGTAGTGTTATTCGTATCGCACTGTATTGTACTTATCATATCGTGGGACACGATACGATATACATGTATCGTACGATGCACCCTAGACCTTTATAAATGGTCCATCAACCGAAGAGAACCCTATGTTTCTGTGGGATTTCTGGCTTTCCATTCATTGCTTCCGAGTACTCTAAGGTGACTTCAAGCTTGGGTGAGACATCTCCAACGGTTTTAAAAGCTCTCCAACGCCACGATCACTCCGACAATGACAACACCAACGATCTTGTGGTTGAGGTATAGTTCTAATGACAACACCAACGATCTTGTGGTTATGGTATAGTTTCTTTTTGCTTTTTCTTCATGTATTTGGTATTTTCTTGTGTTATTTATTTTTTTAATGATAATATATGAAGTGTGTGAATATCTTTTCATTGTATTTGTGAAGTAGAGATACACTATTTGACTGTTTTGGTGGTTTATGAAGTGAAGATTGGGGATTTACGAAGTACTTTTATTTTCAGGTGTAGTAAGATTGAAGTGTTAAATTAAGAAGAAAGGAAGAGGTGTTAGGGACTCCCAATCTCGGTATGATGATCCGACGTGACAGTGGGGTACTGAGAGGAAAACATATTGAAAATAAAATATATTTTTTGTGAGAAGGTGATTAGTGGTGAAATTTCTCGTTTGAAATATCACCTAGTAGGAACTAGGAAAGAGGTTGCTCCTTGCAAGAAAGAATTAAATGGTAGTGTCTATGATTGAAAGTGTAATTGAGAAGAGGCAAGAAAAAGAAGATAGAAAGGTGTTTAAAGAAGCGGATGTTGGACTTGGTGGTGGTGATTATCTTCTGATGCTAGAACAGAGATTGGTAGTAGTATTCAACCACCAACTAGGAAAAAGAGGGTTGTTCAAAAGGTTACAAGTGCTACAAGACGAAGGGATAGAGGAAGATCTTATCTGGCATACAATCTTTTTTTCCTCCTAGTACTATACTTGGTGTTTAACCTCAAATTTGTCACACATACACCTCTAGGAGGTGGAGTGGCCGACATTGGTGCGACACCGACACCAACACAATCAACATGTCAAAGATGATTTTGGGTGCAGTCAACGTGTCAGAATCTATATGTGTTCAAACTCTTTAGGTCATTTGGTATAAAAGGATCCCATCTCAATCATTCTTTTTCGCATCCCAACCTACCTCTTCACCTCCCATGCTTTGCGGCTGCAAGCTACGCTCTTCGGCGGCCTCCCATGCCACCTCTTCAGCTGCAACCCTCTCTCTCCTGCATTTCTATTGCCTCACTACCAGTTGCAACCATCTCTACCACCCAACAACCAATCCAGGTAAGTGTCTTCTTTCCCTTTCTTCGTCTCCTTATTTTTCTTTCTTTCTCCTTCTGGTTTATTTTTTCCATCTCATTCACCACTTTGTCTCTACCATGAACCACAATGTTTGAAACCACTAGTTCTTAGGGTTGAAACCTAAATCCCCTTCTTCTTCCTCCTATTTATCCTAACAATAACCATCCGCTCATTGCTAATGCGTTTTCTCGTGTCTCCACCAAAAACCATCCACCATATCTTCCCAAAAAGATGTCGCCTTTATTCTGTATCATAATGTTATGTGTCAATTGGGCATTGGATTTTTTTATGATAAGCTTGGTGCACTTAGATGAGAGAAGAGACGACACTTCAACCAGTGGTACACTTGAACAAATATATCTTACGATTGTAATTCTAGCAGGTTCATGTAATGTTAAGTGCATCTCTTTTCTTTTCTCTTTATCTATTTTATTGTTTATATATATATATATATATATATTATTAATATTATGGATTCCATATATCATTTACAAAAACCAGCATCCTTCTGGCTTTTGTCAGTTTCTTGCTTATTGTTTAGCAATTGGCTACAACAACTTATATTACACTTGCTGCACCATCAGTATTAGATCTGCATGTTTATAAGGTTCCATTGATGAAGTTGTTAATGGATTCATAACCCCTGCAATGTTAAGTTTGAATGTGAATGTGTTAGCATGCATTACTGTGAAATTGTTGATTTTGAGCTCAATTGAACTCGTCATTTGGCAAATCTATTTCAGGTGGCACAATTGTTGCAGCGATTGATTTGATCAAGGAATGTGGTGTTGATCATAAGCAAATTAAAGCGGTGGTGAGCAAATTAAAATGGTGAGTTCCAACACTTGCACAATTTTGTTTCATGTAATTTCAACTCCCTTGCAGTAGATCATCTTGCACAATTTTGTTTCATGAATTGAGTTGATCCTAAAAATGGCCAATAATAGGAAAAGAAAAGGAGTATCAATTGGGACTGAGAGATTTGGACATTCTCGTGGAAGTGTTCCTTCAAGTTAAGGGTAACAACAAAACATTCAATTTCAACACCTTGTGATGATGCACCATTATGGATGCACGTGCAAAGGGAAGAATAAATTTCAACACAAGATACCAAGTTAGCAAGATTTCTAGTTTCACTGTTTCGAATATAAATTTAATATAATCATGGTGTTTCACAAAGACATGGAAGTTTCAAAAGCCAAACTAGAACATAAAGCAGCATCACATAATTGATATGTGCATAAATATAAAACTTCAAAAAGAAAAGTATGAACACTTACAAGGTCAAGGAAGCAATTAGATCAGCATTAGAAAAGCTTAATCCAGCATTGTACTTGGTGAGGTTTCCATTCGCAGTGTCAAATGAAAGATCAGCCCCAAGGGAAAGAACATTAGTTCCAATCACACACGAGAAGTTAACAACAGGATTTGCAGTCAGGCCAATGCTTGTGCTGATCCCAGCATAATCATGCAAGTACTGCAATTCAACCTATATGAATAGAACTTATTAGAAAAGTTATCCATCAAATGAGCATCTGGACTTCTAATCCAAACTTGCATATTTCTTGTCCAAGACAACCAAGACGTTTACATAACATCTGTCCAAAATATCTTCATCATAAAACAAACAAAGAAAACGGTAATATTGAATTAAATACCTTGCCAGATCTCTGATCCGGAACAGTAAAGTTACAAATAGTCTTCAGACCTGGTGTTGGCTCATCAACAGTTACAGTTGTAAAAATCTGGCAAAGGAAAACAATTTTCATTAGGCAGTATCAAAATTATGAGCACCTAAAGTTAACTCTAAGTTTGAATGTGAAGATATGGATTATGTTCTTAGACTACAATTTGTTCCAAAGCACACATCTGAAGCATACCACAGAGTAGAAGACAGTTTACTGGTGCACCCAGTCAGAAATCACTACATGTAAAAGCAAATATGATATCTTGCCTTTGAGAATGTATCCACTTTAATGTCGGTGGTGACATTCTTATGCTTCAGCAGAGTGTTGATATCAGCTAAGAACAGATCTCCCTTCCTTATTCCTGTTGATGTGATAGCCTGAAATGCAATTTAGTAAATACAGCAGAACAAGCATCTCTAAGGACACACACACATATGCCCTCCATAAAAGAGTAGCAACTAGGTAAACGATCTAGCAAGTTTGTGTTGCAATGTGATTCCCTAACTTTAAAAAAAAGACTTCCAATCAAGAGCCGTTCATTTTCCAGTCAAAACAAACTTTAGGGAAGTACAACCATGATTCTTAAACTCCCTCTAGTGTATTTTGTTATTTCAAATAACATGAAAAAACTGGTAATTTGGAATTAAAAGACTCAAAATCCCAGATATGATACTTCTCAGTTTTCACATCATCTACGAATAACAATAGAGAGAAACTTTTATCTATTAGATTTTTCCATCAAGCAGGACTATAAAACCCCACATAAAGAATTCAAGCTTAAGCCGAATAAGCTTCTCAAAAAATTCAATGGCAAGGAGAATGGGACACCATCAAGAAGACCAGACTGCGCATTGCATACAATGCAATTATTATTAAGAGCCATCTTTAAGATCGCAGTTCATGAAGTTGCAATGCAAGAATCAATAAAACCTCACTTGTTGATTATAACATTTTTATGGTGTGCTAAAAATAATCAAACTAAGACGAGCGTTCTGGAATAAAAAAACCATTCTCATCAAATCAAACCCCACATACATACGTAAGGTGCACGCGCACACACACAGACACGCATAGACACACCGAGAGAGAGAGAGAGAGAGAGAGAGAGAGAGAGAGAGAGAGAGAGAGAGAGAGAGAGAGAGAGAGAATTATTGAAATCCAAAAACCGACGAAATCCAAAGCTGCATTATCATCAGAAACCCCAAAATGCAAGCACCACATCATTCCGCAGCCAAAACCATGATCCAAACGACCTAAATACCATCCAAATTCCTGAACTATTCCAGAAAAAAGTCTGAGTATTCAAGAACTACACCGAGCGAAATGAACCATCAAGAAAGAGAAATCACGAACACCACAACTAATCAAACAATCAGAGCACCAACAAGATCCTGAACCAAAACGAGCGACACAAACTCACAAAAAAGCAAAAAAAAATCCTAAACAAAATCCAACAGCAAAAGAAATTAAAGAATCTAAAAAGAGACTCACAACACCGGTGGAAGTATACGTAGTGAGACTAAATTTCTGATCGCTCTGGTAATCCTTGTAAAGAAGGTCTGAAGAAAAAACAAACAATTTAAAGAAAATGCACCCAAAAACGATAAAAAAAAGGAATTATTCTCCCAAAAAAAGAAAATCACCTCTCGCCTTCTTCCCGATGTCGGTGTAGAGACCCGGACCCTTCACCATTCTCCCTCCACACAGGAGAGAGAGAGAGAGAAAGAAACGAATGCCTTTAGATGCTTTAGGTTTCGGTGGAGAGAATCGCTCCGAGAGGGACGAGACAGAATCTCCACCGTCCAATGGGTCTTGGGGAGGACGATTCCTTTTCTTGGCCGTCCATCTCGTGGGTTTCCCAGCGAAGCGGTGTTCTCATCCCGAACCGTATCCGTCGTTGGGCACGAAACATCAAGGACGGAAATGGGCTTCGCCTTCCGAGAAGTTTGGCTTTGACTTTTGTAAATTATGCGAATGTCACTGTTTTGATACGGCCACCTGCTCTACCACTTGTCGCTGGCGAACCGCCGCCAGCGCCCAACAGCTAGGATGATAGAAGGCCAGAACGGGTCGGGTACCGGGTACGTTTGAAACCCGGATCTGGAAATCCAAAGAGAATCCAACCAAATCCAGATCTTAGATAATGGTATGGAGTCTGGTTGCGATTTCAAGCACTCCACGAACGATCTGAACCAGTCAACCAGACACGAAATGTTTTTCCTGATCAATCAAAGTGACAAAAAGATGGGGTCGTGTTCGGGTGAACCTGTTTCGATATTGAAAAGTAAATGACACAACGTAAAATGAGATGAAAGACGTGCAATTGCAGCAACCTCAAACACGACCCGAACAACGCTGATAAAGTCTCGTCCCAGTGGTGACAACAAAAGTATCTCCAGTGTCCAGGTGGACCTGTTTTGACATGAGGATGAAACGACACAACAAAATGAACCCGAATGCGTCGGCAATTTCAGACATGCCACAACAACATGCTTGTGTTCACGTGACACAAAAGAAAACTTCGGGTCATGTCGGGGTTGATCTGTTTTGACACGATTAAGGAAACACACTATGCAGACATGACCCAAAACAAGAAGCTGCCACGTCTATTCGTAGCGTTTAAGCAAAGATACCTGCATTATTTATGGGGTTAGGAAAATATGGAAGATTTATAAATGTCATATGGTTTCTCAGTTCTCACTACACAAAAGATACTATTAGATCCATTGAGCATATTCATGTAAATAATTAACATAAAATTTGAAGAAAAATTACATTTACTAGCTTGATTTGAATATATTATTGAAGTATGCATGCTCGTGCTCAGTCACACACACCATTGTGCCATCCATACAAATCGTATTATATCATATGATTCGTTATACAACATTTTTTTCTAAATCATTTATCAAAAAATATACATTTACATGTTTAGATTTCTTTCAACGCAGATCCAAACATGCCCATAACTAGACATGTTTGGTTTGGTTTCCCCATAACCATGAACTCCAATTAACGTGCCGGTTATGATTCAGAACTGCTGGTCCAAGTTCGACTTTGAACCAAAAACAAGAAAATTTTTTAAAAACAAAACTTCAAAGAAACCAGTTCCAGTTTCATGGAAGGCCGTAACCAAACTCGGGGGTTTCTAAGGTTCAGTTACTGTTTCGAGTACAGTTAAGCCGGTTTTGGTAAGAGACGGTTCACCCTGGTTTGAACTGGTGGTCTGGTTAGGAACCAACCATGTCTTTACCCATAACTAAATTGTGTAGCTAGGTCTAGTTTGGCACTCCCAGCTGATGATACCAATCTGGGTTTGAGCCAATACTTTAAGAGAAAATGACGCAGCTCAAATTGTAAATCCAGGTTGTTAAGCTCCAAATGCTTGTTTGATACAATACATTACTGGTCATTTTTTACTTTTTTTATACAAATTTAAGCCCATAAAGGCCATAACCAAACAAAATCCAAAACAAAATCTTTTCTCACGCTAAGTGGAGTTCACTAATTATGTAAATAAATCTAACTTTTGCACCTAATGACCAAGTTGAACTGTTATATGTTAATTAGTTATATAATACTGATAGATAATGAGGAAAAGAAGAGATACGGGACAGTGTTGAGCTAGTTGCACATGGATGAGGGCCAATCAAAATTTGTGACACCTCAAGCATTTGCCCGGCATCATACCATATCATTATCAAATTTATCTTCATACATGGAAATTATTCTATCATAGTCTTCGGTAATGTCATTATTCTTAGGCCGGTGAGCCCAAAATCTTAATAGATAAGTTCACTTAATGCTTTGTAATACGTTAACCTTAACTAAACCCCTTTGAATACTACACAGAGTCGGCTGGGGTTGTAACACAAAAGGATTTTCTCGCAGGTCACCACCCATCATAGTATATTCTCACTCAAGCATGTTTAACTTGATATGGTGCATTAATCCTAGAAAGATCATATATCTAGTAAAAGATCCAACACTACCTGGTGGGGGGGGCTCAACTTGCAAGATGATGGTCGTGAGTTCAGGAATGTAGATGGTCGATACCTGGAGGTAGTGGCTGATCTACATAAAAGGATGCGGGGATGGCTCCCTTGAAAATTTGACATTTCACTATAAAAGCTATATTTTAGAGATGAATACATGGTTGCATGCTTCATCCTCTACACTATGAAATGCCTACTTCACCCTCCCTAACACTATTTTCTAGATCCGCTACTGCTTGGAGGGATATGGGGTGAGGACATCGAATCTAACTAGCTTTCAACCTATGCACCAAACCAGGTTCAAATGACTTTATCCTGGACGCAACTGTTGGCTCGTGTTTCATTAATATAATATGACAAGTTGAAGGGTCCATGACTAGATCCAAGTTCCACCTAACACCAGGAGGGAACCCCATCTTTCATAATTTGATGTGTCTTCATCCAATTCAAGTTGAAGTCATCCGTTGATATTTTGGTGAAGAACTTGATGCAATTGAAGATGCTTTCACATATTTCGAAATTGTCACGAGTCAAGTCTATGTAAATTGTATTACTTGGCTTACCCAAGTAGTCTCAATATGTCAAGTCAAACCCATGTTTTTTTTTCTTTATTTCTTACCTATAATAAGTCACATATTGTTGGTAAGATAATTCAATGTGTTATTTCCAATATCAAGGATGTGTTTAGTAAGTTTTGTAGAAAGAAAACTATAGTTGATGGGCATTGACAATTTTCCAAATCTCAAGTCCAGTTTTTCTTGTATAAAGGATGTCCAATAAGGTCTCTTCAACCCTACAAATACCCCTTTGGGCTTGTGTTGGGGATCTTGCTCAACTATTCTTAAATATAATAAAAGTCCTCCAAGTTTCAAATAAGGTTCCTTCTTAATGCCTTATTATCTCTTGTTTCTCTTATCTAAATCTTGTGCGAGGCTTAGTGGTGAGTTGTTGGCATGATTCTTATCGTGGATTCGTGACAGATTGCTTCAACAAATCTGGCACACATATATACCTAGCCTCACCCACCCATCGTGACAAAAAAAAGAAAATCCAAAAAGTTAAGCTTCTCCAAAATAACCTAGTTTTCTTCCTGTTTGGATGATCCGCACAAACCTTTGAAAGTTGGATCTTAGGGACTTTTGAAAGCCCTTTATTGATGAAATGTGGTAGGACATTGAACGTACTTGTCATCGGCCTCTAGGCACGTCAACCCTTAGAAAATTATTCCATGAAGGTCAGAAATGATAACAAGTTTTCTTGCTTTGTGATTTTATAAAAAAACAATGTGAAAGGCATATCTCTTAGAAAATATTAAGCGTATCCCCAATTAGGTGAGATAGCCTATATATTTTAAGGGGATACCAATAACCTATGCCCATAGTTGTTTTTTATTATGTGCATTTAGTATGCAAGTTGATTACTTTGCTTGAAAGAAAAAAGATCGATTATATTGTAAGGATTGTATGCTTATATTTGTTTTTTATTATGTGTATGTCAATATGCAAGTTGATTATTTCGCTTGGAAGAAAAAAGATGGATTGTATTGTAAGGATAATATGATTATCTTGAAAGAGAAGTATAACTATTCAACATAGGGTCTTGGTTATGAATTTATATATAAAAAATAAGAGAACTTCGAACAAATACCGAAAGGTTTGACCCTTTTCAGTTTGGTCAGTGTATTCTGGAAATGGTTTTAGACTACACTGTGGCTTCTACTGTTATCACGTTAGTTCATAGGCGATAACGGCATCACTTGAAACTGACATGGATGACGGATTGATGTACCCATGCTAATATGGCAGCTGACTCATATGCCACATCATTTTTGGTTTGGGATAGAAGATCCAATACCGGTGCGTGATACTGGCCCAAAGATGAAATGGATCCTTAAGAAACCCAGTCCATCGGTTTAAACCGAGAATGGACCGGGCTCCAAACCGGTTGAACCCAAAACTGCCCAAATCAAAACCGGAACTGGGGTCCCCCGATTCAGTTATAGGTTCCATTTTTTTACTGCATGTGTACAGTGGCATTTAATGCTACGTAACATCGTATGTGGTAACATTTAATAAGGGACATTTAATGGTGTCCTCACATTTAATGCAGATGACGTCATTGTCTGGCAAGTCACCATGCCTCTTAATAAAATATGATTTAAGTCACGATGACCAGAAATTTTTTTCATTTTATTTTTGGTTTCATTTGACTTGGAACCGGCAGTTTAAACCCGTAATTGAAACTGACCTAATGGTTACGGTTTATGATTACGTGCAAACTAGAACCGATGCTTTTAATTAACGTCTCCCTCTCTCTCTGTCTCTCAACAGCCTCATCGATCTTTGTTTTTCTCTCTCACCATCGCTTGCCTGACGGACCTCTATTTTTTTCGATAGTCATTAACGCCCACATGAACCTGTATCTTTCTCACTCACCATCGCCAACCTTACGTCTCTCTTCAGGAGTGCAACACGCATAACTTCGGAGTCGAACTCTTGAGACGGACAGAAATGACAATAGAACCCGCGGGTGGCCACACGCTAGTAAGCCAAAGGATAACCGCAGCGATGTGGCATTTTCGGTTAACTCCTTGTCGGTTTTTGCTTGTCTCCTTTATCGGTTTCCTGCTTTTGTCGATCTTCGATTTTTCTCTATCGACCTCCGGTTCTTATTATCTTGCTTCTTAGGTACGCCTAGAGCGGAAAAACACAACAGGTATGTGGTTCTGCTTGAGGTTTCTTCTCAGTGGGATTTTTCTGTGAAGTTCTGTGGGTTTTGGTATATTTCGATGATCAATTCTTGCTTGCGCTGCTCTCAACGCGTGTTCCATTCCTTCTCGGATTATCCCACCGAGCTTTTCTCTTCTAGAGCCCCTTTCTTCGAACTGTTACCATTTCATTTGGTAACCATCCGACAGTTTCGGCTTTAGTGGCTGTTATAGCCATCCTTTCACCGTCTCATTCACAGATAACGGTTTGTTGGTTAGTCCAGCCGTTTCTGTGCTATGTTGCCGAAAATGGCCATTATCTTACATCTCTCACTTTCCCATTCGAGCGAAGTGAACTGATATACTGATTTTCCTCCCACTTTTGCAGGGTTTTCTTAGTAATGTCATTTCATAATTGCTACTGCAATCACTACCCGTTGTGTGGTTATTTACCTACACAACTGTCAAACATGTCTCAAACCCATGTTCACAACATGTTTTGAGAAAAGCTCCTCTGTTATGCCTTTAGTCAAGGGGTCTGCCAACATATCATTTGTTGGCATATATGAGATGAATATTTCCTTTCTCATAACCATATCATGAACATAGTAGTATTTAACCATTATATGCTTGCTCTTGGAGCTATCAACTCCACTCTTGATAAGAGTAATTGTTGCATTGTTGTCATAGTAAATGACAACTGGCTCGTCGGCTATTTCTAGCTTCAAATCTTATATGAAGCGATTTATCCAAATGACACTAGTTGCAACCATACAACAAGCTACATACTTAGCTTTCTATGTATGCAATGCTATACAACTCTGTTTTTTACATGCCTAAGAAACACCACCACCTCTAAATAAGAATATTTATCCCGAGGTAGATTTGCAGTCATCTTTGCTCCCAACAAAGTCAGCATCTGAGTATTCTACCACTTTCAATTCATCTGCTTGAAAATATAGTTTCAAGTCTCTTGTTCCTTTCAGATATCTTAAAATCCTTTTTACAGCTATCAATACTGTCATCCAAGATTACTTTGATATCTACTTACAAGCCCAACAACAAAGCTGATATTAGGTCTTCTACACAACATAACAAACATCAAGCTACCACAACTTGTGCATAAGGAACATTAGGCTTATTGTCTCCTTCACCGGGACAATCAACCTTATTAAGTTTAACCCTTTTTACAATGGGTGTAACAACAGACTTGCATTAACCCATTTTGAACTTTTTAAAGATATAGTCAATATATCTCTTATGACTTAGGCATAAGAGTTTAGATTCTCTATCTCGAGAGATCTTTATACCCATGATATAGGATGCTTCCTCCATATCCTTCATTTCGAACCTTGAGTTTAAACATGACTTAGTTTTGACAATAATCTCATTATCATTCTTAATCAACAATATGTCATATACATATAATGATAAAATGACAAAGTGGTTCCCATTATTCTAGACATATACACAGTGATAAAGTTCATTAGCCACAAACCTAAGTTCTATAATGGCATTTTGAAAAGTCAAATATCGTTGGCGAGGTGACTGTTTCAGGTTATATAGGGATTTTCTCAACATTTATACTTTATCTTCTTGGCCTTCAATAATATATCCTTCGGGCTACTGCATATATATGATTTCATCTAAATCTTCATTTAGAAAAGTTGTCTTTATATCTAACTGATGTAAATCCAAATCATAATATGCAGATATTGCCAAGATTAACCTTATGAATGCAAATTTCGTAACTAAAGAATATGTCTCAACATAATCTATCTTATCTTTTTGCAAAAAACCATTTACAACTAACCTCGCTTAAACTTGTCGATTGAACCATCAACCTTATATTTCTTTTTCAGAATCCATTTACAACCTATAACTTTCATTTTATTTGGCAAATCAACCAATTCTCATACTGATTTTTCTCAATAGATTCAATTTATTCATCCATGACTTTCTTCTAGTATGTTGCTTCCGATGAGTTCATAACTTACTCATAAGTTAAGTTATCAGTCAACTCATCTAAATCCACCGAATTATACACTTCTTCTTCAAGATAAGTGTTATAATCCTTTAAGTAGGATGGTGTGACCCTATGCCTTTTATGTCTATTTAAAGTTTCAGTTATTTCAAGAAGGTCTTCTATAGGTTCAAATGATGATTGATCTATGTCTACTAGATCATCAATATATTCATCATTATTTTTCAAGATGTTATTCTTAGTATCTTCTAAGAATTCAACATCTCTGCTCTCTATCAGTTTGTGGTCCTTATGATAAAACCGATATTCCTTTGAACCTTTATGATATCCGATGAATATACACCTCAAAGACTTACTGTTTAACTTATCTCTATACTGATCAAGGATCTTTATATGTGCAATAGATCCTACCTCTTGAGATGACCTAGGTTGGATTTTCTTCCAAACCACATCTCATATGGTATAGTGAATACAACCTTACATAGTAATCTATTGAGTATGTATACCATTGTACTTACTGTTTCTCCCTAAAATATCTGTGGTAGAGAGGTATCAATTAACATTGACCTTGTCATATTCAGCAAGGTCATGTTATATCTTTCAGCTATACCATTCTGTTGAGGTATCTTGACATTGTATTTTTGCTTTGCAATACCAAAGTCTTTGCAAAATTCTAGAAATTCTGAAGAGGTATATTCACCACTAATATCTGATCTTAAGACTTTTATTAAATGCCCCAGTTAATTTTCAACTTCATGCTTATATTCTTTAAAAGTTTTAGGTGCCTCAAATTTATGTGTTAGGATATATAAATACGTATATCTCGAGTAATCATCGATAAATGTTATAAAATAAACCTTTACACGATGTGACCTTACTCTGAATGGTCCACATAAATTCGTGTGAATGACCTCAAACAAGGTTGTTTCCCTAGTTGACTCTTTGAGAAAAATTTTTCTTGTAATTTTTCCTTGTATACAAGCTTCACACTTTTTAAAAGTATTTTCCTCAAATCTAGGCAGTAAGTCAAAGTTAGATAATTTCCTTAACTTTTTCAGACTTATGCCCAAGGTGTTTATGCCATACATTCACATCAACATTAAATGCACAATTAATATAAGCAAAAGGATTTTCATTTTTATTATCATTCAGTTTGAATAGTCCATGTTCTGTATCAAATTCCTTAGAGAATAATATTCTCTTATGTTTCCTCACAGTAACCTTGCTAGGAATAAACTTGACCTCAAAATCTTTCTTTACTAAGATAGGGACCGAAACAAAATTGCGCTTTATAAATGACATAATCAATACATCAATCAGTACAACCGGTGTGCCTTTACAAAAATTCTAAAGAACCCAGTACCTAGAACATCTAAGAAAATATTATTTCCCATATACACTGTATGTTCTCCTAATTTGTATTCCTTGAGATCCATTGCTCCCTCCTTGGTCTTCGAGATATGTTTGGTAGCTCGATAATCTATCCACCACCTAGTCACCGGGCGGTCCATGTACAGATATTCAGATATCATTATGTCATGCTTCTCTGATTGTTTGTATTGTGAGTTGTTTCCTCTATATTTCCTATTGTTGCAACCCCTTTTGTAGTGTCTCAACTTTCCACAACTGAAACACTTGACCCGAGAAGTGATTTCCTGCATTTTTAAAAAAAATTAACCACCCTTTTTGTTATTCTTGTCAAACTTTTTGTTTGGTTTATTTCTCCTTTGGTTGGGTCTGGAGTTAGACCCTACCTAATCTTGTACTACTAACAATTTTTCTTTCTTGTTTTTACTCATATGTTCTTTCTCTGATATCAGATGTGGCATTTTCGATTGACTCCTTGCCAGTTTTCAATTGTCTCCTTTGCTGGTTTTCTGCTTCTGTCAACCTCTGGTTTTTGTTATCATGCTCCTCAAGTATGCCTGCACCAGAAGAACACAATAGGTATGTGATTTTGTTTGAGGTTTCCTCTCAGTGGGGTTTCCCGAGGAAGTTCTGTGGGTTTCGGTGTATTCCGATGATCTATTCTTACATGCGAACGCATGCTCAATTCCTTTCTAGAGTATCCCATAGGGCTTTTCTCTTCTAGAGCCCCTTTATCCGGACTGTTACCATTTCATTTGGTAACCGTCCGACGATTTCGGTTTTGTAGCCGTTACGATCATCATTTTTGCATCCTGTCCACAGATAACGGCTGGATGGCCAATCCAGCCGTTTCTTTGCTGGGTTGCCGAGAATGACCATTACCTTACATCTCTCTCTCTATCACCGACTTCAACCTCTCTCTGTTTCCGTTTCACCATCGTCCCATCGTCCGCTTTGACCAACCTCTCTATCTTTCTCTAGGGGCCTCAACCAACCTCTCTCTCTCTCTCACCATAGCTAGCCCTGGCTGGCTTCTTTATCTTTTTCTCTCGCTATCATCGGTCTCGACTTCTCTCTCGGTCTCTCTTATTTTTATTGAGTAAATGGGTATTTGATATGCATGATTATGTATCATTTGTGTCACTGCCTCTCCATTGATGCCGTCTCTCATCTCCATCACTCTTATGAGGTATGAAATAAATAACACTCTATTTTTCTTGATCCACAAAATGAGCATTTTATTAGATTGATTGACCATATTTACCTAATTTTTCTGTTTTATTTTAAAATTTCTCCTTTTTTACAAATCAAAATCCCTAACTTGTGACATTATATCTTCAGTAAACCCTAACTAAAGCGTGAGATTATGCCTAATTAAGTGACTATAGTTTGAGTGTATGTAGTTGGATTGTCTTTAATACATGGAGTTGTAGTTGTTGTAATCTAACCGTTTCTCTTTTAAATTACATATTTTAGGGATTAATTGTATATAGTTTGAATGCCATTCATATATATACACATGTGTTTTATTATACAGACATATGTATAGTGATTCCATTATCAATGTCTGTTTTTGTAAGTTTGATGTGGAGTTTTTGCTTTTGATGTAGTGATTAAAAACGAGTACTACCAACTTCACGTTGCTGTTGCAAAAAGGCCAATCCTTATATATGTAGAAAGTGAAATAGAAGAAGTGAAGGATGTTGACTTGGATTTTGTATCATTCTTTATAATATTCAATTGGTTTATTAGAAGAGCATTCCATATATTCAGTTATGTTATAGCCTTAATTAGTTTGAGGCTAGAGTTGGGATTGGAGAAACCTAACAATGTTAAAGACATACAAAATATGTTATATTATAATAAAAGGAATGACACAATGTATACATACATGGTGACTCTAGATAGTTATATGAAAGCAACGTTGAATTACAGAAAGAAAATAATCTCCTCAAGATATAACATGATGCATTTCTCTGGTTGTAAACGTCATATAACATGATGCATCACACACATGCATCATATAATATGACGTTTACAACCAGAGAAACACAAGACACATCAGCAAATGTTGATAGTATTGGTCATAATGAGCATGAGTAATCGGAAGGTGTTTATGCTGAGGCAGGTACACAAGATTGTATCGACCCATGACATGGACCAGGTTGTAGCGGGCATGAAAAATATATTAAATTTGAAGATGATGACTCTAATTGGTGGTCTACATGGTGATGATGAGGAGGTGGATGAGGAGAATGAAAATGTTAAAGATAACACAACTAATGCATATATAGGAGATCATTTTAAGGAGCAACGAAAAAATGACTATTTAAAAAACCCATTGGCTCCAACAATGAGGATGCAAAAACATTTGTAGACTTTGATGAAACAATCCTTTAGTGGGTTGTGCAAATGTATGTGATTTAGGAACCATGTTGTCTTTAAGGAAGCTTTGAGAGATTGGTGTATTAGCAACCATTATGACTTTGTGTATGTGAAGAACAACATTAGGGTGACTGTGAAGTGTATGAACAATTGCAGGTTTTATCTCCATAAATACCTAGAAATTAATCCATAAATGTTTTAGATAGTATAAAAATGGGCTTATTGATTCAAAATGCATATTAGAGAAATATAAAGAGGACAACAAAGATAATCCTACATGATAGATAGGTCTCATAAGGATGCCATCTAAAAAGAAGTTATCGAGTAATACATCCTCCCTATAATGCTACAAAGCAAAAAAAGAAAGTTTTGAAGGATTTAAAAGGAGTAGTTGGCGAGCAATATACTTGGATTAGGGGTTACTGTTTTATAATACAATCGACTAACCCAAGTAGTTAGGTGAAGGTTTGCATATAAGAGGACTACAATCGATTGTAAAAGAGTGCTTCTAGTAGTAAAATTGATGGTCGTGCATACTATGGTCCAGTGAGATGACTTCCATTTTCAAGTAGTTATACATACGATATGCAACATCTAAAAGGTTACATGTCTAGGATTCAACCTTTTGGATGGTTGTCATTTAAGGGCATGTATGGAGGTGAACTGCTATGTGTAGTAGCTAGGAATGAGAATGGCAATATCTTTCTACTAGTGATCGTTGTAGTTGATATAGAGCATAAGGAGTCTTGGAAATGGTCCCTTGACATATTCCTTAACTTTGGATATCCAAAGGAAACCAAATGATTGTTTGTGTCCAACAAACAAAAGGTAATTGGAGGTGTTATAGTCCCTTCACCTTGTCTTATTTCCATTGTTATATATGTTTGAAACATCTTTATAGAAATATGAAGAACTACAAGAATCATTAGTGGAAAGGGGTGCAATACAAAAATCTCTTGTGGCCTACCGCTCCTACAAGTATTTGTAGGCAATGGGAGTATTTCATGGATGAAATAAGGAGACTACCTTATGCCCAATCATCGTATGATATGAATTAACTATCTTCTTAGACAACATAGTCTTTGAGCACTATTCGACTTATTTGAGGACTAACAATATGTGTAAGTCTTTTGTTGCTTATATACTAGAGGTTAGAGATAAACTCATTTTGAGATGCTTAGGTGGATAAGAAAGCGGTTGATGTCAAGATTTCATACCCAATATACGATTTTCTTGAAGATTGTCGATGTGGTAGGTCATATAATAAGGAAGAAGCTTAATGCCATTATGAAGGGCAATTCTCTTTGTATGCCTATGGCAGTTGGGCAAAAGATATTTGAGGTTTCAATATACTCCATCACACATTTGTGGCTCATTTGGATGTATGCACATGCATGTGTAGGATATGGCAGATCTTTGAACTGCAATATAAACATGCGACAATTGTAATAATATCAAATAAGGAAAGGTCAAAAGATTGTATAGATATAGTATATAAGTGGGATATGATTATTGCTACTTACAACTACATAATCAATTACATTCCTAATAAAGAACAATGACCTCAAATAAACGAGCTAGATGTATACCCTCTTATCATATGAAACCTAAGTGGTAGACATAAAAAGTTGTGGAAAAGAAAATTTAATGAATAACTCCCAATAGACAAGGTCTCACATGGTGGTGGTACTATGATGCATGGAAATTGCAACCAGATTGGTCATAACAGTAGAGGATGTAAGGAAATTAAGACTAGGGAGACCTTTATCATCGTTGCATTAGATTGCAAGCTTCAAAGGAAGATAGCTACAAGTGTGCCTATTGCATATGGTTCTAGGGTAAGTGATGTGAAAGAGTTTCTCAATAAGAAGTCTTCATTTGATGTCTTACCTTTAGCACTTTGGTTCATAGGGTTCAAGGCATTGATCAAGGTAGGTTATGAGTAAGCCTACTACAATTGGTTTTGGGGTAAGTGATGTCATACAAATTTTCAATAAGAAGTTTTGATTGTATTTCTTACATTTAATAAAGATTTATACTCTTACCTTATTGTTATGATATTTTCTTTTACTGTCCAATAAATTCATACAACATATAACAATTTTTGTCGGGGCTCATGGACACGACATGCATCAAGAGAAGCATTTGCTCCAAGAGCAAGTGATGCCACTAAGATAAGAAAAATGTTTGAGATTCACTTTTAGCTTTTCAATTTGGTCTATGATTAAAATTTCTATGTTGTTCAATTTCCTTTATTTTATTAGAAATAATCGGATACCTAGTTTGCAAATTGGTTGTTGTAAACACCCAAATTTTTTCTTAAGAAAAATATGTTTTAGCTAATAAAGCTGTTTTTAAATTTTAAAAATTTAAAATAGATGAAATGATTCATGGATTTTGGATCACAGGATTAATGCATGCTTTACAATGAATCAAATCAAATGAGGTTGCTAATCCAAGAATATATCAAAAAGAAAATAAAAGAAAAGGAAAAGTTGCAACTTCTACTTGCTTTAATTGTGAGAGTTTATCATTGAAGAAAATTTCAACAAGACAAAAATATCCAAAATGTCCAGCTATTGTGGAAAGCTATCCATACATATTACATACATAAATATATCTATATGTAATAACTGAAAACTAAACTATACATGGTTCTATGTATAAAACTATATATATATATATATATATATTTGTATAACATAGGTCTTATATATATGTACATAACATAAGTCTTATATATATTATATAACACTAGATGAGTATATACAAATACATATAGTATCAGGAAATATGTACATGATTACCTTAAATATATATGTATGTGTATATATGTGTGTGGTTTGGTATAATATCTATGTATGTTAATCATATCTATATAATATATGTATGACATATACAAGGGCTGAATATCATGAGGATGAAAAGTATGATCCAACAACATAAGGCAACCTTCAATACTTTCCAATGTAATGAAACTATTGATGGAAAACGATGTGATTATCAAGGACAATATATAAACCAAAATGGTAAGACTCTTGTTACAAGATAAGTTGTTGTGAAAGAAAGAAAACCAAAATGATCATTCACAAATTGGTAGAGTGTAAACACCCAAAAAATTTCTCAAAAGGTTTGAACTTTTATAATTTCTACCTTTTTCAAAAAAAATTACAGTTTTAGGTCTTTTAAGGGTTTTCAAATAAAGATACCTTAAGCGAATTCATTTCCACACCGAAATTTCGTAGCAACCTCAAAATAAGGGTATATGGCACCCCCCTCAAAAAATCTAATTTTGACAAAGAGCTAAAAAAAAGATTGCTTTACCCTTACGTCTAAATTGACAGGATTCTACTTTTTCAAATGATTGCCTTCAAAGAAAGAATGGTTTCAAACAAGTTTTTAAAGAAACAAATGAAAATGAGACATTACGAATCAAACCCAAAAATGTTTGCAAAATTTCAAATTTACAAAAACTTTTGAAATTAAAAAACAAATCAAATCCAAACCAGGCCTAAAAAGGAAAGACTACACCCAAGGCTTAAAGTGGTTCGAGACACCCATCGAAAGTATTAAAGTGGTCCAATACCCTACACCCAATAAAGGGTTAAAGTGGTTGAAATAGTAAAGACTAAGTCAGGAGCGAAAGTAGGTCACCCATGCAAACAAACATTGAGAATGAGACTCAATTATTTTCCAAAAAGAATATTTGAAGATTTCGTTAAAACTTATGTTTTTAAATATATCTCAAATAAAATGGTTTTAAATAATCAAAAAGGAAATATTTGAAACTGTAAACATGAAAATTTTCACTCCCAGGTTATAAGACTCGAAGTGAACCTTTTCGTGTCTACGCTTGCGCAAGCGTGCCAGCTAGCTTACACTACTAGCAAAGGTTTTTAAATATTTTTCTGACTTTTTGGCGATTATAGGCAAGCAGACTCTTTTCGTTTTAAACCTTCTTGAACCGATGCTCAAGGGTTAGTTTAAGCGCTTAGGAACTTCAATTTTTAAACAAGTTTTTACTTCAAACTAACTTGAACTACAAGTGTTTCGAAAGAATTCGATTCGTGCACTTTTTGCCAGTTTTTATCACGAGGGTTGGACGACCCTAAGATTTTTGCAAGTTTTATTTATCTTGGCCTGTGTGCGAGCCTAGTTCTAGCATGGTTTTAATGAGGTTCGAGCGATTTGCGGCAATGAGCAGATGCAGGGATGCTATAAAATTTTGTTTGGGTTTTTGAGAACGATGATGCGAACTCACCTAAATTGAAATTGTATCTCACTCTGCTTGAAAGTAAACTCACACGAATATAAAGTGCAACTCATTCGACTTTCACGAAAGTAAATTCACGTGAATTTAAATGCAACTCTACTTTCACAAAAGTAAACTCACGCGAATTTAAGTGCAACTCTACTTTCATAAAACAAAACTCACACGAATTTAAGTGCAACTCTACTTTCACAAAGTAAACCCATACGAATTTAAGTGCGACTCACACGACTTTCACAAAGTAAACCCACACGAATTTAAATTGCGACTCACACGACTTTCACAAAGTAAACCTACATGAATTTAAATTGCAACTCAATCGACTTTCACAAAAGTAAACTCACGCGAATTGAATTATATATATTTAGCTTAAGAGCGGAAAGGCTCGAGTGCGCATGAGTGTAAAGAGCAGAAAGACTCTAGTGCTCGTGGGTATACTCGTGTTTAACCCAACAATTTAAGAGCGGAAAGGCTTGAGTACTCGTGGGTGTACTTGTGTTTAACCCAACAATTTAAGAGCGAAAAGGCTCAAGTGCTTGTGGGTGTAAAGAGCAGAAAGGCTCGAGGGCACGTATGTGTAATCGTGTTCATCCACCAGATAAGAGCGGAAAGGCTCAAGTGCTCGTGGGTGCGATTGTGTTCATGCACTAATATTACAACCCGGGGAGAGACTTCGCTCCATTAATACAACCCCGTTACGAATTGAATTGAGTGAAACAAGGTTGGGTCAAGGATCATGGTCAACAAAGTCCAAACAACCAAGAAGGCTGCACCGAGGTAAGCCTTGAACCTGCACCTAACCAGACTTGGGCTGCACCCCTTGGAACCCATTTGGCTGAATCTTGAAACTACACCCAGCTGAAACAAGGCCAACCCAGCCATCTTTAACCGAGCCAAGCAAGAACCGAACTTGGAGTTGCACCTGGCCGAAACCCTTGTGCTGGCCTGACTCACATGAACCGAACCACCTTGCTCGGTTGGAACCATTTTGCTGGCTAAACTGAACCGACCCACTCGGCATGAACATGAACCACCTGGCCTAGCTCATTTGCTGCCCTAGTGCTGCACTTGGTCGAACTCTTGAACCTGGTCGAACCATTTGGTGTGAACCGCCAACCTTAAAACTGAACCAACCTACCTTGTGCTGACCTGAGCTGAACCGCCATCCTCAAGCACCTGGCTGACCTTGCTGCACCTCGGACCGAACCCAGTTGGCTGCAACCAAAGCCCAACCAAACCTGGCCGACCTTGACTTGTGGGTTGAACCTCACGGTTGAACCTGTCCCAATTGAACCATGGCTGAACCTGTTGGACTGAATCCAACCGAACCAAGCCATTTGTTACTCCCTATTGACCACTTGGCCAAACCTTCAAAGAACCAAGTTTGGGTTGACTAAATCCTTGGTCGATTTTGATTTGCACGGCTGAACTTGGCTGCCCCAAATCCAACCGAACCCAAGTTGCATCCTTGGGCTAACCTACCTTGGGCTGCAACCTACTTGAACCACTTAAAAACCGAACCATTTTTGTGCTGGCTGAACTGAACAGAAACATACCCACTTGCTGGCCGACTAAGCCACTGCCACCTTTGGGCTGACCTGCACCTAACCACCCCTTTGACTGAACCTACTTTGACTTGGGCTCAATCGTCATGAACCAACACCCATCTTGGAACTGAACCGAGCCATGCTGGTCGACTTTGACTTGGCTGAAATTGATCCATCTTGGGCAGACCAACCTGGCCGAACCTTCAAGACTCAACCTTGGTTGGGTTTGACCTTGCTAAGCCCCTATTGGCCTTGATTGAACCTTGGGTTGCTGCAACATACACCTGGCCGACTTGCACCTGACCCACGTGAACTTGTGGACCGAGCCTTGCAACATACACCAACAAGGCTCGAGATTGACCAAGACCGAGCCTACTTGAACTTGTGGACTGAGCCTTGCTAAACCAACCAACCTTGACTTGACCAAGACCAAAGACTTGGCCAAGTCTTAAAGATCACGGCTGCTTCTTGAAGACCTCAAAAGTCAACAAAAGGGACTGGTTCTTGAAGCTCACGGCTGCTTCTTGAAGACCCCAAAAGTCAACAAAAGGGGCTAGTTCTTGAAGCTCACGGCTATGCCTTGGAGACCCCAAAAGTCAATAAAAGGGGCTAGTTTGACTTGGCAAAACCACACCCAGTGGAGGACCTGACCTAGTTCGTGGTGGACCAAGGCTCGACATCAAAGGGGAGGACTTGACCTAGCTCACAGCTACAATAAAAGTGGGCTCGAGCGAACCCAACCAATCGAATCAAAGGCTATGCACAAGAGGCTAAACTGAACGAAAAACTTGTAAGTACAGTTAGCTTCGGTTTTAAATCACTTGTTTCATTCAATTCAATTCGTAACGGGGTTATATTAATGGAGCGAAGTCTCTCCCCAGGTTGTAATATTAGTGCATGAACACGATCGCACCCATGAGCACTTGAGTCTTTCCGCTCTTATTTGGTGGATGAACACGATCACACACACGTGCACTCGATCCTTTCCGCTCTTTACACCAATAAGCACTTGAGCCTTTCCGCTCTTAATTTGTGCATGAACACGATCACACACACATGCACTTGAGCCTTTCCACTCTTAAATTGTTGGGTTAAACACGAGTACACCCACGAGCACTCGAGCCTTTCCGCTCTTAAATTGTTGGGTAAAACATGAGTACACCCACGAGCACTTGAGCCTTTCCACTCTTTACACTCACGTGCACTCGAGCCTTCTCGCTCTCTTAAGCTAAACATATATATATATATATTTAAATTCGTATGAGTTTACTTTTGTGAAAGTAGAGTTGCACTTAAATTCATGTGAGTTTAATTTTGTGAAAGTAGAGTTGCACTTAAATTCGTGTGAGTTTACTTTTGTGAAAGTAGAGTTGCACTTAAATTCGAGTGGGTTTACCTTGTGAAAGTCATGTGAGTTGCATTTAAATTCGTGTGGGTTTACTTTGTGAAAGTCGAGTGAGTCGCACTTTACATTCATGTGAGTTTACTTTCAAGCAGAGTAAGTTGCAATTTCAATTTGGGTGAGTTCGTATCATCATTCTAAAAAACCCAAACAAAATTTTATAGCATCTCTACATCCGCTCATTGAAGCAAAATCACTCGAACCTCGCTCAAACCACGCTAGAACTAGGCTTGCACACTCCACACACAGGCCAAGATAAATAAAACTTGCAAAAATCTTAGGGTCGTCCAACCCTCGTGATAAAACTGACAAAAGTGCATAAATCGAATTCTTTCAAAAACACTTGTCGTTCAAGTTAGTTTGAAGTCAAAATTGTTTAAAAATTGAAGTTTCTAAGCGCTTAAACTGACCCTTGAGCGTCGGTTCAAGAAGGTTTAAAGCGAAAAGAGTCTGCTTGCCTCCAGTCGCCAAAAAGTTAGAAAAACGATTAAAAACCTTCGCTAGTTTGTGTAAGCTAGCTGATACGCTCGCGCAAGCGTAGGCACAAAAAGGTTCACTTCGGGTTCCATAAAACTAAGAGTGAAAATTTTTATGTTTACAAAAACCATAGATGAAAAGATAATCAAGCAAAACAAAATTCTTGAAGGCAAGACCGAATGAAACATCCAAATCAAGCCTCGAAGCAGGGTCATCCTGAGTTCAAAACTCAAGTCGATCCTAAGACGAGTCAGAAGAAGCTGACTCAAGTCAAGGTGGATTCAAGTCTCAAGTTCAAAGAACAAATGAAGACCACACCCAAGTCAAGACTCGTCTCAAGGCAAGACACCAAGATCGAGAAAGGGGCGGGGTAGAGTGAGTCAAGCTCACCTAGCCAAGTCAAATAAAGGAGTTGGTCCATGTGGGCTGCACCACGCCCACACGAGCTAAGAAGTGACCACCCTCCCAACCCATATGCACCCCATGTGCATGAATGGGCCATCCATTTGGATCGGATTGGATCCCTTGAAATCTATAAAAGGGGGCCTTAGGTCTTGGTTCAAGGCATGAAAAGTGCATTGAAGGAAGGCGGGAGATAGCCTAAGAGAGAGAAGGAGAACTACAACAAGAGAGAGACAGAGAGAGGGAAAGAAAGAGAGAGAGAGAGAGGAAGAAGGAGGAGCCGATCCTTCAAAGTTCTTCAATATTCAGTGTCAAGAAGGGCTCTATTACAAGGTCGATATTCTTCTCTCTTCTTTAATCTCTTCTTCCTTACTTTTATTTAATTAAAAAGGGGTTATATTAATAGATCAATTGACTCCCCTCATGATGTAATAGATAGATATACTACTCATTTTATTTCATGCCTATTATTTGTTTGATTTCAAGTTTCCTCTACCTCTCTATACATTATAATCCCTTATATCTCCTAATCCCCTCTATGCTTAAGTTATAAATCTATTTCAATTCATTTCCTTTAGTCATTTACATTCCACTAGTTGTGATTTGTCTTTAAATTTCGGATGAGATGCATTCATGTATTTTCTAAACACGAAAATCTGTTTTAAACATCCCGCATCCGTCTGATGATTTATTTTTAATTTCCTATCCTCTACATCGAATGATCTGAAACTTTGTACACTGAATTCCCACACAGCAATCCACTTTTCATAAAATTTTCAAGAATTTTAGAGCCGTGCATCTACGTAATTAAAATTAGGGAAAATCTGATAAATCCATAGTTGAATTTGTAAAACCTAGGTTTACTGCAATAGAGCTTGGGTTATCATCCCATAACTTTGTCTGTAGTAGACCAATTTCATTGAAACTTGTTTCATTGGAAATCTGACATCCATAGATTTCAAATAAGACCAAATTAATAAAGATTGGAATTGTGTGCGCCGAGATATAGACATTTTTTTAAACATCTGTATTTCTGTCATAGAACTATTTTGGACTTTTGAGCAATGGTCATTCCCTGATTTACTTACAGATTTTTACAACACCGAACTTAGAATAAAAATTAGATTCCATATGATCCTTTATTTACTGTAAAATTTTTATAATTTTTGGAGATTCAGAAGCTATTTAAAAAAATCCGAAAACAAATTCTGAAAAAAGAATCAATTTTTGTTTTTCAGAACTTAGAAAAATTTTCTTCGAAAGACCTAAGCCCACGAATTTGGTTAAGTCATTTGGAGTTTGAAAAGTGAATTTTAAAAACACACCAAATCAAAATCAAACCTCAAGCATTTACTCTAACCCTTAGGCATCGGTTCAAGAAGGCCTAAGTCGAAAAGATTCGACTTATATTTTTTTAAACATCTGTATTTCTGTCATAGAACTGTTTCAGACTTCTCAGTAAGGGTCATTCCCTGTCAAAGGGGACTTTCCTATGGGTTCTAGTCCTACACGGGATCATGTATGAAGTATTCATGTGTGAATATGCAAGCGCATGGTATGGATGAGACGCCAGGAAGGGGGACCTCCTAGAGACCAGATTATATGGTCGAACCTTGGAGTCTTATGAAGACCTGCTGCTTCAAGTGAGCGGGTCTTATGTTGCTCGATGTTCGAGTTTTTGAAACCTCATTTCAAAAGGGAAACTCCTTTTTGCCTCGATCCTAAGGACCTCTAGCTCCTCATGTTTGCCTTTATTTGAGTCTTAGCACTCGCTAATCTAGCGGAGGTTTGATAAGAAAACAAGCTAAGTTTCAAAATTCCTACGCCTTACTTAGATGCCTAACTCTCAAACAAGATGAGATTCAAGTAAGCAAATCCTATTTTTACTTTAGGCCTTCTCGAAATGAACCCTTTTTCACCTTGGGATAAGTCGCAGGGATGGGAAAAGAGATACCACGGTCCCTTCTGAAGTGTCCCATGGTTTGAGGCAAAGAGGCGGAAAACTGCTCTTTTTGAGCTTTTTGGCCTTTTCTTTTTTTTTCATAGAGGGTCTCCCTTTGGGAGTATTTTTTCTTTCTTCCCTCTTTTTCACAGAAGAATTGAATTTTTCTTTACAATTCTGCTTTCTTTTTGGGAAAGAGATTTTTTTTTTGGGTAGGGATTTCCCTTTGTTTTTTCCAAATTTTCCTTTTGGAAGGAGAAGAGAAGGGGGAAGGACTTATCCCAAGGTCATACTCGATCCATTCTAGATTAGCCTATTTAGAAATAGCACGTACTACTTGTAAGTATCTTGCTATATTGAACTAGGCCTTTCTTTGTAAGAAGAAGAATTTTGAAAATCTAACCATGTATTTTGGAAAGCTCCACTTTTTCGCAAGTGTTGATTCTCTCACTCAGGGTCACATAATTCGCCTTTGATCCTTTCTTTCGAAGTTTCAAAGTAAATCTCCCTAAAACATTTTCGAAAATGGGAATTTAACTTAGACCCTACACATGATACTTCTTTAAGTAATGAATATTGATAGGATCTGCTAAATTCCTACCTTCTACATCGATCAACCAATAAGAGTTGTTTGTGGTGGTTCCACGTACAACATAAGGGCCATCCCACTTGGGCTGCCACTTTCCAAGTGGATGTGGGCCACGATAGTAGATGATTTTCAAAACGAGATCTCCCACTTCAAAGTGGCAAGGTTTCATATGTTTCTCATAGTGTCGGGCTATCCTTTGCCGGTATGCATGAGCATGATCTATAGCAAGGAGTCACCTCTCATCTAACAAATCTAGTTCGGCCATCCTAGCATGCTGAAGCATTATAGGGGAAGGTCGAGTGCAATGGATGTATGGAATGAATGCAACCTTTATGAATGGGAAGAATGGCGTTTGTGCCATAGACCAACTCAAATGGCATGGCATTTGTGGGAGTTCGGATGGAAGTCCTATAAGCCCATAAGGCTTCATCCAGCTTCTCATGCCACATCCTACCCTTCTCTAAAGTTTTCTCAATAATGCTTATGAGAGTCTTATTGGTGGCTTCGGCTTGGCCGTTGCCTTGAGGGTAGTAGGGCGATGAGAAGTGGTGAGTTATGCCGTAGGTATTGCACAACTTAACCATCCGCTCGTTTTTGAATGGGGTGCCATTATCGGACACTAGGTCCTTTGGAACCCCAAATCGAGCCAAGATATTCTTCCTAATGAAAGCCACCAAATGTTGCCCCTGGACATTCATCAGGGAGGTGGCTTCGACCCACTTGGAAAAATACTCAGTGGTTGCTAATATGAACCTATTCCCATTTGATACATGAGGAAATATTGGTCCTATGATGTCAAACGCCCACATGGTGAATGGCCAGGGACTGACCACGGAATGCAATGAATATGAAGGGATATGAATGGCGTGCCCATCACTTGACATGGATGACATTTCCTAACATGATCGTGGCAATCCTTTTTCAGAGTGGACCAAAAATAACCTGCTCTAAGTATTTTTATCACCATCATATTGGCATTAACATGACCTCCACATTCTCCATCGTGGAATTCATGCATAATAATCCTAGCCTCCTCCAGGTCGACACACCTTAGTAAGATGCCAATAAAACTCTTTTTGTATAAACCCCCCCAACATCGTATATCGGGTGGAAATTTTTCGAATGAATGCCTTATCCTTGGATGTGGCATTTTCAGCGAATCCCCCATTTTCTAAAAACCACTTTATGTCATAAAACCAAGGTTTTTCATCAGAATCTGGGTTGTTTTAGCAAATTTCCAAATTGTGGGTGGATAGAGTGGGTGCGTGCCATATCTCTAAGGATGGGGTTCCCAAAGTGGGATCGACCCTTAGGGCTGAACCCAAGGATGAGAGGGCATTGGCAATACCATTATCCTCTCTTTCTACGTGTGTGAGTGTGCACGATTGGAAGGATTCGATCAATCGAGTGGCCAACTCGTGATATGGAAGAAGCTTTTCTTTTTAACTTGCCAAATTTTTAAAACTTGGTTTATAACGAGTAATGAATCTCCAAAGACCTCAATGCACAATGCCCCTAGAGTTTTCGAAATTTTTAAGCCTTGTATGAGTGCTTCATACTCGGCTATGTTGTTGGAACATTCGAAATCTAGGCGAATGGCTATGAGTATCTCTCCCTTTTCAGGGGATATGAGGATGACCCCGGCACCAGTCCCTCTTTGGTTTCGTGCCCCATCAAAGTGCATCTTCCATACTTGGTTTTCAAAAGAGTTTGCCAAAATGTGGTTTTGAAATTGGTTTAGCAATATGCCTTCATCAAGCATTTCATCGAGTATGGGATATGCATCTTCTAAGGGGAAGTCAACCACGTAGTCTGCTAGGGCTTGCCCCTTAATGGAGCTTTGATGGTGGTATTTTAGGTCATACTCCATCAAGAGAAGTTGCCATTTACCCAACCTACCCATGAGGATGGGTTTTTCGAATAAATGTTTGATGGGATCAAGCCTAGACACTATCCAGATCTCATGATCTAGGAAGTAGTGTCGAAATTTCTGGCAGGCCCACACCAAGGCCAAGCAAGTCTTCTCCATGGCTTGATAGTTCCTCTCATAAGCCAAGAGAGTTTTGGAAATGTAATAGATGGCATACTCCTTGTGGGTATCATCCTCGTATTAAGCTAACAAGGCATCCAAAGCATTCACATGCACAGAAATATAAAGCAGAAGAGGTTTTCCTTGCTTTGGAGGGTTTAAAACAGGGGGATTAACTAAGTATGCTTTTAATCTTTCAAAAGATTTTTGGCAATCGTCATCCCATAAAAATTTTGTCCCTTTTCTTAAAAGTTTGTTGAAGGGTTCGCATCTTGTTGTGAGGTTTGAAATAAACCTACGAATTGATTGGAGGCGACCCTGGAGGCTACGAATTTGCGTGAGATTGGAGGGTGGAGCCATGTCTATGATGGCTCTACACTTAGAGGGGTCGACTTCAATGCCCCTTTGGCTCACCATAAATCCTAAAAGCTTCCCGGATTCTACTCCGAACACGCACTTTTGAGGGTTTAGCTTTACTTTGTAAAGCTTAAGCCTTTCGAAAATCTTTTACAAACATGCGAGATGAGTGCATCGCGTTTTTGACTTAGCCAAGAGATCATCCACATATACCTCTATGAGCTCATGAATCTGATCGTGAAAGATCATAGTCATAGCTCTTTGGTAGGTGGCTCCAGCATTTTTTAAACCAAAGGCATGACTATATAGCAGTACGTGCCCCATGGGGTTGTGAAAGCAGTTTTAGCCTGATCTCGTTTGGCTAATTTGATTTGGTTATACCCTAAATAGCCATCCATGAATGAAAACATTTCATGATTTGCAGTACTATCGACTATGAAATCAATGTTGGGTAAAGGAAAGTTATCCTTTGGTGTGGCTTTATTCAGGTTTTTGAAATTGATGCATATTCAAATTTTCCCATTGGTTTTTCGAACAACAACGATGTTTGATAATCAATCAGAGTACGCAATGAGTTTTATAAATCTGGCTTTTAACAGATCTTCTAAACCCTCCTTGACTTGTGAGTGTATGTTCAGATGTATCTTCTTAAGCTTTTGCTTTATGGGTTTTGCATCCGAATCTAAGAGAAGACGATGCTTTATGACTCTCGGGACTATACCCGGTATGTCTTCATACATCCATGCAAACACATCAATGTAGGTTTTTAAAAATGCAGTGAATGATGATCTTTCATGCTCATGCAAACGCCTATCTGAATGTGCTTGGGCTTTGAATCACTCTCTAGGTTTATCTCTATGAAATCTCCTCCTACTGAATTCAAAGGTTTTTCAAAATCGAGAATTTTATGAAATTCTGGGAGCTCGGAAGTGGGATCTTCTATAAACACCCAAAATTTTAAAATCTCAAAAACTTTAAAAAAAACACAAAAAGCTCGTTTGAGCCAAAACGACAATCTGTTTTAAAATATGAAAACAGGTACAAAAGGCAAAAGGAGAGTCCCGGCAAGAAGAGGAAATCGAGCCCGGAATTTCAGAAGCCACTCCCTGCTCAAAAACAGAAGAAAAGAGAGCCCGTTTGGAGAAAAGCCCGACAAAAAGGGTAAAAGCATAATTTGGGTCAAAGAAACAGCGCAAAGCAGCTCTAAAATGAAGAAAGAAGCCCAGTACCTGAGGAAGTCGACAGAAGTCTGAGACACGTCCTGTCAGAATGAAGAACGGAATCTGTGTGGCAATCTGAGTTCGATATCAACAGGAACCGGCTAGAAACCAAAACGGCGGACCGAAACGAACGCCAAAAAGGTCCTGAAAAGCAGAACACCGATTGGAAGGAAGACTTGGGGAAGACCCAGGCCAGAGTTGGGTGTTCGATGAATCGAAGCCCGCTCGAAACCGACGGTGAAAAGCACTAGAAAGGACCAGAAAAACAAGGAGTAGAAGAAAAGTTTGGATTGGGTCTGGAACCAAAAATATCCAGATCCAGATCCAAATAGTGTTTGGATTGGATATGGATCCCAAAATATCCGAGATCCGAGATCTGATATCCAAACCCAAATAAATATTTGGACTGGATCTGGATCTCAAAATATCCGAGATTTGCGATCCAGATAGGGTTTGGATTGGATCCGGATAGCCAGACCCAAATCTAGGACCCAATATCCGAGATCCATTTAAAACCTCTATAAATAGAGGTAGTGGGCAGAAAAAAAAGGGATCCTGCGTGAATTCAAGGGAGGTGCTTCACGTGGACTCCAAAAGGGGGGAAGAGAGAGAAAGGGTCCCTATTGTCCCAAGCATTGAGAGTTGGGATTGGCCATAGAGCTATGGGCTGCACCAAACGGAATGGCGTCTTCTTCATGCTTGGAGTGGAGTTCATGGTGGAGCTTGGTGGCTTGAGCGGCAGCTTGGAGTGGTGCTGCAACCAGGTAAGTCCCTAAAACCTAACCTAGACCACCTCTATTCTAACCCTTCTAGACCACCTAAACCAGCCCCTAAAAACTCCATTAAACCAGCCAAGTCCTGGCCGGTTTTCACCAAAATTTCTACCCTAGACCACCACCTAACCAAGCTACCCTAAGACCTAAACCAGTTCGGCCACCACCTGGCCGAACTCCCCTTTGAAACACACCTAGCTCGAGCCACCTTGGCTCGAGCCTTTTCCTAAGACCCACTTGCCGGTCGTGTCCCACATTCTTTTTACCTAAGGTTTGGCCTGCCTTGAGGCAGGCCACCTACCCTAAAGACCGCCCAGCCTTTGGCTGTGGCTTCCCTTCCCCACCTACCTAAAACAGCCCGACCGAAGGTGGCCGGGCCTCCTTGTTTTTTGCCAAAAACCTAGCCTGCATTGAGGCAGGCCACCTAGCCAAAATCCACGGCCTAACCAGGTCGTTTTCTTCCCCCCACTCGCCTAAAACCTGGCCTACCCTTTTGGCAGGCCATTTACCTTTCAAACCAGCCCCTAACCTAGCCGTGACTTGCCTAGGATCGACCCCAACTACATCCTAAAAACTGAGTTCGCTCGAGCCACCTTGGCTCGAGTCTCACAAGACCAAACAAAGGCCATAAACCTTGGCTGAAATCTCAAAACTTCAGCCAATACCTAACCTAGGACCAGCCAACTCTATCCTATACCTAAACCAAGGCCAAATGCTGGCCGAATCCTAAACCAAAACCTTATCACTCGAGCCACCTTGGCTCGAGTCATCCCTTGCCCAAATCAGCCTTAAGTGGCCCCAAACCCAGTATAACTTGCAGCTCCTGGAACTCCAAGTCTCTCCAAGCTCTCAATCTCTCCGGCTTCGCTCCCACATGCATCGAATGCCATGAGACGATGATGAACTTGTCCCTTATACAATCCTAACTCAAGAACCTGGAAAAGTGTAAGTCGTTTGATATATATAAGTCTCTTTTCTATTCAATTCAATTCGTGATACAGGGTTGTAATAACGGAGCATCGTCTCCTCCCGGAATGTAATAACTGTGCTGGACACACGAGACACACACGTACACTTGAGCCTTTCCGCTCTTATCTCGTACACAAGCACCACGTACACAATTGAGCCTTTTTGCTCTTATCATATACATACGTATTTCAATTTAGCTGGGTTGTTACATTAAGTCGTGTGAGTTTGTCTTTCAATTACACACTCGCACCCAAGAAACACCCGAGCGATTGCTCAAACACCTCACGCACATTTTGGCCTCAGAAGCCACTAAGATATAGCCATATCTATATAGTTTCTGCTCTGTGAGTTTTCCTGGTTCAGCTGTGTATGCATTTCAATTCCGGGTTTTAAATTCAGTCGTGTGTGTTGTCTTTCAATTTATACATACACACACGCGCCACAATTGAGCCTTTTCGCTCTTATATATATATCTCCCTTCTGCTGTGTTTTACGGTTCAGTTGCGTGTGTTGCATTTCAATTTATACACAACACCCATGCACACATTGAGCCTTTCCGCTCTTAGGATATAGATATATTTAAATTTTTGCAATTTACATTCAAGTCGTGTGAGTTGCATTCAATTTGGGTTTTCCCTTCTGCTAAGTCTTTAAATTTCGGGTTTTACATTCAAGTTGTGTGAGTTGCATTGCATACTCTCCATACTCGAGCTAGAGTGCATACCTTTATCGAACAAACCCGAACAAAATTGTGCAAGACGCCCAACTTAGGCCACTTCACCCACACTCCACGCCTAAGTGGTTGAAACTGAAAGACTTAGGGTCGCCCAAATAAAAAACTCGCCAAGTGCATGATTTTAAAAGGATTTTCAAACACCTGTTTGTTCAAAAATCGAATTTGAGTTTAACTTGTTTCAAACGAAGTCTCTAAGCGTATAGACTGACCCTTGCGCATCGGTGCAAGAAAGTCTGCGATGAAAAGATCTCGCTTGCCTACAATTGCCTTTTAAAAGTCAGATATTTCAAAACTACTTTGCTAGATGAAAAGATACAATCAGTCCCGCTTGCGTATATAAGGACTTAGGGACCCATGCATACTTTGGAAAATTGCAAGAAAAGGGATGAAAAGATACAATCCTCATTGAGTAAACTAAGAAAAACTTTGAAAACAGATAAAGCCCAAAGAGAGCTCGATGATATTGAAAAAATGTTTCAAAAGATGAATGCTTTAAAAGCCCATCGATCCCATAGCAACTCTTCTTGGGCACATAAAGATCATGAAAAGAAAACCGATCTTAAACTTAGTGAAGGATGTAAGGTAAAAGGCCAAACCCAAGAAAGGGGCGAGCCATCCACTCCCACATTTCCAAATTTTGAAAAATCCAAAGAAAAATCTGAAAAAGATGTTTTTGTTTCAAAAAATCAAAAAAATCTTGAAAATTTACAAAAAGACAAAAAAATTGAAAAACAAAATTTTGAAATTTCAAAAAATTCAAGTGAAAAACCTAGGTCTAGGCACACACAGAATGAGACATAAAACCCACACCCCACAAAGAGACGAGAGTGAAAAAGAGGTAGGTTTCGAAAAGGAATGCCTCGTGAACCCACGGGGGCTCAAAACAGAGTTACTCGGGAAATCGGCCTGCTCTCACCCTGAAAAGGTAGACAAGCCACAAAGAGGTATGCCTGAAACCTATCCTTCTCAAAACTCTCTTCTTCATATAGGGTCATTAGATGCATTGGATAACCCCTATGCACATACAAGCCTACAAATTGTGCTAAAATTTGAGGATTTTCTAGGTGCGCCAACTGTCGCGCTCCGTCCAAAAGAATTGCAAAAACAAAAAGAAGTTCAAAAAATGGTAGACATGGAGACCCCTAGTGCATGCATCGACATCTTAGGAGCTCATAACCCTACCATAGAAAAACCCACTTCTTCGAGCCTAGTCTTGTGCCCTGGAACCAAGGCTATGGTTTAACACAAAAAAATCCATCCCTAGGGGTACCACGAGTTGAACCTAGGGAGCAAGTCAAAAACTTCGAGGGAGCAATTTGGGCTTCCCTTGAAGCAAATTTCTCCCAAAATCAGGTTGTATGGAACTATAAGTCCTCCATAAACCTGAAAAGTCCAAAGTCTCTCAAGGGACCAAGCACGACTTCCCTTGAGGACAAAATCTTCCAAAATGGGGTTATCTGGAACCATAAGTATTCCAAAACCCCGAAATATCCAAAATCCTTCAAGGGAACAAGCTTGGCTTCCCTTGAAGAAAAATTCTCCCAAAAGCAGGTTGTGTGGAAGCCCAAGTCTTCCATCACCCCAAAATCCAAACTCCCATTACCCAAAAGGGTATATATCCCTAACATGGACGACTCCATGTTCCAAGACCATAATTTATACCAAAACTTTTCGAAAAGCAAAAAATCTTGGAACATGATTCTAAATATGGGATATAAACCCTACGCGGGCTTGGGAACCCAAAACCAAGGTAGGCTAGAACCTGTCCTACCTAGAGCCAATAGGGAATGATATGGACTGGGCTACAACCCACCCATACCCCCAGAGTCGCCACCTAAGACCATCTGGGTCAAGGGTGCCCTGTAGAACCTCTAAAACCGAAACCCATGTCTTAGACCTATTGATTAGAGCCTGATTCATGAATGTTTTCTTTGTAGGTTCAATGGAAGATCCCTACTTTTGAAAAAAACAAAAAAATTGGATATTGCCAAAAACCAAAAAAATTGAAAACCCACCAAAACTCAAAAACATTTGGAAAACTGAAAATTCCAAAAAGAAATTTGTTTCAAAAGCCTTTGGCCATGTACAAAGCCCATTTTCGAAAGATTGTAAAAATGCTTTCGAAAACTTTATATACTCCCAAGAACCCAAGTATCCAAAAGCTGGTCCTGTCCACCCTTTTTTTCCTAGAGCTTTTTCAAAATTGAAAAGATCGAGAATCACCAAAGCAAGGAGGAATAAACACCTCCAAGCTTCCTAAACTTCGCAAAATCCTTGACTTATGGAAAATTGGGGATTTTTAGAAATGAGTTTAACCCATAGTGTGTGCATAAGCATCATGCATTACACTTTGAAATCATTCATATGCATCGAGTCTAGACATCACCCTAGAACTCGAATTCAGGGTTTTAAAAAACCAAAGGGGCAATAAGAGTCGACCCCCTAAGTATGGGGCCATCATAGGCATGTCTCCATACGAATCAAATCCAACACCTTCAAGGCAAATTTCAAAAAGAAATGAGAATTTCGAAAAAGGGTTAGCATTTCACAAGAGCCTTTTCAAAATTCTTTTGATAAAAACCTTCCATGCATTGCAATTCATGCATTGTCTGCTTGACTTGATCAAATGAAGATGTCGCTTACACTAAATGTGCTATACATTTTGAAAACTCTATTGGCATGTAAAAGGAATCACCAAGCCAAAAGAGAAATCGTGCTTGGACTTGCTGTAGGCCTTCAAAATTCGAGACATCATCTCCCATGCCATGAAAAAGGGAATGATGTTCACTAAAGCACTCATTTTGAAAACCTATCTTAAACAGATAGGCAAAGTAAATGGCAACCCCTTTCAATAGAGTGTGAGTTCAAAACTCAAGACTCCATTAAGGGACAAGCCCTGCATCGTGTGGCTGAAGTGCCTCTTTGAGACACATTCCCCATATTTGATCAAATGCCCCATGAAGGCATGAATCTCCCAAATGAATTCCAAAAACCATGCTCGACCAAAACCAAGTATGGGAAACATATTTCGATCAAAAGGGCTGGTATAAGACCATCTTCATATAGAAAGGGAGGATTTCCCAAAATTGCTTTCTCAAAAGGGATCAAAATTTCGAAAATTTTAGCCCTACATATGGCTTAGAAAAGAAAGATTTTTCAACTTCTGGTTTATATGAAAACCTTGGTTGTGTTGGGATAAAGAACATGAATCTCATGATGAAATATGGAGACCATGTCAAAACTAAAACCTGATGGCCATGACGATCACTTAGGGCTGGTTATGTCTTCATCCTTGAGCAAAAAGTATCATGATCATGTTAGAAAAACCATGGAAGTGCATGGACATGAACATACCATTGTCCATCCAAAATCCTTTTGAAAAGCCATGGCTCTTCACCATATGGCCATGCGAAATTCCCATCAAGCTAGGGGCATTTTTTAAATACAGCCCCTAGACACTTTCCATGGATAAACGAATGCATCTCCTTCATGATTTGTGAGATACATTTCATATGTTCATCGTTGCATAAAAACATGTATTTCCATTTTAAATCACATGGAGTGCATAGCATGCATCATATCACCCCAAAGAAAGCCCAAAAAGGTGGCAATTCGAGTAGAAATGTCTCCATGTCTTCAAAGGGCAACAAAAATCGGAAATTTGTTGATATTGTGCGTTGAAATTAGCAAAACCCCGAAAATGCCCGAATATTCAAAAGGGTTTATGTTAAATTCTTTTTTAAAAAGATTTTGAAAATCGAACTCCTTTGAAACTTCTTGAAAGAAGGATTAAAGTTGATTGTATAAACCTGAATGGAGGAATTTATACTTTGCAAAAGGTAGAGTCTTCCAAAAACGAATTGGCAACATTTCAAAAATCCCTGGCTTACAAGATTAAGCCTTGTTCAAAATATCAAAATATTTTCGAATAGCAGATGCTATTAAGAAATAGGATGATCTCGTTTGAATCGAGTAACTAAAGGGATAAGCCTTCCCCCATTCTACTTTCTCTCCAAAAAGGAAAATTGGCTGTGTTCAAAAGAAAAAGGAAAAAACGAGAATACAAAAACTCCGCCGAAAGTGGTCTTCCCTTCATAAACAGGGAATACAAAAACTCCTCCGAAAGGGGTCTTCTCGTTCAAAAAGAAAAAGGAGATATAAAAAACTCCTCCCAAAGAGGTCTTCCCTTCATAAATAGGGAATACAAAAACTCCTCCAAAGAGCTGCTCTCCTTTAAAGAAAAGAGGGATTAATGAAAAAATACTCTCAAAGGGAGACCCTCTGTGAAAAAAAAAGAAACAAAAAGTCAAAGCTCCAAAGAGCGATTTTTTGATTCTTTGCCTAAAACCGCAGGACGCTTCAGAAGGGACTGTGGTATCCCTTTCCCATATCCCTATGGCTTATTCCCGAGGAAAAAGATTCAAATTTGCAAAAATCCTAAAGTACGAATAAAATCGGCTTATTTGGATTTCATTTTGTTTGAGAACTCGACTCTGTTTTGTAGGAAATGGAACTTTGAAATGTTTTTCAAGTTTTCCTACCCAAAAACCTCTACTAAGTAGCAGGTATTGAAACCTTAATGAAGGGAAGTATGAAAAATGAAAGTCCTTTTCGATACAAGTTAAAAGGAGTTTCTTTTCAAAAAGAAATTTTCGAAAAAAAAAAACCACGAATGTCAAAAAGACAAGGGTAGAACCTGCTTAGAGTAGACAGCCTCAAAAGGCTCTCTCTAAAGATCCAAAACCCGAAAAATGTTAAAAAGACATGGGTAAAAACCTGCTCGGACCAGCCAGCCTCAAAAGGCTCTCTTCAGGCTCAAAAACCCAAAAATAAAAATTTTTCATGCATGCATTCAAAGAATCATCCATGCATGATCATACATAGGGAAACCTAGGAAAAGTCCTCTTTTTTTGCTAAAAATCCCCACCTATGGTAAATGAAAACAGGGTTTTGCGAAATAAAAATGGAGAATTCTCGAGAAAATTTGAGAGAAAAACCAGAATGGGGTGTTTCTTCTTTGCCATTATCTAAATCCATTTGGATAATGCCAAAGAGGGGCATCTGTAAACACCCCAAATTTCAAAATCTCAAAAACTTTCAAAAAAACACAAAAAGCTCGTTTGAGCCAAAACGACAATCTATTTTAAAATACGAAAAGAGGTACAAAAGGCAAAAGAAGAGCCCCGGCAAGAAGAGGAAATCGAGCCTGGAATTTTAGAAGCCACCCCTTGCTCAAAAACAGAAGAAAAGAGAGCCCGTTTGGAGAAAAGCCCGACAAAAGGGTAAAAGCGCAATTTGGGTCAAAGAAAAAGAATAAAGCAGCTCCAAAATGCAGAAAGAAGCCCAATACCTGAGGAAGTCGACAGAAGTCCGAGACACATCCCGTCAGAATGAAGAACGAAATCTGTGCGACAATCTGAGTTCGATATCAATAGGAACCAGCCAGAAACCAAAACGGCGGACTAAAACGAACGTCGAAAAGGTCCTGAAAAGTAGAACACCGATTAGAAGGAAGACTTGGGGAAGACCCAGGCTAGAGTTGGGCATCCGATGAATCGAAGCCCACTCGAAACCGACGGTGAAAAGCACTAGAAAGGACCAGAAAACCAAGGAGTAGAAGAAAAGTTTGGATTGGGTCTGGACCCAAAAATATCCAGATCCAGATCCAATCCAAACACTGTTTGGATTGGATCTGGATCCCAAAATATCTGAGATTCAAGATCCGAGATCCAAACCCAAATAAATATTTGGACTAGATCTGGATCTCAAAATATCCGAGATAAGAGATCCAGATCCAAATAGGGTTTGAATTAGATCCGGATAGCCAGACCCAAATCCAAAACCTAATATCTGAGATCCATTTAAAACCTCTATAAATAGAGGTAGTGGGCTGAAAAAAAAGGGATCCTGCGTGAATTCATGGGAGGTGCTTCACGTGGACTCCAAAAGGGGGGAAGAGAGAGAAAGGGGCCCTATTGGCCCAAGCTTTGAGAGTTGGGATTGACCATAGAGCCATGGGCTGCACCAAACGGAATGGCATCTTCTTCATGCTTGGAGTGGAGTTCGTGGTAGAGCCTGGTGGCTTGAGCGGCGGTTTGGAGTGGTGCTGCAACTAGGTAAGTCCCTAAAGCGTGACCTAGACCTCCTCTATTCTAACCCTTTTAGACCACCTAAACCAGCCCTTAAAAACTCGATTAAACCAGCCAAGTCCTGGCCGGTTTTCACCAAAATTTCTACCCTAGACCACCACCTAACCAAGCTACCCTAAGAACTAAACCAGTTCGGCCACCACCTGGCCGAACTCCCCCTTTGAACTTAGCCAAGTTCGACCACCACCTGGCCGAACTCCCCTTTGAAACACACCTAGCTCGAGCCACATTGGCTCGAGCCTTTTCCTAAGACCCACGGCCTGCAAGGCAGGCCGTGTCCCACATTTTTTTTACCGAAGGTTTGGCCTGCCCCACCTACCCTAAAGACTGCCCAACCTTTGGCTGTGGCTTCCCTTCCCCACCTACCTAAAACACCCTGACCGAAGGTGGCCGGGCCTCCTTGTTTTTCACCAAAAACCTGGCCTGCATTGAGGCAGGCCACCTAGCCAAAATCCACGGCCTAACCAGGCCATTTTCCTCCCCCCACTCGCCTAAAACCTGGCCTACCCTTTTGGCAGGCCATTTACCTTTTAAACCAGCCCCTAACCTAGTCGTGACTTGCCTAGGATCGACCCCAACTACATCCTAAAAACTGAGTTCACTCGAGCCACCTTGGCTCGAGTCTCACAAGACCAAACAAAGGCCATAAACCTTGGCCGAAATCTCAAAACTTCAGCCAATACATAACCTAGGACAAGCCAACTCTGTCCTATCTAAACCAAGTTCAAATGCTGGCCGAATCCTAAACCTAAACCCTATCACTCGAGCCAAGGTGGCTCGAGTCATGCCTTGCCCAAACCACCCCCAAGTGGCCCCAAACCCAGTATAAGCTTGCAACTCCCGGAACATCAAGTCTCTCCAAGCTCTCAAGCTCTCCGGCTTCGCTCCCACGTGCCCCGGACTCTATAAGAAGAAGGCAGATTTGCTTCTTATACAATCCTAACTCAAGAACCTGGAAAAGTGTAAGTCGTTTGATATATATCAAGTCTCTTTTCCATTCAATTCAATTCGTGATATGGGGTTGTAATAACGGAGCATCGTCTCCCTCCGGAATATAATAACGGTGCTGGACACACGAGACACACACGTACACTTGAGCCTTTCCGCTCTTATCTCGTACACAAGCACCATGTACACAATTGAGCCTTTTCGCTCTTATCATATATACGTATTTCAATTCAGTTGGGTTGTTACATTAAGTCGTGTGAGTTTGTCTTTCAATTACACACTCGCACACAAGAAACACCCGAGAGATTTCTGAAACACCTCATACACATTTTGGCCTTAGAAGCCACTAAGATATAGCCATATCTATATATTTTCTGGTGTGTGAGTTTTCCCGGTTCAGCTATGTACGCATTTCAATTCCGGGTTTTAAATTCAGTCATGTGTGTTGTCTTTCAATTTATACATACACACACGCGCCACAATTGAGCCTTTTCGCTCTTATATATATCTATATCTCCCTTTTGCTGCGTTTTACGATTCAGTTGCGTGTGTTGCATTTCAATTTATACACAACACTCATGCACACATTGAGCCTTTCCGCTCTTAAGATATAGATATATTTAAATTTTTGCAATTTACATTCAAGTCATGTGAGTTGCATTCAATTTGGGTTTTCCCTTCTGCTAAGTCTTTAAATTTCGGGTTTTACATTCAAGTTGTGTGAGTTGCATTGCATACTTGCCATACTCGAGCTAGAGTGCATACCTGCATCGAACAAATCCGAACAAAATCATGCAAGACGCCCAACTTAGGCCACTTCACACACACTCCACCCCTAAGTGGTTGAAACTGAAAGACTTAGGGTCGCCCAAATAAAAAACTCGCCAAGTGCATGATTTCAAAAGGATTTTCAAACACCTGTTTGTTCAAAAATCGAATTTGAGTTTAACTTGTTTCAAACGAAGTCTCTAAGCGTACAGACTGACCCTTGCGCATCGGTGCAAGAAGGTCTGCGACGAAAAGATGCCGCTTGCCTACAATTGCCTTTTAAAAGTCAGATATTTCAAAACTACTTCGCTAGTTTGAGTAAGCTAGCTGGCACGCCCTAAAAGCGAACGTAGATTGCGAAAAGGTTCACTTCAGGCCTAAGAACCCGGAGTCGAAGATTTTCAGTGTCTACTTCTTCCTCAAGGGGATCCACCTCTCGGCTTTGATCATTCTCGAGGTTTCTAAATCCTAGGGAATTTGAGCTTGATGCATGGGTTTTGAAAATACATGGTTTTTGACTTGGGATTTCTATGGGTTTCAAAAATTTTGGTCTTGTTATGAAGACAACTTTTCTTTCGAAATCCTTGGCTTTTTCCAAGTTTTTACTAGGAGCAGCTATATACAGGGTTTTGTTTTTTGTATTTTCTAAATTTTTGATTTTTTTGGTTTTTTGTAAAACCAGAACTTTAGGACCTATACAAACCACTCTTTTTTCGAGTTTTTCTTCTCTTTCAATTGTTTTGGTTTTTGGAGTTTTCAATTTTTTGAATTTCAAGTTTTTCCAATTTTTTTGTGTTTTTGGTTTAGGGATCTTCCATCATACCTATAAAGGAAAACGCCACAAGTTAGACTCTAAACAAGAGGTCTAAATCATAGGTTTCTGCTTGGGTAGGCTCTAGGGCACCCTTGACCCAGGTGGTCACAGGTGGGGGCTCTGGTGGTATTTTGGGAGTATAGCCGATCCCATATCGTCTTGGGTTTGCCTTTGGCCATATGGGTTCTAGGAGACCCTGGTTTTGTGCCCCTAGACTCTTGTATGGCATATATCCCATGTTCAATAACATGTTTCAGGATTTTTTGTTTTTGAAAAAGTTTTCGTATAAGTCGTGGTCCTGGAACTTGCTATCGTCCATGTTATGCACATAAGGATTTTTGTCTAGGGTTTTTTGGAATGGACGACTCTTGGCCTTTCTTGGGATGGTTAGTGTTTTGAGTGGGCTAGCCTTGGGCTGCCCCTTGATGTACACGACCTTCCTAGGTATTTGGAGTGTGGGCTTTGGTGGCTCGACCAAGGTCTGCCCCAGTGTGGCCTCGTAGGCCTGGGAACTCGATAAGCATGGGAAATTGTGGATTCCCTAAAGCTGTGGGTGACTCTCACCTAGAATTACCACTATTTGATCATTGAAAGGGATTTTGACACACCTATGGATGGTGGATGCACAGCACGCAGGCTGTGTATCCAAGGCTTTCCCAACAATAGGTTATAGTGGGGGTGGATGTCCAAGACATGGAACACCCCCATGTGAGCTATCCCTTCGGTTTCCATGGGTAATTCTATGGATCCTAAGGGTCTTGACGCATTCTCATCGTATCCAGTGATTACGATAGGGCTTGGGTTTACGGAGGTCAAGGTGACTCCGATTTGGTACGCCACGTGGAGCGGAAGGATGTTGAGCCCTCCTCTCCCATCAACTAGGCACCTATCCAGAGAGTGGTGATTCAATACCACCTCGATATGTAGGGCTTAGTTGTGGGTTTCGTAAGGTCTTTCTACATCATCTTTCGAGAACATGATGGGTGTTTTTGTACCTATAGACACCACTTGGGCCGATAGGGACTCCAGGGTTATGTTTGAGCTAACCTTGGCTCTTTTTAGAATTTTCTCTAAAACTAGTCTATGCCTAGGCGAGGTTTGTATCAGCTCTAGGATGAACATGTTAATAGGAATCATTGAAAGATGACTTTCGAAATCGTACAAGGTTAAAACAACTTTTCCTTTGTCCGCTTTTGACGAGACTCTAGGGATACATGCTTTGGAGGGGCCAGGTATACTGACCACCTTTTTAGCATTTTGTAGATATGGGGGTTGATAGATCCTTCCGGACCTACTCACCTCCCCCATGATCAACCTAGGGCTTGCGCCTATCGTGGCTCTATTCGTGTACTTTGGAGCACCTTGAATTTTTAAAACAGGTTTAACCGGGGACAGAACTCTGGGTGGTCCCCAGATCACTACTTGGGCGAGTTTCCTATGAAGGATGAGAGTGGATGCAGAAGTAGCAAAACCAGAATGACATGCATGTGCTTGACTTTTCGAAAATATGAGAGCACATACCTCTTTGCCCTTCCCACTGGTACTTGCGTGTTTGGGGAAGGGTTCTTTAAAGATAGCTTGGGCATGCTCTGGTTCCTCAGTGACCTAGAGCCGGCCCTCTGCTATCAAGTTCTCAATCTTATTAAGTAGGGAGAAACACTGCTTTGTATCATGGCCTTTGAGCTGATGATATTTGTGAAATTGATTTAAAAATCTCCCTTTGGAAGTGATTCTCTCGAGAATTTTGGGGAGTTCGATCATTCCTTGGGCAAGTAGGAGGTCTAGGACCTCCGACACAGGTTGCCCCAGTGGAGTATACTCCCATTTTTCAAAGGGTTTTTGTAATTTTTTCTCCCTTTTATTTTCAAATTTCTCAAAATTTTTAGAAGTGCTTGCCGGGCTTGGATCCACCCGGACATTGGCGACTTTATGGGGTTTTGCCCCTTTGTCCATGGTGGGTAGCCCATAAGTGTCGGGCTTATCCAAGCGAGTTTTGAAACCACATTCCCTTTCCATAAGTGGTCGTAAGACCCTTTTTTCAAATTCGTTTAAAAAAGAGATGCTTTTTTGATCAACTTATGGAAAGTTGAGATTTCATGGAGGGAGAGAAGGGTTTTCAACTCGTTTTTAAAATTATCCAGGATGAGCATTACTGCGCACCCTTCAGATATGGGTTCTCGTACTTGCCCAAGGAGGGACCTCCATCGAACAATAAAGGTATGGACATCTTCGTTCATACCGTGCTTCGTATCCCTCAATGTGTTTAAAGTGGGTGTGACTTCTACGTTATGCGAGAATCTCTGCATAAAGTAGTTCGCTAACTCTTCAAAAGTAGTGAACTAGCTAAGATCGTAGGATGCTAGCCATTTGGAAGTTGTGCCTTTGAGGGATAAAGGGAACCAATACACCTATTTCATCGAGTCCTTCTTTTTCTTATGGGCTCAACGAGAGAAAAGTTGCAAGTGAGACCTAGGGTCTCCCGTGCCATCATACTGATGGAAATTCGGTATTTCATCGTCACTGTCTATTTCATAGTCTAAAGGAAGAAAATCAGACAGGGCGTAGGTTTTTTTCTCTTTGTTTTTCCTTTTCAGCAGCTGCTGTAGGGCTTTACGATCCTTGTGAGTGAAGGATTCGTGGTATTGGTTGCCTTCCATTGCGGAGGTCTCCTTGTGTTTTTGAGTTTTTTCAAATCTCTTTTTGGCCTTTGGTTCGCCATGTGACGAACACGAATCAGCAGCTTCAGCCTCTTAGCTAAGAGCAATGATCTTGGCCTCAAAGTCCCTTCTTAACTCCTCGATCTCCTCTTTTTGATCTCGAGTTTTCAAAAATTTCCTAGAATGAGAACTTGATGCGCATGAGGCATGGCTAGACACTTCTTGGGAGCCTAGATTTGACATGGCTCCGATGCTTTTAAAACCCAACTATGAAAATGCAACACACAAAGAGTTAAAACACTTTTTCTTGAATTTTTTTTAAGAGGTTTGTTTATTTGAATCGACTTTTCTTAAGACCCACGTCTCACTGGGCGTGCCAAATCCTATAGACATGCGAAAATTTCCACTCCGGGTTCTTAGACCTGGAGTGAACCTTTTTGTATGTCTAAGTTGCTTTAAAAGGGCGTGCCAGCTAGCTTACTCAAACTAGCGAAGTAAGTTTTGAAATATCTGACTCAGGGGGCGACTGTGGATAAGTGGGCTCTTTTCATCGCAAACTTTCTTGAACCGATGCTCAAGGGTCAGTTTGTACGCTTAGAAAACTCGATTTTGAACAAGTATGACCTTTTTTGAAAGTGTTTGATCGACTTGGTTTGTCTAGTTGCAGATTTTATTTACGTGGGGTTTGCACGTTCCTATGTCTTTTGTTTTTAGCCACTTAGGTGTGAGATGTGTGCATTGAGTGCCTAAGTTTTAGTGATTTTGCACGGGTGGTTCGAGGTTGCTTTGATGCAAGTATGCGCCCTATCTCGTGGTATGGCAGATATGCAATGCAACTCACACAACTGAACCTTAAAACCTGAAATTGAAAGACATAGCGGAAGGGAAATTGCAAAAGGGAAATTGCAAAAGGGAAATACAACTATATCTTAAGAGCGGAAAGGCTCAATTGTGGGCGTGTGTGTTGTGTATAAATTGAAAGACAACTCACACGACTTGAATGTAAAACCCCGCTCGACTTAAATGTAAAGTGCGGAAGGGAAATACTTATATATATATGGGCCCGAAGGTCGCCAACATGCGCGTATGTGTTGTGTGTAAATGTAAAGACAACACACGCAGCTGAAATGTAAAACCCAGCTGAAAGGGAGATACAACTATATATATATGGGCCCGAAACGTTGCCAACATGCGCGTATGTGTTGTGTCTAATGTAAAGACAACACACGCAGCTGAACCTTAAATACCCGGAATTGAAAGACAACACAACTGAACCGGGAAAACTCACGTAGGTGAAAATATAGAGATATGGCTATATCTTAGTGGCTGCCGAGGCCAAAATGGTGCGTGAGGTGCTTGTGCAAAGGCTCGGGTGTCTTTGGGTGCGAGTGTGTAATTGAAATGACAAACTCACACGACTTAATGTAACAACCCAGTTGAATTGAGTCTTGGGAGTAAGAGCGAAGGCTCAATCGTGCATGTGGGTGCTTGGTGTACGAGTTAAGAGCTAAGGCTCAAGTGCTCATGTGTGCTTCATGTATCAAGCATTCTTATTACAACCCGGGAGGAGACAAGCTTTGTTAATACAATCCCGTATCCAAATTGAATTAAATGTAGAAGGAGATATGAAATACCGAATTTAAAACACTTACAAGTGATTCAGATGCTTGTCCACTCCAATCTACACGGGCTTGTGCTAGCTTTACAACCACGGACGGGCCTCCCTTGAAGGTTGAGACGTGAAGTGGCTGGCCGGACTCAAGAGCTTGGTGGGTTTTAGGCGCGAGGGGTGAAGGTTCACGGCAAGAGGTGGGTGTGGGTCTTAGTGGGGCTTTGTAGGGTTACGGCTGTAGACACGGAAAATCTTCAACTCCGGGTTTCTTAGGCTAGTACTTGGCCAAACTGGTTTAGGTCTTAGGATAGTTTGTTTAGGTAGTGGTCTAGGGTAGAAATCTTGGTGAAAACCGGCTAGAACTTGGCTGGTTTAGTGGCTTTTTAGGGGGCTGGTTTGGCTAGGATGGGTGGTCTAGAGTGGTTAGGAGAGAGGGAGTCTAGGTTAGGTTTTAGGGGCTTACCTTGTTGCAGCACCACTCCAAGCCACCACTCAAGCCGCCAAGCTCCACCATGCAACGCTCCACTTCAGCTTGAAGGAGACGCCAAGTTGTTGGTGCAGCCCTTGGCTCCATGGGCCAATCCCAACTCAAACCAAAAAAACGTCTTGGCCAATGGCCTTTCTCTCTCATCCCCCCCTTTATTTTCACGTGGAAGGCCTCCCCCCTTTGAGCCTCACATCCCCGGATTTTTCAAGCCCTAAATGGATCTTGGATATTGGGTCTTGGATTTGGGTCTGGGTATCTGAATCCAATCCAAACCCTATGTGGATCTAGATCTCGGATCTCAGATATTTTGAGATCCAGATCCAATCCAAACACTATTTGGATCTAGATATTTTTGGGTCCATACCCAATCCAGACTTTTCTTCTGCTCCTTAGTTTTCTGGTCCTTTTTGGTGCTTTTCACCGTCAGTTTCGAGCAGGCTTTGATTCATCGGAGGCCCAACTCTGGCCTTAGTCTTCCCCAAGTCTTCCTTCCAACCGGTGTTCTGCTTTTCAGGACTTTTTCAGCGTTCGTTTTGGTCCTCCGTTTTGGTTTTTGGCCGGTTCCTGTTGATATCGAACTCAGATTGCCGCACGGATTCCGTTCTTCATTCTAACGGGACGTGTCTCGGACTTCTGTCGACTTCCACAGGTACTGGGCTTCTTTCTGCATTTTGGAGTTGTTTTGCACTTTTTCTTTGATCCAAATTACATTTTTACCCTTTTGTCGGGCTTTTCTCTGAACGGGCTCTCTTTTCTTCCGTTTTTGAGCAGGGGGTGGCTTTTGACACTCCGGGATCGATTTGCTCTTCTTGATGGGGCTCTCCTTTTGCCTCTTGTACCTATTTTTACATTTTAAAACAGGTTGTCGTTTTGGCTCAAACGAGCTTTTTTTGTTTTTAAGAGTTTTTGATTTTTAGAAAATTCGGGGTGTTTACAGATGCCCCTCTTTGGCATCATCCAAATGGATTTGGATAATGGCAAAGAAGAAACACCCCATTCTGGTTTTTCTCTCAAATTGTTTTCGAGAATTCTCCATTTTTTTTTTGCAAAACCTTGTTTTCTTTTACCACAAGTGGGGATTTTTAGCAAAAAGGAGACTTTTCCTAGGTTTCCTTATGTATGATCATGCATGGACGATTTTTGGATGCATGCATGAGAAAAACGTTTTTGTTTTTGGGGTTTTTGAGCCCGAAGAGTGCCTTTTGAGGCAGGCTGCTCCGAGCAGGTTTTACCCATGTCTTCTAGATGTTTTCGGGTTTTTGAGCTTTGGAGAGAGCCTTTTGAGGCTGTCTGCTCCAAGCAGGTTCTACCCTTGTCTTTTTGACATTCGTGGATTTTTTTGAATTTTTTTTTTTGAAAACGAACTCCTTTTAGCTTGCATCGAAAAGGACTTCCGTTTTTCATACTTCCCTTCATTCGGGTTTCAATACCTACTACTCAGTAGAGGTTTTTGGGTAGGAAAACTTGGAAAACATTTCAAAGTTCCATTTCCTACAAAACAGAGTCGAGTTCTCAAACAAAATGAAATCCCAATAAGCCGATTTTATTCGTACTTTAGGATTTTCGCAAATTTGAACTTTTTTCCTCGGGGATAAGCCGTAGGGATATGGGAAAGAAATACCACGGTCCCTTCTGAAGCGTCCTGTGGTTTTAGGCAAAGAATCGGAAAATCGCTCTCTTTGAAGCTTTGGCTTTTTGTTTCTTTTTTTCACAGAGGGTCTCCCTTTGGGAGTATTTTTTCATTAATCCCTCTTTTCTTTAAAGGAGAGCAGCTCTTTGGAGGAGTTTTTGTATTCCCTGTTTATGAAGGGAAGACCTCTTTGGGAGGAGTTTTTTTATATCTCCTTTTTCTTTTTGAATGAGAAGACCTCTTTCGGAGGAGTTTTTGTATTCTCATTTTTTTTTCTTTTGAACACAACCAATTTTTCTTTTTGGAGAGAAAGTAGAATGGGGGAAGGCTTATCCCTTTGGTTACTCGATTCAAACGAGATCGTCCTATTTCTTAATAGCATCTGCTATTCGAAAATATTTTGATATTTTGAACAAGGCTTAATCTTGTAAGCCAGGGATTTTTGAAATGTCGCCAATTCATTTTTGAAAGACTCTACCTTTCACAAAGTATAAATTCCTCCATTCAGGGTTATATAATCGACTTTGATCCTTCTTTCAAGAAGTTTCAAAGGAGTTCGATTTTTCAAAATCTTTTTGAAAAAGAATTTAGCATAAACCCTTTTGAATATTCGAGCATTTTCGGGGTTTTGCTAATTTCAACCCACAATATCAACAAATTTCTGATTTTTGTTGCCCTTTGAAGACATGGAGACATTTCTACTCGAATTGCCAACCTCTTGGGCTTTCTTTGGGGTGATATGATATGAATGTGATGCATGCTATGCACTCCATGTGACTCAAAATGGAAATACATGCTTTTATGCAACGATGAACATATGAAATGTATCTCACAAATCATGAAGGAGATGCATTCGTTTATCCATGGAAGGTGTCTAAGGGCTGTACTTAAAAATGCCCCTAGCTTGATGGGAATTTCGCATGGCCATATGGTGAAGGGCCATGGCTTTTCAAAAGGATTTTGGATGGACAATGATATGTTCATGTCCATGCACTTCCATGGTTTTGTAACATGATCATGATACTTTTTGCTCAAGGATGGAAAACACAACCAGCCCTAAGTGATCGTCATGGCCATCATGTTTGATTTCGACATGGTCTCGAGATTTTCCTCGTGAAACTCATGTGCTTTATCCTAACACAATCAAGGTTTTCATATAAACCCAAAGTTTGAGAATCCTTCTTTTCAAAGTTGTATGTAGGGTTAAATTTTTGAAATTTTGATCCCTTTTGAGAAAGCAATTTTGGGAAAATCCTCCCTTGCTATATGAAGATGGTTTCTATACCTGCCCTTTTGATCAAAATATGTTTTCCATACTTGGTTTTGGTCAAGCATGGTTTTTTGGAATTCATTTTGAAGATTCATGCCTTCATGGGGCATTTTGATCAAGTATGGGGAATGTGTCTCAAAGAGGCACTTCAGCCACACGATGCAGGGCTTGTCCCTTAAATTGAGTCTTGAGTTTTGAACTCATACTCTGTTGAAAGAGGCTGCCATTTTGCCTACCTATTGAGATAGGATTTTGAAAATGAGTGCTTTAATGAACATCATTCCCCTTTTCATGACATGGGAGATGATGTCTCAAATTTTTAAAAGCCTACAGCAAGGCCAAGCACGATTTTTCTTTTGGCTTAGTGGTTCCTTTCACATGCCAATAGAGTTTTCGAAATGTATGGCATATTTAGTATGAATAACATCTTCATTTGATCAAGTCAAGCAGACAATGCATGAATTGCAATGTATGGAAGGTTTTTATGAAAAAGAATTTTGAAAAGGCTTTTGTGAAATGCTAACCCTTTTTCGAGATTTTCATTTCTTTTGAAATTTGCCTTGAAGGTGTTGGATTTGATTCGTATGGAGACCTGCTTATGAAGGCTCGATACTTGGGGGGTCGACTTTCATTGCCCCTTTGATTTTACAAAACCCTGAATTTGAGTTCTAAGATGATGTCTAGACTCGATGCACATGAATGATTTCAGAGTGTGATGCATGATGCTTATGCACACACTATGGGTCAGGCTTGTTTCTAAAAATCCCCAATCTTTGCATAAGTCAAGGATCTTGCGAATTTTAGGAAGTTCAGAGGTTTTTTTATTCCTCCTGGCTTTGATGATTCTCGAGCTTTTCATTTTGAAAAAGTTCTATGCAAAAGGGTGTTCAGGACCAGCTTTTTTTACAATTTTCGAAAAATAGACTTTGTACATGGCCAAATGCTTTTGAGACAAATCTCTTTTTGGAATTTTCAATTTTCCAAATGTGTTTTTGAGTTTTGTGGGTTTTCAATTTTTTTGGTTTTTGGCAGATATCTGATTTTTTTTGGATTTTTCAAAAGTAGGGATCTTCCATTGAACCTACAAAGAAAACATACATGAATCAGACTCTAATTAATAGGTCTAAGACATGGGTTTCAGTTTTAGAGGTTCTATAGGGCACCCTTGAGCCAGATGGTCTTAGGTGGCGGCTCTAGGGGTATGGGTGGGCTGTAGCCCGCCCAATCCATATTTTTGTCGATTGGCCTGAGGTAGGACAGGTTCAAGCCTACCTTGGTTTTGGGTTCCCAGGCCCTGGTAGGGTTTATATCCCATATTTAGAATCATGTTCCAAGACTTCTTGTTTTTTGAAAAGTTTTTGTATAAATCATGGCCTTGGAACATGGAATCGTCCATGTCAGGGATATATACCCTTTTGGATATTGGGAGTTTGGATTCTGGGGTGATGGAAGACTTGGGCTTCCATGCAACCCTGGTTTGGGAGATTTGTTTCCCAAAGAAAATCGTGTTTGGTCCTTTGAGAGACTTTGGATATTTCGGGATGATGGAAGACTTGGGTTTCCACGCATCCCAGGTTTGGGAGATTTTATTTTCAAGGGAAACCATGCTTGGTCCCTTGAGACATTTTGGATTTTTCAGGATGGTGGAAGACTCGGGCTTCCACACAACCTGGGTTTTGGAGACATATTCTTCAAGGGAAGCCAAGCTTGCTCCCTTGAAATTTTCGACCTGCTCCCTAGGTGCTACTCGTGGTGCCCCTAGGGATGGATTTTTTTGTTTCAAAGTCCTAATCTTGGTTCTAGGGTACAAGACTAGGCTCGAAGAAGTGGGTTTTTCTATGGTAGGGTTATGAGCTCCTAAGATGTCGATGCATGCATTAGGGGTCTCCATGTCTACCATTTTTTGAACTTCTTTTTGTTTTTGCTTTTGAATTTCTTTTGGCTGGTGCGGGATATTTGGCGCACCTTGAAAACTCTCTAACTTAGGCACATTTCGTGGGTTTGTGTGTGCAGAGGGGTTATCCAATGCATCTGATGACCCTATATGAAGAAGAGAGTTTTGAGAAGGATGGGTTTCAGGCATACCTCTTTGTGGCTTGTCTACCTTTTCAGGGTGAGAGCAGGCCATTTTCTCGGGTAACTCTGTTTTGAGCCCTCGGGGTTTCACGAGGTGTTCCTTTTCGAAACCTACCTGTTTTTCACTCTCGTCTCTTTGTGGGGTGTGAGTTTTATGTTCCACTGTGTGTGTGCCTAGACTTAGGAATTTCACTTGAAGTTTCTAAAATTTCAAAGTTTTGTTTTTTAATTTTTTTGTCTTTTTGCAAATTTTCAAGATTTTTTTGATTTTTTGAAACAAAAAAATCTTTTTCAGATTTTTCTTTGGATTTTCGAGAATTTGGAAGTGTGGGAGTGGAGGACTCACCCCTTTCTTGGGTTTGGCCTTTTACCTTACATCCTTCATTGAGTTTAAGATCGGTTTTCTTTTCACGATTGTAGACATAGAAAAATCCCCGCCTCTGGTTCTTAGGCCTGAAGTGAATCTTTTCGTGTGTCCAAGTTGTATTTTAGCAAAAGGGCATGCTAGCTAGCTTGCTTTAGCTAGCAAAGAAATGTTTTGAAATCTGACTTCTATTGGGGCGACTGTGAGCAAGCAAGCTCTTTTCATCGCAAGCCTTGCACCGATGCGCAAGGGTCAGTCTGTACGCTTAGAAAAATTGAGTTTTAAACATGATAACCTAGGAAAATGTTTGAGGTGTTCGATTGGGCTGATTTGTATGGTTTCAAGTTTTATTTTTACATGGATTTGCACATGCCTATGTCTTTCTTTTTAGCTCTTTTCGTGCCAACTAGGTGTGTGTGTGCACAAGTGACCTAAGTTGGGAGATTTTGAACGGGAGTGTGGGGTTCGCTTTGATGCAATATGCATCCTAACTCGTGGTATGGCGTATATGCAATGCAAACTCACGCAACTCCAAAGGGAAAACCCAAATTGAAAGACAATGCATAAGGGAAATGACTTAATGTAAATTGCAAAAGGGAAATTGCAAAAGGGAAATATGGCTATATCTTAAGAGCGGAAAGGCTCAATTGTGCAAGTGTGTGCCATGTATATATGTAAAGACTACGCACACTGCTGAACCTTAAAACCTAAATCTTAAAGACATAACCGAAGGGAAATACTTATAATATATATGGGCTTGAAGGTCGCCAGCGTGTGCGTGGGTGTTGTGTGTATATTGAAAGACAACTCACACGACTTGTAATGAAACTCAAATATAATTGCAATATGGCCTTGACTAAGGTCTTGGGAGTAAGAGCGAAAGCTCAATGTGTGTGAGTGTAGAATTGAAATACTACGCACACAACTTGAAGTAAAACACCCCAAAACAAAATTGCAATAGGCCCTTACTAGGGTCTTGGAAATAAGAGCGAATGCTCAATGTGTGTGAGTGTGGAAATTGAAAGACAACACACACAACTTAATGGAAACACACGCAACTTAAATTATATAAGTATAGCTGTATCTTAATGGCTGATTAGGCCCATGTGTGTGTCAAAATCGTGTGTAGCTAAGAGCGGGATAGGCTCAAGTGCACGTGTGTGGGTGTGCCAAACCACATTATTACAAGCGGGGGGAGACAACGCTCCATTATTACAACCCCGTATCAAATTTAATTAAGTATAAGCAAGTCTTTAAACAAGGACCGAGTTAGACACTTACGTATAGCTGGTCCGGGTGTGACTTGCTTGCGCTTGGCCTAGAGAGTCGCCTTGGGCTGCAAGAGGGAGCTCCTTGGATGGGCGCGGCAAGGGAAGGTGCTGACCGAAGGATGAAGGTGCAGGTCCTGGCCGAGTGGATGCAATGCTGTCTTGGCTGGGCTTGGGGTGCTTAGGGAAGGTAAGGTTGTTAGTTAGGGGCTGCCACTAAGGCTTGGGGTAGGTTTTAGGGAGAGATAAGGCTGAGAGTGTAAGGCTCGACTAGCTAAGAGAGGAGGGGCAGGTGGTGTAGCCGATTGATGGAAGGTGGCAGGTGGTGCAACCGGTTGGATAGGATGCTAGCTAGGCTAAGGAAAGGTGGCGGGTGTGTGGCTAAGAATGGAGGGGAATGGAGAAGAGGTGGTGTTGAGATGGGGTACTAACCGGGATGGAAGGCTGGCAGAAGGGTGGAAGTGGCGGGTGATGGAGTGGTGCTAGCCGAATGGTGGAAGGTGGCGCAGACTGAAGTGGGGAAGGTGGAGAGTGATGTTGCCGAAGTGGAGTGGAGTGGAGTGGTGTTGCTGGAGGTTGGAGGTGGCGGGTTCCAAGAGGGGAGCAGGTGAGAGAAGAGAGAAAGGGATGAGAGAGGAGAGGAAGGGCTGAACTGCCCCAAGATTTCATGCAAAACCCGCCCCAAAGGGGGGGGGGGGGCTTTTATAGGCTTTAGTGGGGTCGGTTTGGGCTGGTATTGGGGAGGTCGGTTGGGCTGGTTTAGTGGTGGTGGTTTAGGGGTATGGTATGCTAGATATTTAGGTGGGCTAGATATTTGTCTTAGGTGGTTTGGGAATATGGTGTGCTAGGCATTTAGGTGGGCTGGTTTTGTGGTTTTAGGGCTTGGTTAGGTGGGTTGGGCTTAGGGTGAGGTTTAGTGGAGTGGGTTAGGTGATTAGGCTAGGATTAGGGTGAGGTTAGGGGGATTAGGCTAGGTTTAGGGGAGGATTAAGGAGGTGGGTTAGGTGATTAGGTTAGGATTAGGGAAGGATTAGGGAAGTGGGTTAGGTGATTAGGCTAGGATTAGGTCGGGTTTAGGGGAAATGACTAGGATTAGGTCGGTTAGCTTAGGTTTAGGGTTAGGAGCATCCCTTTGCATGACCCATGGACCTAGTTGTAGCAAATTGGTGCAACCCTAGGTTAGGTGTAGGTGCATACAAGCTTAAACCCACACTCATTAGGCTAACCCACATGATTAACCCGAAACTTGACACAGAAGTCAAGCCTAATACATTTTCACTCATATTTCACCCCATTCTCTCTCATGCCCAAGCTTTCCATGTAAATTTCTTGTGCGCCCCACCTCCATTTATGAGAAGGTGATGTGGGCCATGGATGTGGATATTGGATTGGATCTTTGGATCCAAATCCAAATCCAAATCCAAATCCAAATGCATGTTTGGGTCTGGATCTGGATATATATGGTCCAGATCCAGCCCAAATATGATTTTCTAACTCCTTCATGGCGTTTCGAAACGGACGGTTTGTGTGGGGCCTGACAGCATCAGTACTTTGTCTTGCGTTGGGTCTTCGCCAATATTGTCGTCCGCTCCTCTTTTCACCTTCCGAAGATCATTTCGATGGATTTGTTGATAACTGGGGCTTGGATGTCCGAGATTCTGGGGATGAATCTGATATGAGAGTTGATGTGCCGGGCTCGACATGTGCTCCGGTTCTGGGCTCTCTTTCGCTCCTCTGATCCTGCTTTCATCAGGCCAAGTTGCTTTCCGGGGTTTCAAAACACCTTTTTAAAGGTTTTAAAACTATATAATACATATTTTAAAACATATATAGTTTAAACGTATGTACAGGGTTGCCTGGAAGGCTCCTGGGTTTCCAGACTCAAAATAGCCCTTTGGGGCTGCTTTTGCAAAACCAGGTGTTTTGGGAAAATCGTGGAATTTTGGGGTGTTTACAACGATCTTTATGTGCCCTAGAAGAGCTACTATGAGATCGATGGGCTTTTAAAGCATTCATCTTTTGAAACATTTTTTGAATATCATCGAGCTCTCTTTGGGCTTTATCTATTTTTAAAGTCTTTCTTAGTTCACTCAATGAGGATTTTATCTTTTCATCCCTTTTCTTGCAATTTTCCAAAGTATGCATGATTTTTTTGGAAAAACACTTTTTTTCGAAAAATTTGAGTGTAACTTGTTTGTTTGAAGTCTACTTAAGTCCCGAGTCCCACCGGGCGTGCCAAATCTGTAGACATGGAAAATCTTCAACTCTGGGTTTCCTAGGCCTGGAGTGAATCTTTTCACAATATATATTCGCTTTTAGGGCGTGCCAGCTAGCTTACTCAAACTAGCGAAGTATGTTTTGAAATATTTGACTTTTGAAAGGCAATTGTAGGCAAGCGGGATCTTTTCGTCGCAGACCTTCTTGCACCGATGCGTAAGGTTCAGTCTGTACGCTTAGAGACTTCGTTTGAAACTATCTAAACTCAAAATCGATTTTTGAATAAGTAGGTGTTTGAAAATCCTTTTGAAATCATGCACTTGGCAAGTTTTTGATTTGGGCGACCCTAAGTCTTTCAATTTCAACCACTTACGTGTGGAGTGTGTGCAAAGTGGCCTAAGATGGGCATTTTTGCACAATTTGTTCAGGTTTGTTCGATGTAGGTATGCACTCTAGCTCGAGTGTGGCGAGTATGCAATGCAACTCACACAACTTGATTGTAAAGCCCAAAATTTAAAGACTTAGCAGAAGGGAAAACCCAAATTGAATGCAACTCACACGACTTGAATGTAAATTGCAGAAATTTTAAATATATCTATATCTTAAGAGCGGAAAGGCTCAATGTGTGCGTGGGTGTTGTGTATAAATTGAAATGCAACACACGCAACTGAACCATAAAACGCAGCAGAAGGGAGATATAGATATATATAAGAGCGAAAAGGCTCAATTGTGGCATGTGTGTATGTATGAGGTGTTTGAAATGTGTACACAGCTGAACCGAGAAAACTCACGCAGCAGAAAATATATAGATATTTCTATATCTTAGTGGCTTCTGAGGCCAAAATGTGCGTGAGGTGTTTGAGCAATCGCTCGGGTGTTTCTTGGGTGCAATTGTGTAATTGAAAGACAAACTCACACGACTTAATGTAACAACCCAGCTGAATTGAAATACGTATGTATATGATAAGAGCGAAAAGGCTCAATTGTGTACGTGGTGCTTGTGTATGAGATAAGAGTGAAAAGGCTCAAGTGTACGTGTGTGTCTCGTGTGTCCAGCACCGTTATTACATTCCGGGGGGAGACGATGCTCCGTTATTACAACCTCGTATCACGAATTGAATTGAATGGAAAAGAGACTTGATATATATCAAACGACTTACACTTTTCCAGGTTCTTGAGTTAGGATTGTACAAGAAGCAAATCCGCCTTCTTCTTATGGAGTCCGGGGCACGTGGGAGCGAAGCCGGAGAGCTTGAGAGCTTGGAGAGACTTGGAGTTCCGGGAGCTACAAGCTTATATTGGGTTTGGGGCCACTTGGGGGTGGTTTGGGCAAGGCATGACTCGACCCACCTTGGCTCGAGTGATAGGGTTTAGGTTTAGGATTCGGCCAGCATTTGGCCTTGGTTTTAGTGAGGTTTAGACATGGGATTAGGCCAGCATTTGGCCTTCGTTTAGGTGTGGTTTAGACTTGGGATTAGGCCAGCATTTGGCCTTGGTTTAGGTATGGTTTAGACTTAGGATTCAGCCAACACTTTGGCCTTGGGTTTAGCTTGTGTGACTCGAGCCAAAGGTGGCTCGAGTGAACTTGGTTTAAAGGGGACTTGGGGGTGGTCCTAGCTAGGTTTTGTCTAGGCTAGGGTGGCTCGAGCCAAGGTGGCTCGAGTTTGGTTTGAGGTGAAACCGGGGTTGGTTACCTAGGGTTGGCCAAGGTGGTTGTGGGGGTGGTACACGGCCAGGTTAGGCCGTGGGTTTTTAGCTAGGTGGCCTGCCCTATGGCAGGCCAAGTTTTTGGTTAAGGTGGGGGAACACACGGCCTGGTTTGGCCTGTGTTTAGATTTAGGTGGTTGTAGACGCACGAAAAATCCCCGCCTCTTCGCCTCTTTCGGGGGCTTGGGGTGGATCTTTCTCGTGTGTCTAAGGCCTATGTATACAAATAGGGCGTGCCAGCTAGCTTACTTAAGCTAGCGAAGATATTTTTTAATACTGACTTCTAAACGTGGCGACTGTGAGCAAGTAAGCTCTTGTCGTCGCAGACCTTCTTGCACCGATGCGCAAGGGTCAGTCTGTACGCTTTGCAAAAATCGAGTTTTGGAGAGAAAGTCTACGAAGCGGTTCGAGGTGTCTATTTCGGGTTTTTAAGATGCGATTGCATGTTTTTAGATCACGTGGATTTGCACGTGCCTAAATCTTTCCTTTTATCCCTCTTCGGGCCACCTAGTTTGTGTGTTATGAACACTCCACTACATGGGCGAATTCGAGCGGGGGTTGCTTTGATGCAATATGCGTCCTACCTCGTGGTATGGCGTAGATGCAATGCAAACTCACGCTACTCCAAAGGAAAAACCCGAAATGTAAAGACAATACTGAAGGGGAAATAACAGAAGGGAAATAATCGAAGGGAAATAACCGAAGGGAAATAACCGAAGGGAAATAACCAAAGGGAAATAACCAAAGGGAAATATGTATATATCTTATGTATATGAGCCCTTACTCGGGTCTTGCAAATAAGAGCGAAGGCTCAATGTGGGTGCGTGCTTGAATTGAAAGACTTACACACACGACATGAAATTAAACCCAAATATAAATTGCAGTATGGCCTTGACTAAGGTCTTGGGAATAAGAGCGAAGGCTCAATGTGTGTGAGAGTGCTTGAATTGAAAGACTACCCACACGACATAAATGAAACCCAAATATAACTGCAATAAGGCCTTTACTAAGGTCTTGGGAGTAAGAGCGAAGGCTCAATGTGTGTGAAAGTGCTTGAATTGAAAGACTTACTCACACGACATGAAATGAAACCCAAATAGTATAAGTCGGCCCTTACTTGGGTCTTTCAAATAAGAGCGAAAGCTCAATGTGTGTGAGAGTGCTTGAATTGAAAGACTTACTCACACGACATGAAATGAAACCCAAATAGTATAGGTCGGCCCTTACTTGGGTCTTTCAAATAAGAGCGAAAGCTCAATGTGTGTGAGAGTGCTTGAATTGAAAGACTACGCACCCAACTTAAACAAAACCCTTCGAAAATGAAAGTATATATATACACTTATATATTAGGGGTTGATTAGGCCCGTGTGTGTTAAAAATCGTGCACGACTAAGAGAGTGCACGTGTGTGGTTGTGCCAAGCCACGTTATTACAAGCGGGGGGAGACTATGCTCCGTTATTACAACCCCGTATCAAATTGAATCTCAAGCAAGTATACAACTAAGGACCGAGTTTAGACACTTACGAGTAGCTGGTCCGTAGAGGTCTTGCTTGGGCGTGGACTTGGCTTTGGGCTGCAAACGGGAGCTCCTCAAAGATGGATTATCAAAGGTGCTGGCCGGCTGCAAGTGGGGCGCGGGATAGGCGCCTCGAAGGTGGCCGGTGGCAAGTAGATGTCGCCTCAAGGTAGGGGGTTTAAATGGGCTGAACGGGTGAGGTCTTAGGATCACTAGGGGAGTTGGGTACTTAGGGAAACTGGACCTAAAAGGTGAGCTGGTGGGAAGGCCGAATAGGACACCTAGGGGAAGGCCGAATGGGAAATGATGGCTAGGTAGTGGCCGGCCGTTTGGGTTATACTAGGTTCGGCTAGGTTAAAGTGGTGGGGGCAAAGGGGCTGAGATGAAGATAGGATGGGTGGCTAGGAGTGGAGAGGTAGTAGAGAAGGGGGCTAGGTAAGGTGCAGGGTACTTACCGAATGGGGAGAGGTGGCGGATGAAGTGGGAAGCAGGCGGGCAGGTTGGAGAGTGGAGTCGGCTGGGCTGTTGGCTGGTTCGGTTGGGTGGAGGTGGTGGCGTCCGACTGAGGGATGGTGGTGGGGGATGGAAGAGGGAAGGTGGCGGTGCAGGTGGAGCTGATGCAGCAGTTGGGGAGTGGAGCAGGCGGACAGGTTGGAGAGTGGAGTCGGCTGGGCTGAGGTGAAGGCTCCCACTTGGAAAACCCGCCCACAAAGGGGAGGGGTTTAAATAGGGAATGGGTAGGTCGGTTAGGGCTGGGCTGAGGGTAGTGGTTAGGTGGTTTAGGTAGGGTGGTATGTAGATAAGGTGGGCTGGAAAGGGTTGGGCCAGATATTTTAAAACTAGGGGTTTGGGTAAATCGTGGGCTAAGGGTGGTTTAGGGGTTTAGGGCTAGGTTAGGTGGTTGGGTTTTAGGGTGAGGTTTAGTGAGCTAGGTTAGGTGATTAGGTTAGGTTTAGGCTAGGATTAGGGAAATTAATCTAGGTTTAGGGAAGGATTAGGGAAGTGGGTTAGGTGATTAGGTTGGGATTAGGCCGGGATTAGGGAAGTGGGTTAGGTGATTAGGTTCAGATTAGGCTAGGATTAGGTATTTTGGGTTAGGTTTAGATGAGGGAGCTCCCTTAACATGGCCCATAGACCTTGATCACCCCATGTTGGTGCAGCCCTAGGTTTGGTTTTAGCTAATTACAAGCTTAAACCCACTCAATTAGGCTAACCCACATGATTAAACCCAAACTTGACACACAAGTCAAGCTTAATACAACACTCTTGATATTTTTCACCCCCACTCTCTCTCATGCCCAATATCCCACGTGAATTTCAAGTGGGCCCCACCTCCATTTATGAGAAGGTGATGTGGGCCATGGCTATGGATGTTGGATTGGATCTCTGGATCCAAATCCAAATCCAAGTCCATATATGGGTTTGGATTGGAATCTGGATATATATGGTCCAGATCCAATCCAAACTGAACTCTGACTCCTTCGAGCTGGGTTCGAAATGGACGATTCGTGCGGGGCCTGACAGCATCAGTACTCCGTCTGCGTTGGGTCTTCGCCAACATGGTCGTCCGCCTCCGTTTCTGCCTTCCGGAGATGACTTCAAATGCTATTTTGGTAAGAACAGGGTCTTGGACGTTCGAGATCCTGGGGTGTGAATCAGATACAAGAGTTGCTGCGCCGGGCTCGACATGTGCTCCGGTTCCGGGCTCTTCTTAGCTCTCCTGGTCCTGTCTTGATCAGGCCAAGCCACTTTGGGGTTTCAAAACATGTTTTAAAAAGGGTTTTCAAAAGCCATATTATATGTTTTTGAAATATAAAGTTTAAAACATATGTACAGGGTTGTCTGGAAGGCTCCTGGGTTTCCAGACTCAAAATAGCCCTTTGGGGCTGCTTTTACAAAACCAAGTTTGTTTTAAGGAATTCGTGGGATTTCGGGGTGTTTACAGATGCCCCTTTTTGGCCTTGTCCAAATAGATTTGGCTAAGGGCAAAGATGACAAACAGCCCTTTTAATGTCTCCCTAGATCTAGCCACGAAGAATATGGGATCGTCCCCTTTTAGCAAAATCTCAATTTTACAAACTCTGGTAGGAGGAGATATCACGCCAAAGGGTTTACTTATGGAATCTGGTCCTAAATGGGATCATGTTCATGCAAGTACCATGCGTGGAATGCAAATGACATGGGTGTGGTGCCAAGAGTGGCGACCTCCCAAAGACCAGGTGTGGTCGAACTCTAGAGACTTACAAGGCCTACTGCTCCAAGTGAGCAAAAACCCTATGCTGTTCGATGTTCGGTTTTTAAAACTTATTTACAAAAGCTATTTACAAAAGGGACAACTGTCTTGAGTCTTGATCCTAAGGATCTCGAGCTCTTCGTGCTTGCCCTTGTTTGAGTCTTAACACTTGCTTATCTAGCGGAGGTTTTATAAGAAAACCAGCTTCATTTCAAATCCCTACGCCTTACTCGAAACGTCGAATTCTCAAACAAGATGAAATTCAAGTAAGTAAATCCTATTTTTACTTTAGGATTCCTCGAAATGAACCATGCTTTAGCTTGGGATAAGCCAGGGATGGGAAAGAGATACCACGGTCCCTTCTGAAGCGTCCCGTGGTTTGAGGCATCGAAGGCGAAAAACTGCTCTTTTTGAGCTTTTTGGCCTCTTTTTCCTTTTTTCCATAGAGGGTCTCCCTTTGGGAGTATTTTTTCTTTAATCCCTCTTTTTCATAAGAGAATTAATTTTTCTTTTAAATTCTGGTTTCTTTCTTTCGGAAAGAGACTTTGAATGGGAAATTCCCTTTTGTTTTGGGCCTTTGTTTTCCTTTTGGAAGGAGAAGAGAAGAGGGGAGGACTTATCCCAAGCCTACACTCGATCCATTCCAGATCAGCCTATTTAGAAATAGCACGTACCACTTGCAAGTATCTTGCTATGTTGAACTAGGCCTTTCTTTGTAAGAAGAAGGATTTTGAAATGCAACCACGATTTTGAAAACTCCACTCTTTCACAACTGCGAATTCTCTCACTTAGGGTCACACGAGTTTGCCTTTGCACCTTATTCACATGTCTCAGGGCAGCTATCCCTATAAAATTTTTCGAAAACTGGAATTTAATCCAGATCCTACACATGATACTTCTTTAAGTATTGAATATTGATAGGATCTGCTAAATTCCTACCTTCTACATCGATCAACCAATACGAATTGTTCGTAGTTGTAAACACCCCGAAATCCCACGAATTTCTCAAAATCCATCTGGTTTTATACAAGCAGCCCAAAGGGCCATTTTGAGTCTGGAAACCCAGGAGCCTTCCAGACAACCCTGTATATATATTTTAAACTTTATATTTCAAAAACATATAATATGGCTTTTGAAAACCTTTTAAAACACGTTTTTAAAACCCCGAAGTGGCTTGGCCTTATCAAGGCAGGACCAGGAAAGCTTAGAAGAGCCCGGAACCGGAGCACATGTCAAGCCCGGCGCAGCAACTCTTGTATCTGATTCACACCCCAGGATCTCGAACGTCCAAGACCCTGTTCTTACCAAAATAGCATTTGAAGTCATCTCCGGAAGGCAGAAACGGAGGCGGACGACCATGTTGGCGAAGACCCAACGCAGACGGAGTACTGATGCTGTCAGGCCCCGCACGAATCGTCCGTTTCGAACCCAGCTCGAAGGAGTCAGAGTTCAGTTTGGACTGGATCTGGACCATATATATCCAGATTCCAATCCAAACCCATATGTGGACTTGGATTTGGATTTGGATCCAGAGATCCAATCCAATATCCATATCCATGGCCCACATCACCTTCTCATAAATGGAGGTGGGGCCCACTTGAAATTCACGTGGGATATTGGGCATGAGAGAGAGTGGGGATGAAAAATATCAAGAGTGTTGTATTAAGCTTGACTTGTGTGTCAAGTTTGGGTTAATCATGTGGGTTAGCCTAATTGAGTGGGTTTAAGCTTGTAATTAGCTAGAACCTAACCTAGGGCTGCACCAACATGGGGTGATCAAGGTCTATGGGCCATGCTAAGGGAGCTCCTTCACCTAAACCTAGCCAAAAATGCCTAAACCTAGCCTAAACCCCTAATCCACCCCTAATCTGAACCTAATCTCCGTGCATGTAAACGCTTTAGGAGCCCTGTTGGCTCAATAGGAGGATGACACCCATAAGGAGTATGCCATCTACTATATTTCGAAAACTCTCTTGGCTTATGAACGAAATTATCAAGCCATGGAGAAGACGTGCTTGGCCCTAGTTTGGGCCTGCCAGAAATTCAGACACTATTTCCTAGATCATGAGATCTGGATAGTGTCCAAGCTTGATCCAATCAAGCACTTGTTCGAAAAACCCATTCTCACGGGTAGATTGGGCAAATGGCAACTCCTTCTAATGGAGTATGATTTGAAATACCATCACCAGATCTCCATTAAAGGGCAAGCCCTAGCAGATTACTGTAGACACCGAAAATTTTCACTTACGGGTTCTTAGGCCTGAAGTGAACCTTTTCGCAATCTACTTCGCTTTATGGGCGTGCCAGCTAGTTTACTTTAACTAGCAAAGTATGTTTTGAAAACAATCTGACTTTTGAAAGGCGATTGTAGGCAAGCGGGATTTTTACGTCGCAGACCTTCTTGCACCGATGCGCAAGGGTCAGTCTGTACGCTTAGAGACTTCGTTTTGAAACAAGTTTAACTCAAAATATATTTTGAATGAAGAAGTGTTTTAAAACCTTTTGAAAACCATGCATTTGGGCGATTTTGACTTTATAAGGGTTGGACGACCCTAAGTTTTGCACGATTTGATTCGGGTTTGTACGATTCTCAGATTTTAGATCACGTGGATTTGCACGTGCCTAAGTCTTTCTTTTTATCCCTTTATGGGCCACCTAGGTGTGTGTTATGAACACTCCACTACATGGGGCGAATTTGAGCGGGAGTACGGGGCTTGCTTCGATGCAATATGCGTCCTACCTCGTGGTATGGCGTAGATGCAATGCAAACTCACGCTACTCCAAAGGGAAAACCCGAAATTAAAAGACAATGCCGAAGGGAAATTGCCGAAGGGAAATGACTTGTAGAGTAAATAGCCGAAGGGAAATGACTTGTAAAGTAAATAGCGGAAGGGGAAATATGGCTATATCTTAAGAGCGGAAAGGCTCAATTGTGTAAGTGTGTGTCGTGTATATATTGAAAGACAACGCACACAACTTGAACCTTAAAACCCGAATCTTAAAGACGTAGCCGAAAGAAATACTTTATATAGAGTATATGTAGGGGCCCTTACTTGGGTCTTGTAAATAAGAGCAAAGGCTCAATGTGTGTGCGTGCTTGAATTGAAAGACTTACACACACGACATGAAATGAAACCCAAATATAAATTGCAGTATGCCTTGACTAAGGTCTTGGGAGTAAGAGCGAAAGCTCAATGTGTGTGAGTGTAGAATTGAAGTACTACGCACACGACATAAATGAAACCCAAATATAACTGCAATAAGGCCTTTACTAAGGTCTTGGGAGTAAGAGCGAAGGCTCAATGTGTGTGCGTGTAGAAAATGGAAAGACAACACACACGACTTAATTAAAAACCCCCTTGACTTAAAATATATAAATATAACTATATATTAAGGGCTGGTTAGGCCCGTGTGTGTGCAAAAAGTGTACGACTAAGAGCGGAAAGGCTCAAGTGCGCGTGTGTGTGGGTGTGTCAAACCACGTTATTACAATCGGGGGGAGACGAAGCTCCTTTACTACAACCCCGTATCAAAATTTAATTAAATATAAAGCAAGTTAATGTAATAGACCAAGTTTAGACACTTACAAATAGCCGGTCCATGTTCAACTTGCTTGCACGTGGGCTCACGGTTCACCTTGGGCAGCCAAGAGGGGGTTATCCTAGGTGGCTTTGAGGGAGGTTCTATGGGGCACGATTAGGGTCTTAGGGGAACTAAGGTTCGGCCAAGATGGGGGCTGTGTAGGGTCTGTCCTAGGGTCTGTCCTAGGGTACAGGTCACGGCCAGGGTGCAGGTTAGGTCGGCAGGAAGGTGGTCAAGTCGGCAGGAAGGCGTCGGGCGCAGCAATCGGGCGCCTGGCGCTGGGCGCTGGCGGGCGTCTGGCGCCTGGCGCAGCAGACGGGCGCCTGGCGCTGGGCGCGCTGGGGCACAGGGCGCGCAGTAGCGCGGGACGGCTGCGGCACGGGGCGTGCAGGCGACAGAGGGGCGCGCGGCAGGAAGCAGGGCGCGCGGCAGCAGAAGGGGCGCGCGGCAGGACTCAGGGCGCGCGGCAGGCGCTGGTTGCTCACGGCCGGCCGGGGTGAAGTTTTTGGGGTTTGTTAGGGATGGTTTGAGGCGGTTGGGGTTAGGTTAGGTCTAGTTAGGGTTCAGTTAGGGTTAGGTTGGTTCAGTTAGGGTTAGGTAGGTTCGAACCTAGGCTAGGTTGGGGTTAGGTTTACCTCTTGGAGCCGGTCCTTCTTGGCTTGAGCCCACGTCTCCACGGTTGCAGCCACTTGGTCCAGCCCACCTTGGTTGCAGCCACTTGGTCTAGACCCACTTAGCCCACATGGCTTGAACCCACCTCACCCAATGAGCCCACATGGCTAGGTCTATCACTCCCTCTCTCTCCTCCCAAATATTTGCATGAACCCTTTACATGGACCCCCTCACCTCTATTTATAGAGATTTGAGGTGGGTCTTGGATTTGGGTTTGGGTTTGGGGTTTGGATCCATACCCAAATCCAAACACTATTTGGATCTGGATATTGGATCTCGGATATTTTGAGATCTGTATCCGATCCAAACCCAATATTTTTATGGATACGGATATGGATATTTTGATCCAAATCCGATCCAATCCAAATCCAAATCCAAACACTATTTGGATCGACCCAAACACTATTTGGATTGGCCCAAATCCAAACACTATTCATTACATGGATTTGGATCTGGATATATATGGTCCAGATCCAAATCAAAATTTCTTCGGACAGTCTTTCTTGGCTTCTTGAGGCGAACGATCTGTGCGGGCACTGGCTTCATCAGCGCTCCGTCTGGTGCTGGGTTTTCCCCAACTTTGTCGTTCGGACTCCGTTTCGCCGTTCTGGACTCCGTTGAGCTTTTCATCAAATGGGCTCTGCTTTCTTTTGTTTTTTTATCAGGGAGTGGCTTCTGAAGCTCTGGGCTTGAATCCTCTTCGGGCCTAGGGTCTTCTTTTGCCTTCTGTACCTGTTTTCACATTTCAAAACAGGTCGTCGTTTTGGCTCAAATGAGCTTTTTGGTGTTTCGAGAGTTTTTGAAAAATAGAAGATTTGGGGTGTTTACAGATGCCCCTCTTTGGTATTATCCAAATGTATTTGGATAATGGCAAAGAAGAAACACCCCGTTCTCTCAAATTTTCTCGAGAATACACCATTTATTTCGCAAAAACCCTGTTTTCTTTTTCCACAAGTGGGGATTTTCAGCAAAAGGGGCTTTTCCTAGCTATTTCCCTATATGTATGATCATGCATGAATGACTCTTTGAATGCATGCATGAGAAAAATTTTATTTTTGGTTTTTGAGCCCGAAGAGAGCCTTTTGAGGCTGGTTGCTCCGAGCAGGTTTTTACCCATGTCTTTTTGACATTCGTGGGTTTTTCGAAAATTTCTTTTTGAAAAGGAACTCCTTTTAACTTGTATCGAAAAGGACTTCCATTTTTCATACTTCCCTTCATTCGGGTTTCAATACCTGCTACTCAGTAGAGGTTTTTGGTAGGAAAACTTGGAAAACATTTCAAAGTTCCATTTCCTACAAAACAGAGTCGAGTTCTCAAACAAAATGAAATCCAAATAAGCCGATTTTATTCGTACTTTAGGATTTTCGCAAATTTGAATCTTTTTCCTCGGGGATAAGCCGTAGGGATATGGGAAAGAGATACCACGGTCCCTTCTGAAGCGTCCCGTGGTTTTAGGCAAAGAATCGGAAAATCGCTCTTTGGAGCTCTGGCTTTTTGTTTCTTTTTCATAGAGGGTCTCCCTTTGGGAGTATTTTTTCATTAATCCCTCTTTTCTTTAAAGGAGAGCAGCTCTTTGGAGGAGTTTTTGTATTCCCTGTTTATGAAGGGAAGACCTCTTTGGGAGGAGTGTTTTTATATCTCCTTTTTCTTTTGAAACGAGAAGACCTCTTTCGGAGGAGTTTTTGTATTCCCTGTTTATGAAGGGAAGACCACTTTCGGAGGAGTTTTTGCATTCTCGTTTTTTTTGTTTTCCTTTTGAAAACAGCCAATTTTCCTTTTCGGAGAGAAAGTAGGATGGGGGAGGGCTTATCCCTTTGGTTACTCGATTCAAACGAGATCGTCCTATTTCTTAATAGCATCTGCTATTCGAAAATATTTTGATATTTTGAACAAGGCTTAATCTTGTAAGCCAGGGTTCTTTGAAATATAGCCAATTCATTTTTGGAAGACTCTACTTTTCGAAAAGTATAGATTCCTCCATTCGGGGTTATACAATCTACTTCGATCCTTCTTTCAAGAAGTTTCAAAGGAGTTCGATTTTTCAAAATCTTTTTGAAAAAGAATTCAGCATAAACCCTTTTGAATATTCGGGCATTTTCGGGGTTTTGCTAATTTCTATCCACAATATCAACAAATTTCTAATTTTTGTTGCCCTTTCGAAGACATGGGGACATTTCTACTCGAGTTTGCCACCCTTTTGGGCTTTCTTCAGGGTGATATGATGCATGCTATGCACTCCATGTGATTTAAAATGGAAATACATGTTTTTATGCAATGATGAACACATGAAATGTATCTCACAAATCATGAAGGAGATGCGTTCACTTATCCATGGAAAGTGTCTAGGGGCTGTGTTTAAAAATGCCCCTAGCTTGATGGGAATTTCGCATGGCCATATGGTGAAGGGCCATGGTTTTTCAAAGGGATTTTGGATGGACAATGGTATGTTCATGTCCATGCACTTCCATGGTTTTTCTAACATGATCATGATACTTTTTGCTGAAGGATGGGAAACATAACCAGCCCTAAGTGATCGTCATGGCCATCAGGTTTTAGTTTTGACATGGTCTCCATATTTCATCGTGAGATTCATGTTCTTTATCCTAACACAATCAAGGTTTTTATATAAACCAGAAGTTGAAGAAAATCTTTCTTTTCAAAGCCATGAAAGGTTTTTGTGAAATGTGTAACCCTTTTTCAAGATTCTCATTTCCTTTTTTAAAATTTGCCTCGAAGGTGTTGGTTTTGATTTGTATGGAGACATGCCTATGAAGGCTCGATACTTAGGGGGTCGACTCTTATTGCCCCTTTGGTTTTGCAAAACCCTGAATTCGATTTCTAGAATGATGTCTAGACTCGATGCATATGAATGATTTCAAAGTGTAATGCATGATGCTTATGCACACACTATGGGTTAACCTATTTCTAAAAATCCCCAATTTTCCCTAAGTTTAAGGATTTTGCGAAGTTCAGGAAGCTTGGAGGTGTTTATTCCTCCTTGCTTTGGTGATTCTCGAGCTTTTCATTTTTGAAAAAGCTCTAGGCAAAAGAGTGGATAGGACCAGCTTTTTGCACACTTGGTTTCAGGGAGTATATACAATTTTCGAAAGCATTTTTACAATTTTTCGAAAATGGGCTTTGTACATGGCCAAAGGCTTTTGGAAATAAATTTCTTTTTGTAATTTTCGTTTTTCCAAATGTTTTTGAGATTTTGAGAGTTTTCAACTTTTTTTGTCTTTTTCAAAAGTAGGGATCTTCCATTGAACCTTCAAAGAAAACATTCATGAATCAGACTCTAATCAGATAGGTCTAAGACATGGGTTTCGGTTTTAGAGGTTCTACAAGGCACCCTTGACCCAGATGGTCTTAGGTGGCGGCTCTGGTGGTATGGGTGGGCTGTAGCCCAGTCCATATCGTTCCCTATTGGTTTTAGGTAGGACAGGCTCAAGCCTACCTTGGTTTCGGGTTCCCAGGCCCGCGTAGGGTTTATATCCCATATTCAGAATCATGTTCCAAGACTTTTTGTTTTTCGAAAAGTTTTGGTATAAATCATGGTCTTGGAACATGGAATCGTCCATGTTGGGGATATATACCCTTTTGGATATCGGGAGTTTGGATTCCGGGGTGATGGAAGACTTGGGCTTCCATACAAACCTGGTTTGGGAGACTTTGCCCTCAAGGAAAGCCAAGCTTGGTTCCTTGAGGAGTTTTGGACATAGCAGGGTTATGGAAAACTTATGGTTCCATACCCTATTTTGGGAAAGATTTACTTCAAGGGGAGCCATGCAAGGTCCCTTGAAGTCTTTGACTTGGTCCCTAGGTTCAACTCGTGGTGCCCCTAGGGATTGATTTTTTTGTTTCAAAGCCATAGCCTTGGCTCCAGGGCACAGGACTAGGCTCGAAGAAGTGGGTTTTTCTATGGTAGGGTTATGAGCTCCTAAGATGTCGATGCATGCATTAGGGGTCTCCATGTCTACCATTTTCGGAACTTCTTTTTGTTTTTGAAATTCCTTTGCATGGTGCACGACAGTTGGCGCACCTTGAAAATCCTCAAGTTTTGGCACAGTTTGTGGGTTTGTGTGTGCAAAGGGGTTATCCAATGCATCTGATGACCCTACATGAAGAAGAGAGTCTTGAGAAGGATGGGTTTCAGGCATACCTCTTTGTGGCTTGTCTACCTTTTCAGGGTGAGAGCAAGCCGATTTCCCGGGTAACTCTGTTTTGAGCCCCCGGGGTTTAACGAGGCGTTTCCTTTCGAAACCTTCATGTTTTTCACTCTCATTCCTTTGTAGGGTGTGGACTTCATGTCCCACTGTATGTGTGTGCCTAGACTTAGGACTTTTACTTGAAGTTTTCGAAATTCCAAAATTTTGTTTTTCAATTTTTTGGTCTTTTTCCAAATTTTCAAGATTTTTTTGGTTTTTTGAAATAGAAAAATCTTTTTTTGGTTTTTCTATGGATTTTGAAAAGCTTGAAGTTGTAGGAGTGGACGACTTATCCCTTTGCCGGGATTTGTCTCTAATCTCCAATCCTTCGTTGAGTTTGAGATCGGTTTTCAATTCACGATCTGTATGTGCCCTCGAAGAGCTGCTATGTGTTCGATGGGCTTTAAGCTCCTTGCTTAAAGCATCCATCTTTTGAAATATTTTTTCAATCTCATCGAGCTCTCTTTGGGCTTTATCTGATTTGAAAACCTCTTTTAGTTTACTCAACGAAGATTTTTGTAGCTTTTTATCCATTTTCATGCAATTTTCCTAAGTATGCACGATTTGTGAAGAAAACACTTTTTTCCGAAAATTTGAGTATAACTCGTTTGTTTGAAGTCTGCTTAAGTCCCGGGTCCCACCGGGCGTGCCAAATTGTAGACACCGAAAATTTTCACTTACGGGTTCTTAGGCCTGAAGTGAACCTTTTCGCAATCTACTTCGCTTTATGGGCGTGCCAGCTAGTTTACTTTAACTAGCAAAGTATGTTTTGAAAACAATCTGACTTTTGAAAGGCGATTGTAGGCAAGCGGGATTTTTACGTCGCAGACCTTCTTGCACCGATGCGCAAGGGTCAGTCTGTACGCTTAGAGACTTCGTTTTGAAACAAGTTTAACTCAAAATATATTTTGAATGAAGAAGTGTTTTAAAACCTTTTGAAAACCATGCATTTGGGCGATTTTGACTTTATAAGGGTTGGACGACCCTAAGTTTTGCACGATTTGATTCGGGTTTGTACGATTCTCAGATTTTAGATCACGTGGATTTGCACGTGCCTAAGTCTTTCTTTTTATCCCTTTATGGGCCACCTAGGTGTGTGTTATGAACACTCCACTACATGGGGCGAATTTGAGCGGGAGTACGGGGCTTGCTTCGATGCAATATGCGTCCTACCTCGTGGTATGGCGTAGATGCAATGCAAACTCACGCTACTCCAAAGGGAAAACCCGAAATTAAAAGACAATGCCGAAGGGAAATTGCCGAAGGGAAATGACTTGTAGAGTAAATAGCCGAAGGGAAATGACTTGTAAAGTAAATAGCGGAAGGGGAAATATGGCTATATCTTAAGAGCGGAAAGGCTCAATTGTGTAAGTGTGTGTCGTGTATATATTGAAAGACAACGCACACAACTTGAACCTTAAAACCCGAATCTTAAAGACGTAGCCGAAAGAAATACTTTATATAGAGTATATGTAGGGGCCCTTACTTGGGTCTTGTAAATAAGAGCGAAGGCTCAATGTGTGTGTGTGCTTGAATTGAAAGACTTACACACACGACATGAAATGAAACCCAAATATAAATTGCAGTATGCCTTGACTAAGGTCTTGGGAGTAAGAGCGAAAGCTCAATGTGTGTGAGTGTAGAATTGAAGTACTACGCACACGACATAAATGAAACCCAAATATAACTGCAATAAGGCCTTTACTAAGGTCTTGGGAGTAAGAGCGAAGGCTCAATGTGTGTGCGTGTGGAAAATGGAAAGACAACACACACGACTTAATTAAAAACCCCCTTGACTTAAAATATATAAATATAACTATATATTAAGGGCTGGTTAGGCCCGTGTGTGTGCAAAAAGTGTACGACTAAGAGCGGAAAGGCTCAAGTGCGCGTGTGTGTGGGTGTGTCAAACCACGTTATTACAATCGGGGGAGACGAAGCTCCTTTACTACAACCCCGTATCAAAATTTAATTAAATATAAAGCAAGTTAATGTAATAGACCAAGTTTAGACACTTACAAATAGCCGGTCCATGTTCAACTTGCTTGCACGTGGGCTCACGGTTCACCTTGGGCAGCCAAGAGGGGGTTATCCTAGGTGGCTTTGAGGGAGGTTCTATGGGGCACGATTAGGGTCTTAGGGGAACTAAGGTTCGGCCAAGATGGGGGCTGTGTAGGGTCTGTCCTAGGGTCTGTCCTAGGGTACAGGTCACGGCCAGGGTGCAGGTTAGGTCGGCAGGAAGGTGGTCAAGTCGGCAGGAAGGCGTCGGGCGCAGCAATCGGGCGCCTGGCGCTGGGCGCTGGGCGCTGGCGGGCGTCTGGCGCTGGGCGTTGGCGGGCGTCTGGCGCCTGGCGCAGCAGACGGGCGCCTGGCGCTGGGCGCGCTGGGGCACAGGGCGCGCAGTAGCGCGGGACGGCTGCGGCACGGGGCGTGCAGGCGACAGAGGGGCGCGCGGCAGGAAGCAGGGCGCGCGGCAGCAGAAGGGGCGCGCGGCAGGCGCTGGTTGCTCACGGCCGGCCGGGGTGAAGTTTTTGGGGTTTGTTAGGGATGGTTTGAGGCGGTTGGGGTTAGGTTAGGTCTAGTTAGGGTTCAGTTAGGGTTAGGTTGGTTCAGTTAGGGTTAGGTAGGTTCGAACCTAGGCTAGGTTGGGGTTAGGTTTACCTCTTGGAGCCGGTCCTTCTTGGCTTGAGCCCACGTCTCCACGGTTGCAACCACTTGGTCCAGCCCACCTTGGTTGCAGCCACTTGGTCTAGACCCACTTAGCCCACATGGCTTGAACCCACCTCACCCAATGAGCCCACATGGCTAGGTCTATCACTCCCTCTCTCTCCTCCCAAATATTTGCATGAACCCTTTACATGGACCCCCTCACCTCTATTTATAGAGATTTGAGGTGGGTCTTGGATTTGGGTTTGGGTTTGGGGTTTGGATCCATACCCAAATCCAAACACTATTTGGATCTGGATATTGGATCTCAGATATTTTGAGATCTGTATCCGATCCAAACCCAATATTTTTATGGATACGGATATGGATATTTTGATCCAAATTCGATCCAATCCAAACACTATTTGGATCCAATCCAAATCCAAACACTATTTGGATCGACCCAAACACTATTTGGATTGCCCCAAATCCAAACACTATTCATTACATGGATTTGGATCTGGATATATATGGTCCAGATCCAAATCAAAATTTCTTCGAACAGTCTTTCTTGGCTTCTTGAGGCGAACGATCTGTGCGGGCACTGGCTTCATCAGCGCTCCGTCTGGTGCTGGGTTTTCCCCAACTTTGTCGTTCGGACTCCGTTTCGCCGTTCTGGACTCCGTTGAGCTTTTCATCAAATGGGCTCTGCTTTCTTTTGTTTTTTTATCAGGGAGTGGCTTCTGAAGCTCTGGGCTTGAATCCTCTTCGGGCCTAGGGTCTTCTTTTGCCTTCTGTACCTGTTTTCACATTTCAAAACAGGTCGTCGTTTTGGCTCAAATGAGCTTTTTGGTGTTTCGAGAGTTTTTGAAAAATAGAAGATTTGGGGTGTTTACAATTACGTGGCTGAATTCCCCTTAGAGGGCGCATATCCCACTCTTGTCGAAATGCCTGATGAAGGCATATTGCAAAACCATTTTCAAAACCACATTTTGGCAAATTCTTTCGAAAACCAAGTGTGGAAGATGCACTTCGACGGGGCACGAAACCAACGAGGGGCTGGTGCCGGGATCATCCTAATCTCCCCTGAAAAGGGCGAGATTCCCATAGCAGTCCGCTTAGACTTCGAATGTTCCAACAACGTAGCTGAGTATGAAGCACTCATATAAGGCTTAAGGATTTCGAAAACTCTAGGGGCATCATGCATCGAGGTCTTTGGAGATTCACTCCTTGTCATAAACCAGGTTTTAAAAATTTGGCAAGTACGTAATGAGAAACTACTTCCATATCACGAGTTGGCCACTCGATTGGTCCAATCCTTCCAGTCGTGTAAGCTCACACACGTAGGAAGAGAGGACAATGGCATCGCCGATGCCCTCTCCTCCTTGGGTTCAGCCCTGAAGGTCGATCCCATTTCAGGGACCAGATCTTTGGAAATATGGCATGCGCCCCATCCATCCACACACGACTTGGATATTTGCCAAAACAACCCAGAGTCTGTTGAAAAACCCTGGTTCTATGACATAAAACAATTTTTAGAAAATGGGGGATTCACCGAGGATGCCACATCCAAAGATAAGGCATTCATTCGTAAGATTTCGACCCGATACACCATTCTGGGTGGGGTCTTATACAAAAAGAGTTTTACCGGCATTCTACTTAGGTGTATCGACCTAGAGGAGGCTAAGATAGTGATGCACGAGTTCCACGACGGAGAATGTGGAGGTCATGTTAATGCCAACATGATGGCGATGAAAATACTTAGAGGGGGTTATTTTTGGTCCACCCTGAAAAAGGATTGTCACGATCATGTTAGGAAGTGTCATCCATGTCAAGTGCATGGGCACGCCATTCATATCCCTTCATCTGCATTGCATTCCGTGGTCAGCCCCTGGCCATTTACCATGTGGGCGTTTGACATTGTAGGCCCCATATTTCCAAAGGCCTCGAATGGGCATCGTTTTATTTTAGCAGCCACGGAGTATTTCTCCAAGTGGGTGGAAGCCATTTCCCTAACGAATGTAATGGGGCAACATGTGGTGGCTTTCATCCGGAGGAATATCTTGACTCGATTTGGGGTTCCACGAGACCTTGTGTCTGATAATGGTACCCCATTCAAGAATGAGCGGATGGTCAAGTTGTGCAACACGTATGGCATAACTCACCACTTCTCCTCGCCCTACTACCCTCAAGGCAACGGCCAAGCCGAAGCCACAAACAAGACTCTCATTGGTATCATTGAGAAAACCTTAGAGAAGGATAGGATGTGGCACGAGAAGCTGGATGAAGCCTTATGGGCTTATAGGACTTCCATCCGGACTCCCACGAATGCCACACCATTCGAATTGGTCTATGGCACAAACGCCATTCTTCCCATTCATACCCAACTGCATTCACTCCATACATCCATTGCACTCGACCTCCCCCTAGAGACGCTTCAGCATGCTAGGATGGCCGAACTAGATTTGCTAGATGAGAGGCGACTCCTTGCCATGGATCATGCTCGCGCATACCGGCAAAGGATAGCCCGACATTATAGCAAACACATGAGACCTCGCCACTTTGAAGTGGGAGATCTGGTCTTAAAAACTATCCACCATCGTGGCCCACACCCCCTAGGCAAGTGGCGCCCCAACTGGGATGGACCCTATGTTGTACGAGCAACCACTACGAACAATTCGTATTGGTTGATCGATGTAGAAGGTAGGAATTTAGCAGATCCTATCAATATTCAACACTTAAAGAAGTATCATGTGTAGGATCTGGATTAAATTCCAATTTTCGAAAATTTTATAGGGATAGCTGCCCTGAGACATGTGAATAAGGTGCAAAGGCAACTCGTGTGACCCTAAGTAAGAGAATTCGCACTTGTGAAAGAGTGGAGTTTTCAAAATCGTGGTTGCATTTCAAAATCCTTCATCTTACAAAGAAAGGCCTAGTTCAACATAGCAAGATACTTACAAGTAGTACGTGCTATTTCTAAATAGGCTGATCTGGAATGGATCGAGTGTAGGCTTGGGATAAGTCCTCCCCTCTTCTCTTCTATTTCCAAAAGGAAAACAAAGGCTCAAATCAAAAGGGAATTTCCCATTTAAAGTCTCTTTCCAAAAGAAAGAAACCAGACTTCAAAAAGAAAAATCTATTCTCTTATAAAAAAGAGGGATTAAAGAAAAAATACTCCCAAAGGGAGACCCTCTATGGAAAAAAGGAAAAAGAGGCCAAAAAGCTCAAAAAGAGCAGTTTTTCCGCCTTCTATGCCTTAAACCACGGGACACTTCAGAAGGGACCGTGGTATCTCTTTCCCATCCCTGGCTTATCCCAAGCTAAAGCATGGTTCATTTCGAGGAATCCTAAAGTAAAAATAGGATTTACTTACTTGAATTTCATCTTGTTTGAGAATTCGACGTTTCGAGTAAGGCGTAGGGATTTGAAATGAAGCTGGTTTTCTTATAAAACCTCCGCTAGATAAGCAAGTGTTAAGACTCAAACAAGGGCAAGCACGAAGAGCTCGAGATCCTTAGGATCAAGACTCAAGACAGTTGTCCCTTTTGTAAATAGCTTTTGTAAATAAGTTTTAAAAACCGAACATCGAACAGCATAGGGTTTTTGCTCACTTGGAGCAGTAGGCCTTGTAAGTCTCTAGAGTTCGACCACACCTGGTCTTTGGGAGGTCGCCACTCTTGGCACCACACCCATGTCATTTGCATTCCACGCATGGTACTTGCATGAACATGATCCCATTTAGGACCAGATTCCATAAGTAAACCCTTTGGCGTGATATCTCCTCCTACCAGAGTTTGTAAAATTGAGATTTTGCTAAAAGGGGACGATCCCATATTCTTCGTGGCTAGATCTAGGGAGACATTAAAAGGGCTGTTTGTCATCTTTGCCCTTAGCCAAATCTATTTGGACAAGGCCAAAAAGGGGCATCTGTAAACACCCCGAAATCCCACGAATTTCTCAAAATCCATCTGGTTTTATACAAGCAGCCCAAAGGGCCATTTTGAGTCTGGAAACCCAGGAGCCTTCCAGATAACCCTGTATATATGTTTTAAACTTTATATTTCAAAAACATATAATATGGCTTTTGAAAACCTTTTAAAACACGTTTTTAAAACCCCGAAGTGGCTTGGCCTCATCAAGGCAGGACCAGGAGAGCTTAGAAGAGCCCGGAACCGGAGCACACGTCAAGCCTGGCGCAGCAACTCTTGTATCTGATTCACACCCCAGGATCTCGAACGTCCAAGACCCTGTTCTTACCAAAATAGCATTTGAAGTCATCTCCGGAAGGCAGAAACGGAGGCAGACGACCATGTTGGCGAAGACCCAACGCAGACGGAGTACTGATGCTGTCAGGCCCCTCACGAATCGTCCGTTTCGAACCCAGCTCGAAGGAGTCAGAGTTCAGTTTGGACTGGATCTGGACCATATATATCCAGATTCCAATCCAAACCCATATGTGGACTTGGATTTGGATTTGGATCCAGAGATCCAATCCAATATCCATATCCATGGCCCACATCACCTTCTCATAAATGGAGGTGGGGCCCACTTGAAATTCACGTGGGATATTGGGCATGAGAGAGAGTGGGGATGAAAAATATCAAGAGTGTTGTATTAAGCATGACTTGTGTGTCAAGTTTGGGTTAATCATGTGGGTTAGCCTAATTGAGTGGGTTTAAGCTTGTAATTAGCTAGAACCTAACCTAGGGCTGCACCAACATGGGGTGATCAAGGTCTGTGGGCCATGCTAAGGGAGCTCCTTCACCTAAACCTAGCCAAAAATGCCTAAACCTAGCCTAAACCCCTAATTCACCCCTAATCTGAACCTAATCACCTAACCCACTTCCCTAATCCCGTCCTAATCCCAACCTAATCACCTAACCCACTTCCCTAATCCTTCCCTAAACCTAGATTAATTTCCCTAATCCTAGCCTAAACCTAGCCTAATCACCTAACCTAGCTCACTAAACCTCACCCTAAAACCCAACCACCTAACCTAGCCCTAAACCCCTAAACCACCCTTAGCCCACGATTTACCCAAACCCCTAGTTTTAAAATATCTGGCCCAACCCCTTCCAGCCCACCTTATCTACATACCACCCTACCTAAACCACCTAACCACTACCCACAGCCCAGCCCTAACCGACCTACCCATCCCCTATTTAAACCCCCCTCCTTGTGGGCGGGTTTTCCAAGTGGAAACCACCATTCCACCCAGCCGGGCCCTCTCCTTCTCCCATCTCTCACCCAGCCGGGACCACTCCCCACCTCCGCCTGCTCCATCTGCTCCACCAGCCCCCACCTGCTCCGCCACCTTCCCTCTTCCATCCACCACCACCATCCCTCAGCCGGACGCCATCACCTCCACCCAACCGAACCAGCCGACAGCCACCTGCCCGCCACCTTCCCACTTCATCTGCCACCTCTCCCCATTCGGTAAGTACCCTGCACCTTACCTAGCCCCCTTCTCTACCACCTCTCCACTCTTAGCCACCCATCCTACCTTCATCTCAGCCCCTTTGCCACCACCATTTTAACCTAGCCGAACCTAGTATAACCCAAGCTGCCGGCCACTACCTAGCCATCATCTCCCCTTCGGCCCTCCCCTAGGTGTCCTATTCGGCCTTCCCACCAGCTCACCCTTTTAGGTCCAGCTTCCCTAAACTCTCAACTCCCCTAGTGACCCTAAGAGTCCACTCATTCAGCCACTTTAAACCCCTACTTGGAGCCGCCAGCTACTTGCCACCGGCCACCTCCGAGGCGCCTATCCCGCGCCCCACTTGCAGCCGGCCAGCACCCTTGACCAGCTTACCTTCGCGGAGCTCCCGTTTGCAGCCCAAGGCCAAGTCCACGCTCAAGCAAGACCTCTACGGACCAGCTACTCGTAAGTGTCTAAACTCGGTCTTTAGTTGTATACTTGCTTGAGATTCAATTTGATACGGGGTTGTAATAACGGAGCATAGTCTCCCCCCGCTTGTAATAACGTGGCTTGGCACAACCACACACGTGCACTCTCTTAGTCGTGCACGATTTTTAGCACACACGGGCCTAATCAGCCCCTAATATATAAGTGTACATATATACTTTCATTTTCGAAGGGTTTTGTTTAAGTTGGGTGCGTTGTCTTTCAATTCAAACACTCACACACATTGAGCTTTCGCTCTTATTTGAAAGACCCAAGTAAGGGCCGACCTATACTATTTGGGTTTCATTTCATGTCGTGTGAGTAAGTCTTTCAATTCAAGCACTCTCACACACATTGAGCTTTCGCTCTTATTTGAAAGACCCAAGTAAGGGCCGACCTATACTATTTGGGTTTCATTTCATGTCGTGTGAGTAAGTCTTTCAATTCAAGCACTCTCACACACATTGAGCTTTCGCTCTTATTTGAAAGACCCAAGTAAGGGCCGACCTATACTATTTGGGTTTCATTTCATGTCGTGTGAGTAAGTCTTTCAATTCAAGCACTCTCACACACATTGAGCTTTCGCTCTTATTTGAAAGACCCAAGTAAGGGCCGACCTATACTATTTGGGTTTCATTTCATGTCGTGTGAGTAAGTCTTTCAATTCAAGCACTCTCACACACATTGAGCTTTCGCTCTTATTTGCAAGACCCGAGTAAGGGCTCATATACATAAGATATATACATATTTCCCTTCGGTTATTTCCCTTCGGTTATTTCCCTTCGGTTATTTCCCTTCGGTTATTTCCCTTCAGTATTGTCTTTACATTTCGGGTTTTCCCTTTGGAGTAGCGTGAGTTTGCATTGCATCTACGCCATACCACGAGGTAGGACGCATATTGCATCGAAACAAGCCCCGCTCGAATTCGCCCATGTAGTGGAGTGTTCATAACACACAAACTAGGCGACCCAAAAAGGGATAAAAGAAAAGACTTAGGCACGTGCAAATCCACGTGATCTAAAATATGCAATCGCATCTTAAAGACCCGAAATAGACACCTCGAACCGCTTCGTAGACTTTCTCTCCAAAACTCGATTTTTGCAAAAGCGTACAGACTAACCCTTGCGCATCGGTGCAAGAAGGTCTGCGACGACAAGAGCTTACTTGCTCACAGTCGCCACGTTTAGAAGTCAGTGATAAAAAAATCTTCGCTAGCTTAAATAAGCTAGCTGGCACGCCCTATTTGTATACATAGGCCTTAGACACACGAGAAGATCCACTCCAAGCCCCGAAAGAGGCGAAGAGGCGGGGATTTTCGCGCGTCTACAGTAGTGGTTGCTCGTACAACATAGGGTCCATCCCAGTTGGGGCGCCACTTGCCTAGGGGGTGTGGGCCACGATGGTGGATGGTTTTTAAGACCAGATCTCCCACTTCAAAGTGGCGAGGTCTCATGTGTTTGCTATAATGTCGGGCTATCCTTTGCCGGTATGCGCGAGCATGATCCATGGCAAGGAGTCGCCTCTCATCTAGCAAATCTAGTTCGGCCATCCTAGCATGCTGAAGCGTCTCTAGGGGGAGGTCGAGTGCTAGGGATGTATGAAATGAATGCAGTTGGGTATGAATGGGAAGAATGGCGTTTGTGCCATAGACCAATTCGAATGGTGTGGCATTCGTGGGAGTCCGGATGGAAGTCCTATAAGCCCATAAGGCTTCATCCAGCTTCTCGTGCCACCTCCTACCCTTCTCTAAGGTTTTCTCAATGATACCAATGAGAGTCTTGTTTGTGGCTTCGGCTTGGCCGTTGCCTTGAGGGTAGTAGGGCGAGGAGAAGTGGTGAGTTATGCCATACGTGTTGCACAACTTGACCATCCACTCATTCTTGAATGGGGTACCATTATCAGACACCAGGTCTCGTGGAACCCCAAATCGAGCCAAGATATTCCTCCGGATGAAAGCCACCACATGTTGCCCCATTACATTTGTTAGGGAAATGGCTTCCACCCACTTGGAGAAATACTCCGTGGCTGCTAAAATAAAACGATGCCCATTCGAGGCCTTGGGAAATATTGGGCCTACAATGTCAAACGCCCACATGGTAAATGGCCAGGGGCTGACCACGGAATGCAATGCAGATGAAGGGATATGAATGGCGTGCCCATGCACTTGACACGGATGATACTTCCTAACATGATCGTGACAATCCTTTTTCAGGGTGGACCAAAAATAGCCCCCTCTAAGTATTTTCATTGCCATCATGTTGGCATTAACATGACCTCCACATTCTCCATCGTGGAACTCATGCATCACTATCCTAGCCTCCTCTAGGTCGATACACCTAAGCAGAATGCCGGTAAAACTCTTTTTGTATAAGACCCCACCCAGAATGGTGTATCGGGTCGAAATCTTACGAATGAATGCCTTATCTTTGGGCGTGGCATCCTCGGTGAATCCCCCATTTTCTAAAAATTGTTTTATGTCATAGAACCAGGGTTTTTCAATAGACTCTGGGTTATTTTGGCAAATATCCAAGTCGTGTGTGGATGGATGAGGCGCATGCCATATTTCCAAAGATCTGGTCCCTGAAATGGGATCGACCTTCAGGGCTGAGCCTAAGGAGGAGAGGGCATCGGCGATGCCATTGTCCTCTCTTCCCACATGTGTGAGCTTACACGACTGGAAGGATTGGACCAATCGAGTGGCCAACTCGTGATATGGAAGTAGTTTCTCATTACATACTTACCAAAATTTTAAAACCTGGTTTATGACAAGGAGCGAATCTCCAAAGACCTCGATGCATGATGCCCCTAGAGTTTTCGAAATCCTTAAGCCTTGTATGAGTGCTTCATACTCAGCTACGTTGTTGGAACATTCGAAATCTAAGCGGACTGCTATGGGAATCTCGCCCTTTTCAGGGGAGATTAGGATGATCCCGGCACCAGCCCCTCGTTGGTTTCGTGCCCCGTCGAAGTGCATCTTCCACACTTGGTTTTCGAAAGAATTTGCCAAAATGTGGTTTTGAAAATGGTTTTGCAATATGCCTTCATCAGGCATTTCGACAAGAGTGGGATATGCGTCCTCTAAGGGGAATTCAGCCACGTAATCTGCTAGGGCTTGCCCCTTAATGGAGATCTGGTGATGGTATTTCAGATCATACTTCTTTAGAAGGAGTTGCCATTTGCCCAATCTACCTGTGAGAATGGGTTTTTCGAACAAGTGCTTGATTGGATCAAGCTTAGACACTATCCAGATCTCATGATCTAGGAAATAGTGTCTGAACTTTTGGCAGGCCCAGACTAGGGCCAAGCACGTCTTCTCCATGGCTTGATAATTTCGTTCATAAGCGAAGAGAGTTTTCGAAATATAGTAGATGGCATACTCCTTATGGGTGTCATCCTCGTATTGAGCCAACAGGGCTCTTAAAGCATTCATATGCACGGAGATGTATAATAAAAGCGGTTTTCCTTGTTTTGGAGGATTCAAAACGGGGGGATTAACCAAGTATGCCTTCAGTCTCTCGAAGGACTTTTGGCATTCGTCATCCCATAAGAATTTCGTACCCTTCCTCAACAGTTTGTTGAAGGGTTCGCATCTAGTTGCCAGATTCGATATGAATCGGCGCACAGATTGTAATCGACCTTGGAGGCTACGGATTTGGGTGAGATTGGAGGGTGGAGCCATGTCTATGATGGCTCGACACTTAGAGGGGTCGACTTCTATTCCCCTTTGGCTCACCATAAAGCCTAGAAGCTTCCCTGATTCTACCCCGAACACACATTTTTGAGGGTTTAGCTTTACTTTGTAAAGTCTAAGCCTTTTGAAAATCTTTTGTAAACATTCGATATGGGTGCATCGGGTTTTGGATTTTGCCAAGAGATCATCTACATACACTTCTACAAGCTCATGAATTTGATCATGGAAGATCGTGTTCATGGCCCGCCGGCATTTTTCAAACCAAAGGGCATGATTGTATAGCAGTATGTGCCCCATGGGGTCGTGAAGGCGGTCTTACCCTGATCTCGTGGATTTAGTTTGATTTGATTATAGCCTGAATAGCCATCCATGAATGAAAACATTTCATGATTTGCAGTACTATCCACTATCAAATCTATGTTTGGTAAAGGATAATTATCCTTTGGAGTGGCTTTATTCAGGTTTCTGAAATCGATGCATATTCGAATTTTCCCATTGGTTTTTCGAACCACAACGATATTTGACAACCAATCCGAATACGCAATGGGTTTTATAAATCCGACTTTTAGCAGATCTTCTAAACCCTCCTTGACTTGCGTGTGTACATTCGGGTGTATTTTCCTAAGCTTCTGCTTTATGGGTTTTACACCTGCATCTAAGGGAAGACGATGCTCGACTATGCTGGGATCTATGCCCGGCATGTCTTCATACGTCCATGCAAACACATCTAAATAGGTTCGTAGAAATGCAATGAATGCTAACTTTTCAGTTTCATGCAAGCATGCGCCTATTTTGATGGTTTTGGGATTGGAATCATCCCCTAGGTTCACCTCTACGAAATCTCCTCCTACTGATTGGGAAGGTCTTTCAAAATCGAGAATTCTATGAAATTCTGGGAGCTCAGAAGTGGGATCTTCCTCAAGGGGATCCACTTCTGGTCTTTGATCATTCTCGTGGGCTATAGACCCGAGGGAACTTGATGCGTGGTTTTCAAAATAACCTGGTTTTGTACTTGGATTTTCAAGTGATTTCGAAATTTTTGGTCTGGCTATGCAGACGACGCTTCTTTCGAAATCCTTTTCTTTTGCCAAAGTCTTACCAGGAGCAGCTATGTACAAAATCTTTTTGGTATTTTCCAAATTTTCGATTTTTTTGGGTTTTTGTAAAACAAGAACTTTGGGAACTATACAAAGCACTCTTTTTTCGAGTTTTTGTTTTTCCATTGTTTTTGGTTTTCTTGTTTTTCGATTTTTTTTTATTTTAAGTTTTCAAATGTTTTTGGTATTTTTAGAAAAAGGGATCTTCCGTCATACCTACAAAGGAAAAACACTACGGGTTAGGCTCGGAATAGGAGGTCTAAACCATAGGTCTCTTCTAAGACAGGCTCCGGGGCACCCTTGACCCAGGTGGTCACAGGGGGTGGCTCCGGCGGTATTCGGGGAGTATAGCCGATCCCATATCGGCTTGGGTTGGCCCTAGGAAGGATGGGCTCTAGGAGACCCTGGTTTTGTGCCCCTAGACTTTTGTAGGGCGTGTAGCCCATGTTCAATAACATGTTCCATGACCTTTTGTTTTTTGAAAAGATGGGATATAAGTCGTGGTCCTGGAACATGCTATCGTCCATATTAGGCTCGTATGGCCTTTTGTCCAGGGGTTTTGGAAATGGGGAACGCTTGGGTTTTCCTAGGAGGATTAGAGTCGGGAGGGGGCCTGCTTTGGGCGGCCCCTTCACACATACAACCTTTCTAGGGTTGTTCAACACGAGCCGAGGTGGCTCAACCGTAATTTGCCCCAAGTTAGCCTCATGGGCCTGGGAGCTTGATAAACAAGGGGAGTTTATGATCCCCTGAAGTTGTGGGTGACTCTCACCTAGGATCACTACGACCTGGTCCCTAAAAGGGATCTTGACACACCTGTGGAAGGTGGATGGCACAGCGCACAAGCTGTGTATCCAGGGCCTTCCCAGCAACAGGTTATAATGGGGGTGGATGTCCAAGACATGAAACACCCCTGTGTGTTCGATCCCTCCCGTTTCCATTGGGAGTTCGATGGATCCTAAAGGCCTAGACGCATTCCCATCGTATCCAGTGATAACGATGGGGCTTGGGTTCACTGAAGTCAAGGTGACTCCGATTTTGTACGCCACGTGAAGTGGAAGGATGTTGAGCCCTCCTCCACCATCGACTAGGCACCTGTCCAGAGAGTGGTTGTTTAGAACCACCTCGATATGCAGGGCCTGGTTATGGGTTTCGTAGGGTCTATCTACATCATCTTCCGAAAAGGTGATGGGCGATTTTGCTCCTAATAAAGCCACTTGGGCAGACAAGGATTCCGGACTTATGTTCGAATCAACCTTGGCCCTTTCTAGAATTTTCTCTAAGACAAGTCTATGCCTAGGCGAGGTTTTGATAAGCTCTAGGATAGACATGTGAATAGGAATCTTTGAAAGGTGGTTTTCGAAATCATAAGGATTTAGGATGACTTTGTCCTTATCTGCTTTTGGCAGACCACTAGGGATACATGCTTTTGAGGGGCCAGGCACACTGACCACCTTTTGAGCACCTTGAAGGTGCGGGGGTTGGTAGATCCTCCCGGATCTAGTGACTTCCCCCACGACCAGCCTAGGGTTCGCGCTAAACTTGGCTCTAAGGATGAGCTGAGGAGAACCTTGGATTTTCAAAACTGGTTTTGCCGGGGTTTCCACTTTTGGTGGTCCCCGAATGACGACTTGGGCGGGCCTCTTGTATAATACAAGGATGGGCGCACAAGCAGGTCGACCAGGTTCTGGCTTTTGCGCTAGTTCCTTGGAAATGGTGAGGGTACATACCTCCTTTCCTTTCCCACTGCCACTGGCGTGTTTGGGAAAGGGTTCCTTGAAGATAGCTTGAGGTGGCTCAGGTTCCGTAGTGACCTGGAGCCGGCCTTCTGCTATCAAGTTCTCAATTTTATTTAAAAGAGAGAAGCAGCGTTTGGTATCATGGCCTTTGAGCCGATGATACTTGCAAAATCGGTTTAAATACCCCCCTTTGGACGTGACTCCTTCGGGGATTTCAGGGAGTTCGATCATGCCCTGGGCAAGTAAGAGGTCTAGGACCTCCGACACAGGTTGCCCCAGCGGAGTGTACTCCCATTTTTCAATCGGTTTTGAAAAATTGCGTTCTCTCTTATTTTCTATTTTTTCAAAATTTTTAGAAGTGCCTACCATGCCTGGATCCACCCGGACATTGGCGATTTTATGGGGCTTTGCCCCTTTGTCCGTTGTGGGCAGCCCATATGCGATGGGCTTTTCCAAACGGGTTTTTGGAATGGCACTTCCTTTCCATAAGTGATCGTATGTCCCTTTTCGCAAGTTGGTTTCGAAAAGGGAGGCCTTTTTGATCAACTTAAGGAAAGTTGAAATCTCATGGAGCGAGAGAAGGGTTTTTAACTCGCTTTTGAAATTATCCAGGATGAGCATTACTGCGCATCCTTCGGATATGGGCTCTCGCACTTGGCCCAAAAGAGACCTCCATCTTATAATGAAGGCATGCACGTCTTCGTTCATGCCTTGCTTTGTATCCCTTAAGGTATTCAGGGTTGGCGTGACTTCCACGTTGTGTGCAAATCTTTGCATGAAGCAGTTCGCTAACTCTTCAAAAGTAGCGAACTGGCTTAAGTCGTAGGAAGCCAGCCATTTGGCAGCTATGCCTTTAAGGGATAGAGGGAACCAATACACCCATTTCATCGAGTCCTTTTTCTTCTTATGGGCTCGACGCGAGAAAAGCTGCAAGTGAGACCTAGGGTCTCCCATGCCATCATACCGATGAAAGTTCGGTATTTCATCGTCACTGTCTGTTTCGTAATCTATGGGAAGGAAATCAGACAGGGCATAGCTTCTTTTCTCTTTATTCTGCCCTTTCAGCAGCTGCTGTAGGGCTTTACGGTCCTTTTGTGTGAAGGACTCGTGGTATTGGTTGCCTTCCATTACGGAGGGCTCTTTTTGCTTGCGAGGTTTTTCAGATTTCTTTTTAGGCCTTTGTTCACCGTTCGATGAACATGAATCGCCTACTTCAGCCTCTTGGCTGAGAGCATCGATTTTGGCCTCAAACTCCCTTCTCAAGTCCTCGATTTCATCTAGTTTTATTTTATTTTTGAAAATCCTCCTAGAGTGAGAACTTGATGCGCATGAGCCTTGGCTCGACACTTCACTTGGATTGGATTTTGACATGCTTTTCAAGCTTTTTCAAAATTTCCTAAGTAAAAGCAAAGAAAACAAGTTAAAACGACACCTTTTTACAAAATTTTCGCAAGACTTCTACAAGTAAACTCGATTTCTGAAAAGGCTCACGTCCCACCGGGCATGCCAATCTCTGTAGACGCGCGAAAAATCCCCGCCTCTTCGCCTCTTTCGGGGGCTTGGGGTGGATCTTTCTCGTGTGTCTAAGGCCTATGTATACAAATAGGGCGTGCCAGTTAGCTTACTTAAGCTAGCGAAGATATTTTTTAATACTGACTTCTAAACGTGGCGACTGTGAGCAAGTAAGCTCTTGTCGTCGCAGACCTTCTTGCACCGATGCGCAAGGGTCAGTCTGTACGCTTTGCAAAAATCAAGTTTTGGAGAGAAAGTCTACGAAGCGGTTCGAGGTGTCTATTTCGGGTTTTTAAGATGCGATTGCATGTTTTTAGATCACGTGGATTTGCACGTGCCTAAATCTTTCCTTTTATCCCTCTTCGGGCCACCTAGTTTGTGTGTTATGAACACTCCACTACATGGGCGAATTCGAGCGGGGCTTGCTTTGATGCAATATGCGTCCTACCTCGTGGTATGGCGTAGATGCAATGCAAACTCACGCTACTCCAAAGGGAAAACCCGAAATGTAAAGACAATACTGAAGGGGAAATAACAGAAGGGAAATAATCGAAGGGAAATAACCGAAGGGAAATAACCAAAGGGAAATATGTATATATCTTATGTATATGAGCCCTTACTCGGGTCTTGCAAATAAGAGCGAAGGCTCAATGTGTGTGCGTGCTTGAATTAAAAGACTTACACACACGACATGAAATTAAACCCAAATATAAATTGCAGTATGGCCTTGACTAAGGTCTTGGGAATAAGAGCGAAGGCTCAATGTGTGTGAGAGTGCTTGAATTGAAAGACTACCCACACGACATAAATGAAACCCAAATATAACTGCAATAAGGCCTTTACTAAGGTCTTGGGAGTAAGAGCGAAGGCTCAATGTGTGTGAAAGTGCTTGAATTGAAAGACTTACTCACACGACATGAAATGAAACCCAAATAGTATAAGTCGGCCCTTACTTGGGTCTTTCAAATAAGAGCGAAAGCTCAATGTGTGTGAGAGTGCTTGAATTGAAAGACTTACTCACACGACATGAAATGAAACCCAAATAGTATAGGTCGGCCCTTACTTGGGTCTTTCAAATAAGAGCGAAAGCTCAATGTGTGTGAGAGTGCTTGAATTGAAAGACTACGCACCCAACTTAAACAAAACCCTTCGAAAATGAAAGTATATATATACACTTATATATTAGGGGCTGATTAGGCCCGTGTGTGTTAAAAATCGTGCACGACTAAGAGAGTGCACGTGTGTGGTTGTGCCAAGCCACGTTATTACAAGCGGGGGGAGACTATGCTCCGTTATTACAACCCCGTATCAAATTGAATCTCAAGCAAGTATACAACTAAGGACCGAGTTTAGACACTTACGAGTAGCTGGTCCGTAGAGGTCTTGCTTGGGCGTGGACTTGGCTTTGGGCTGCAAACGGGAGCTCCTCAAAGATGGATGATCAAAGGTGCTGGCCGGCTGCAAGTGGGGCGCGGGATAGGCGCCTCGAAGGTGGCCGGTGGCAAGTAGATGTCGCCTCAAGGTAGGGGGTTTAAATGGGCTGAACGAGTGAGGTCTTAGGATCACTAGGGGAGTTGGGTACTTAGGGAAACTGGACCTAAAAGGTGAGCTGGTGGGAAGGCCGAATAGGACACCTAGGGGAAGGCCGAATGGGAAATGATGGCTAGGTAGTGGCCGGCCGTTTGGGTTATACTAGGTTCGGCTAGGTTAAAGTGGTGGTGGCAAAGGGGCTGAGATGAAGATAGGATGGGTGGCTAGGAGTGGAGAGGTAGTAGAGAAGGGGGCTAGGTAAGGTGCAGGGTACTTACCGAATGGGGAGAGGTGGCGGATGAAGTGGGAAGCAGGCGGGCAGGTTGGAGAGTGGAGTCGGCTGGGCTGTTGGCTGGTTCGGTTGGGTGGAGGTGGTGGCGTCCGGCTGAGGGATGGTGGTGGTGGATGGAAGAGGGAAGGTGGCGGTGCAGGTGGAGCTGATGGAGCAGTTGGGGAGTGGAGCAGGCGGACAGGTTGGAGAGTGGAGTCGGTTGGGCTGAGGTGAAGGCTCCCACTTGGAAAACCGACCCACAAAGGGGAGGGGTTTAAATAGGGAATGGGTAGGTCGGTTAGGGCTGGGCTGAGGGTAGTGGTTAGGTGGTTTAGGTAGGGTGGTATGTAGATAAGGTGGGCTGGAAATGGTTGGGCCAGATATTTTAAAACTAGGGGTTTGGGTAAATCGTGGGCTAAGGGTGGTTTAGGGGTTTAGGGCTAGGTTAGGTGGTTGGGTTTTAGGGTGAGGTTTAGTGAGCTAGGTTAGGTGATTAGGTTAGGTTTAGGCTAGGATTAGGGAAATTAATCTAGGTTTAGGGAAGGATTAGGGAAGTGGGTTAGGTGATTAGGTTGGGATTAGGCCGGGATTAGGGAAGTGGGTTAGGTGATTAGGTTCAGATTAGGGGTGGATTAGGGGTTTAGGCTAGGATTAGGTATTTTGGGTTAGGTTTAGATGAGGGAGCTCCCTTAACATGGCCCATAGACCTTGATCACCCCATGTTGGTGCAGCCCTAGGTTAGGTTTTAGCTAATTACAAGCTTAAACCCACTCAATTAGGCTAACCCACATGATTAAACCCAAACTTGACACACAAGTCAAGCTTAATACAACACTCTTGATATTTTTCACCCCCACTCTCTCTCATGCCCAATATCCCACGTGAATTTCAAGTGGGCCCCACCTCCATTTATGAGAAGGTGATGTGGGCCATGGCTATGGATGTTGGATTGGATCTCTGGATCCAAATCCAAATCCAAGTCCACATATGGGTTTGGATTGGAATCTGGATATATATGGTCCAGATCCAATCCAAACTGAACTCTGACTCCTTCGAGCTGGGTTCGAAACGGACGATTCGTGCGGGGCCTGACAGCATCAGTACTCCGTCTGCGTTGGGTCTTCGCCAACATGGTCGTCCGCCTCCGTTTCTACCTTCCGGAGATGACTTCAAATGCTATTTTGATAAGAACAGGGTCTTGGACGTTCGAGATCCTGGGGTGTGAATCAGATACAAGAGTTGCTGCGTCGGGCTCGACATGTGCTCCGGTTCCGGGCTCTTCTTAGCTCTCCTGGTCCTGTCTTGATCAGGCCAAGCCACTTTGGGGTTTCAAAACATGTTTTAAAAAGGGTTTTCAAAAGCCATATTATATGTTTTTGAAATATAAAGTTTAAAACATATGTACAGGGTTGTCTGGAAGGCTCCTGGGTTTCCAGACTCAAAATAGCCCTTTGGGGCTGCTTTTACAAAACCAAGTTTGTTTTAAGGAATTCGTGGGATTTCGAGGTGTTTACAGTGGCCTGCCGAAAGGCAGGCCAAGTCTCTTGGTGAAAATAAGGAAAGCTCGGCCACCTTTGGCCGGGCTGTTTTAGGTGGGTGGGGGAGGAAAAACCCAGCCGATGGTTGGGTGGTTTTTAGGGTAGGTGGCCTACCTTAAGGTAGGCCAAACCTTAGGTGGAAAAACAAGGACACGGCCTGCACTTGCAGGCCATGGGTTTAGGAAAAGGCTCGAGCCAAGGTGGCTCGAGCTAGGTTGTTTCAAAGGGAAGTTCGGCCAAGGTTGGCCGAACTTGATGGGGTTCAAGGTGGAGTTCGGCCAGCACTTGGCCAAACTGGTTTAGGTCTTAGGATAGTTTGTTTAGGTAGTGGTCTAGGGTAGAAATCTTGGTGAAAGCCACCCAGAACTTGGCTAGTTTAGTGGCTTTTTAGGGGGCTGGTTTGGCTAGGATGGGTGGTCTAGAGTGGTTAGGAGAGAGGGAGTCTAGGTTAGGTTTTAGGGGCTTACCTTGTTGCAGCACCACTCCAAGCTGCCACTCAAGCCGCCAAGCTCCACCATGCAACGCTCCACTTCAGCTTGAAGGGGACGCCAAGTTGTTGGTGCAGCCCTTGGCTCCATGGGCCAATCCTAACTCAAACCAAAAAAATGTCTTGGCCAATGGCCTTTCTCTCTCATCCCCCCCTTTATTTTCACGTGAAACGCCTCTCCCCTTTGAGCCTCACGTCCCTGAATTTTTCAAGCCCACTACCTCTATTTATAGAGGTTTTAAATGGATCGTGGATATTGGGTCTTGGATTTGGGTCTGGGTATCTGAATCCAATCCAAACCCTATGTGGATCTGGATCGCGGATCTCGAATATTTTGAGATCCAGATCCAATCCAAACACTATTTGGATATGGATTTGGATAATTTTGGGTCCAAACCCAATCCAGACTTTTCTTCTACTCCTTGGTTTTCTGGTACTTTTCACTGTCGGTTTCGAGCGAGCTTCAATTCATCGGAGGCCCAACTCTGGCCTGGGTCTTCCCCAAGTCTTCCTTCCAGCTGGTGTTCTGCTTTTCAAGACTTTTTTGGCGTTCGTTTTGGTCCGCCGTTTTGGTTTTTGGCCGATTCCTGTTGATATCGAACTCAGATTGCCACACGGATTCCGTTCTTCATTCTGATAGGACGTGTCTCGAACTTCTGTCGACTTCCTCAGGTACTGGGCTTCTTTCTGCATTTTGGAGCTATTTTGAGCTTTTTCTTTGACTCAAATTACATTTTTACCCTTTTATCGGGCTTTTCTCTGAATGGGCTCTCTTTTCTTCCATTTTTGAGCAGGGGGTGGCTTTTGAGACTCTAGGCTCGATTTGCTCTTCTTGCCAAGGCTCTTCTTTTGCCTTTTGTACCTGTTTTTATATTTTAAAATAGGTTGTCATTTTGGCTCAAACGAGCTTTTTGTGTTTTTGAGAGTTTTTGATTTTTGGAAAATTCGGGGTGTTTACAATGGCCAAGGAGGTGACGGGTGTTGGTGGGAGTTGGGTCACGGCTGGGTTGGTGGGGGTTATGGCAAGGAAGTCACGGGTGTGGTATGGAGTCGGGTCACGGCAGGGGTATTAGGTGGTAGGTGAGGCGGTAGATGGGATGGGAATTGGGGTCGGCACTAGGTAGATGGGGTGTATGGTGAGGAAGTCACGGGTGTGGTGTTAGGCAAGGTCACGGCAGGGGGATGGGAGGCTAGGCTATGGCATGGAAGGGTGGCAGGTAGTGGTATGGTGGCAGGTAGGTGGTATGGTGGCAGGTAGGTTGGTGGCAGGGACTTAGGTAGGGTCGGTGTTGGGTCGGCGCCAGGCGGGTCTCAGGGTGACAGGTGGTGCGGGCATAGCAGGGTGGACACCAGGCGGGTGGTAGGGCGACCAACGCTGAGTGCCAGGGAGCGGAAGGTGAGGCGTTGGGCACTGGGTGCGGGTACAAAGAGGGAGCAGGGCGCATGGCGCGGGAGTGAGTAGGACTAGGTGTGTGTGGGAGGTTAAGGTGGAGTCGGTTGGGGGTTTAGATGGGTCTAATTAGGATTAGGTGGCTGTGGGGTAGTTAGGTGAGCTAGCTAATGTAGGTTTAGGGTGGCTTAGAGGGGTTAAGAAGAAGGGTTTAGGGTGGTTTAGTTGGGCTTACCTTAGGGTCGGTTGGGGTGTGCTCAAGCTCCACCTTAGCCACTCCACGCCTCCTTGTTCAAGCCAATCTAGCCCTCAATCAAGGTGGTGCAACCCACACTAATCCCTCACTAACCCATAATTAACCAACTAAACAAAATTAAGAAAGCACCAAGCACTCACCTTAATACCCTCTCTCTCTCCTCCAAGCTCCTCCAAGTTGAGTTTCACGTGAACTTGTGGAGACCCCCTCACTCCTATTTATAGGCAAGTGAAGTGGGTCTTGGATATGGGTCTTGGGTTTGGATCGTGGAATCCATGTCCGATCCAAACACTATTTGGATCTGGATCTTGGATATTTTAAGATCCGTATCCAATTCAAATTCAACATTTTTATGGATATGGATATGGATATTTTGGTCCAGATCTAATCCAATCCAAACACTATTTGGATCCAATCCAAATCCAAACACTATTTGGATCGACCCAAATCCAAACACTATTTGGATATGGATATAGATATTTATGGTCCAGATCCAATCCAAATTTTCTCTGGATGGTCCTTCTTGGCTTTTCGAGGCAGACGATCTGTTCGGGCCCTGGCTTCATCAACGCTCCGTCTGGTGTTGGGTTTCCCCAATCTTTATCGTTTGAACTCCTTTTCGCCTTTTCAGACTCCATTTCTACTCATTTCTGACTTTTATGGTTCAATATTCTTGATGCTTGAACGAGGATGGTCGATCTGGCTGTTTGGTGCTTCTAGCTTGCAACCTGCTTTGTGCCTGGGCCTTCCTTTCACCTTTTGAACCTGGCTTTTATTAGGCCAGGATGCTCTTCTGGGCTCTGGAAACTGCTTCTGAGCCTGCTTCTGGAATTGGCCTTCGTGAGCCACTTGTTGGGCTGCTTCTCGATCAGGTATCGTCTTCGCATGCTTCACCTGTTCGTCTTTGGCTTCTTGGGAAAATGGGGCTTAGCTCGGTTTTAAAAGCTTACATTCGATACGGGGCTTCAAAACACTACTGACAAGATTCAAAGCAATATTTACAGGGTTCAAAATAATATTTATAGGGTTTTGGGAAGGCTCCTGGGTTTTCGGAACTCAAAGTGCCTCTTTGGATTTGATTTTGTAAACTAGGTATATTTTATAAAATCGTGGGATTTTGGGGTGTTTACACTATCATAAACCAAACTTAGAATAAAAAATAGATTCTAAACCTCCATATGATCCTTTATTCACTATAAAATTTTTGTAATTTTTGGAGATTCAGAAGCTATTAAAAAAATTCCAAAAATAAGTTCTGAAAACAGAATCAGTTTTTGTTTCCCAGAACTAAACCCACGAATTTGGTTAAGTCATTTGGAGTTTGAAAAGTGAATTTAAAAAACACACCAAATCAAAATCAATCCTCAAGTGTTTAGGTTGACCCTTGAGTGTAGTTCAAGAAGGCATAAGTCGAAAAGATCCCACTTCCCCATAATTGCCATTAAAGTTAGAAAATATAACTTTGCTAGTTTAAGTAAAACTAGCTGGCACCCTCACATACAACGTAGTGTGTGAAAGCTTATTTCATGTCACTACATAGACTTTGGAGTAAATTTCACATCTACATAGAGCAAGACTCATTGACTAAGAAAAATCCTTTTACATAGCTAAGGAAATTTAATATTAATAGCAAGGTTTTAGTGGACTGCAAAGAAATAAATTCCAACTCTCCAAATTCATATTTTCTTGTAAAATTCAAGATTCCTTTAAGGGGAAAATTTATGCAAATTTATCACTTATATTTCCTTTATCAGGTAGTCAAGGGATCCTCTATATAAACAAGGGTCTCACACTGTCCAAGATCATCCATCCAATTCAAGATGATTGTGAGAAAGTGATTGTGAAAAGAACTTGATTTTGACCCCACAATGCATAAAAGGAAAGCGAATAAGAGGTAAGTCATTCTTGACTTAGTTTTTATTTACTTTCATAAAATTAAGAAAATTTTATACAAGTTGAGGGTTTTATAAAATCTAAAATTTATACACAATTCTATTTTGGCTCATTCGGTGGGACCCATAGGTCTACCCAAAATTGTTGGCTAGTTTTGGGGTTTTTATTTTATTACTTGTTTTGATTATGAGCATATTTCTTTCTACAAATTTGTTTTAGTAAAAAGTGTGCCTGGCGCCCGTGGGAGTCGAACTCCCACCTGGCTCAATAATAGAAAGTGTTCTACCATTGAGCCAGGCTTCAACATGTGATAAAATGTATGTAATATATATATATATATATTATTAATGAGTGGTTTAAAACTCTCATTTCCTGGCCGGTTCTTGAAAAGTGTGAACCGTAACCAAACTTGTTGTGCTCGAGTTTGGTTCAGTTTGGTTCTAGTTCGAACCATCGGGCCAGTTCCAAAGTGGCCCTATCTACTTGTTACACACAACCGTAACCAAACTTGCTGTGCTATGTATATTTGAGTTTATATTATATATCACACATACGCACACTTGAGCACTTAGCCTTTCTAGGTTTGGTAGATCTCAAAACAAAAAACATCATGTCTTCACATCCATATCAAACCTAGTCCAAGGCCAAAGTTTTGTTCTAGTCTCACCATGCTCTCGAATCCAAAAAGCCTATAGATCATAAACTTGTAGATTATGCAGCTTCTTCTAACAATCAATCTCGACCTAAGCCTAGCCATTCTAGAGTCATTTCACTTAAGGCTTCATCCTGAGACTACAAGACCTAGAGTTTCTAAGGAATCAACTCAAATAAGTCAAACTTGAGAATCAAATCATGAAGGTAGAAAATGAAAGAAAAGAACATAGTGAAACCAAGAAGAAGGTGAAGAAGAAGTCTAATTCATATCCAAACAACTTGGACTATGAACAAACAGAGAGTAACAATGAGATACACATCAAGAAAAGATCATCCAGAACCAAAGTTCACCACAAAAGAGTTTCTTTACCAAGAAGAACTAACTTGCATGAAAAAGAAGTAAGAAAGATTTGCCAAGAACACTTGAGGAGCACAAACAAGAAAAAAATATAAAATAGGAGACTTTCTACCATTGGATTACGAGATAAATAGTGATGACGATATATCAAAGTTTCATCAATTCGATGAAAAAGGAGATATAAATTCTCACTTACAATTTAAGATTTTTGGATACCTATAAAACAATAAAAAATTGAAAAACCCCTTTGTCGAAAAACAGAACTGATTATGTTTTACAACCCATCAACTAGTTAACATACTCGTTTTGAAAAAGATGTTTTGGTTGAAAATTGTTTTGAAAAATATTGGATCATAAATCACTCTTCCTAAGTATTTAAGATAACACTTGAATGCTGGTTTAAAAAGGGTTATGATGATAAGAACCTACTTGTCCACAATCGCTGAATAGTTAGAAAATCTCTTTGCAAGTTTAAGCAAACTTACTGATAGGCTCACGCATAATTTTGCAAACAAAGTTTTAAGTCGATACACAACTAAAGATTTTGTTTACATAAACAATAGCTTTTAGCTCAACATCAAAATTTACTAGGATAAGCATTATGGTGCATGACTTATTTAGAGTTGTTTTACCTTACCTCAGACAACTCTCCATTTGGTGATAAAGGTATGAGCATTTTCACATTTCCTTTGTTTGGTATCCTTAAGGGTTTATAGGGTTGGGCCTACCTCTACATTGTAACTACATCTTTTCTGGCTAGGTCTTCAAAGGTTCTATATTGACTTAAGTTTTGACTAGCCTCTACATTGTAACTAAATCTTTTCTGACTAGGTCTTCAAAGGTTCTATATTGACTTAAGTTTTCACTAGTTATCCATATAGAGAATTTACCCTTGAGACTATGAGGAAACCAGTAGATCCATTTGGTAGAATCTTGCCTTTTCTTAAATAAGACTAGGGATGAAGCTTTAATGGAGATTTTTATTTATATTTTTGGTTCCTTTGATTATCAAAATTAAATCTGAGAAATCCTAACCGAATGCTATCTTGAAATTCAGAACAGTCTCTATAACTAAAATACAAATACTTAGTAAAACACATTTATCTCTACACATAGGATTCTGATTTTTATGAAATCAGTCAAGTTGGAAAGCTATGGATGTCAATTTTTCAAAGAAACCATTTTTATGATTTTTTGGGTGTTTACAAATAGAGTTATAAAGGTTTTACTAAAGGTCCATCATAAAAATTTTAGTACAGATAGATTCTGTTTCAAGTTGAGTTAGGTTTTTGATGATTTTTTACTCGACCTTATGCATGTCCAAAATTTTTGAAACTTTTACTGGAGATTAAGTTATGCGTATGCAATTTTTGAACAAAATTTCGGAATATTTCACTAAGAGATAAAGGTTAGGAAATTCAAGGATTAGACATGGTTCATACATGATGCTGGAATTTATAGAGTTTTCTTTATAGAAGTTAATCTGATTTGATCATGTGTTAATGATCATCTAAAGAAATTTAGTTGAGTACTTGTGTTCGTTTGTTGAGAAACTCATCTACATATAAATTCTCGGGGCATCTCTCTCGAGAAGGATAACTTTCTTGGAAAATATGTGATCATAGTCCACCCTTATACAAACTTATAGGTGTTTAATCCACCATAAGAGTGATTTACATACTCATATCATTCCATATAAAACATAATTTCTAATGTCCCTCTTATTGTTTTTTGAATTAATTTGGAGGCAATTACATCAATCAAATAAGGAGAGAAGTGATGATAATATATTTAAGCATAGAGGAGATGAGGAAGTATAAAATACGACTTATATTGAGGTAGAAGAAACCGAATGACATACAAATAATAAATTCTCTTACCAATGGCCTTTTGCAGTACTTCTTTTGCTTTACAATAGGTTGGAGATGAATACTCCAAATGTTACAAATGAACGAATTTAGAAAAAAGGAGAAGAGAGGGGAAAACCTCGCTGGACTCCTTGGGCGATTCTTCTTCTTGGCCAACCTTTTGGGCAGGCTTCCTCCTCCACTCGACTCCTTCTCTTTCTTCTCTAATTGCCTCTTTTGAATCCTAGCCCAAGGCTAGAATTTATAGACTTTCGAAAAAGTCTTTAGATTAGGAATATTCTTGGTATCTTTGTAGTGTGTTCCACGAGTTTGGTTGTCCATGGCTGATCCAATTAGCCCCAATCCAGCTCGATTTATTGGTCACATGGGTGGGCCACGTGGTCACATGGGCTGATCCATGCTAGTCATGGTCCCTCTTGATGCAACCCATCTTATGCCAAGCGTCTTGCAACCCGCCTTGTGCTGGTGTGATTGACCTTGAGTTGATGCAACCTACCTTGACTCGAAGTAGGCTAATGATATGACTTAGTTTGACCCACTTTGGCTTGGTTGAAACTTGTTTCATGGCTTGATTGGTTTGTCCACTTGGTTCAATCAAGTTTGCTTTGCTTTATTCAGGCCTGTCTCACCTTGTGAATTGGTTGCATGGATAGTCCATCTTGATTTGACTTGATTTAAATCAAGAATAGGGAGAATAAACACCATATGTGGATTTAAACCCCTTAATATTTTTTCAACTTAATATTTCTTCATCCACTAAGAATCTTCTTTTGCCTTCTCATCGTAGCAAGGATGGCCTCCTGAGATTGTACTTCGCTTGATTCGATGTCTTTTTTCAAGTAGGATTTTATTTATGGTTTTAAAACATTTTGTTTTGATTCTTTAAAATCATTTCTTTTAAAATATATTTGAAAATAACAAAATTTTCAAATATCCCCTTTAGTGTACGAATGAGTCCCATCCCCACGTAATCATTTTGTTTGCATGACTGAGTGACCTCATTGCTTTTGGTTCGTGAGTTAGTCATCTATCTTTCAGACCGCTTTAACCCTTTGATGGGTGTAGGGTCTCAGACTGCTTTAACCCTTGGATAAGTATAGATCTTGGACCGCTTTAACCCTTTGATGGGTGTAGGGTCTCAGACCGCTTTAACCCTTGGATAAGTATAGATCTCAGACCGCTTTAACCCTTTAATAGGTATAAAGTCTCTTGGTATAGTACTGTCCTCGATCTGGCAAGTCTGTCATGTTTTGGACTTGTTTTTTTATTTTATCTTTTGAATTTCAAATGTTTTTAAAGTTTGTAAAATCCTCATTTTACAAACATTTTATGGGTTTGGTTGTCGATGTCCCATCTTAGTTTTTTCAATTCTTTGAGTGATAGAAGAATTGATGGAGATGTTACCATAGAATTAATGTTAGTTGGTTAAAATGAAGAGGAGCATCAGGTATTCTTTGTGATAAGAAGATATTATTAAAGGTAAAAGGTAAATATTATAGAGCTGCAATTGGACCTCCCATGTTTTATGATTATGAGTGTTGGGCAGTTAGAGATAGAAAAAAGATGTCTGTGATAGAAATGAAGATGTTGATATGGATGAGTGGTCATAAAAGAAAAGACCGTATACATAATGAGGTTATTAGAAACAAATTAGGAGTAGCACCAATAGAGGATAAAATAAGAGAATATCGTTTAAGATGGTTTGGACATATAGAAAGAAGATCAAAAGAAGAACCTATAAGAAGGTATGAAAAACTAAATTTGGAAAGTATTAAAAAAGGTAGAGGACGACCACAAAAGTGTTGGAAAGAAACAATAGAGAATGATCTAGCTTATTGTGAGTTAATTACTAACATGGCACATGATAGGGCTCTGTGAAAACAAAGAATCCAAGTAGCCGACCCCGTCTAGCATGGGAAAAGGCTTAGTTGTTGTTGTCTTTCTTTATAAGAAAAATTGTGGTTATAGGTCTTTTAAGGGGGGTTTCAACAAAAACACCTTAAACGAACCTATTTCCACACCAAAATTTTGTAGGAACCTCAAAATAAGGGTACTTTAAACCCTACCAAAAAAATGAAATTTTGACAAAAATAAAAAAATGACCACTTTGCCCTCAAGGCCAAATCAACGTAATTTTGTTATTTCAAATAATTTTCAATGAGCAAACTGACATTCTATATATTCTGTTTTTGTTCTACTAAGTTAGAGGCCTTCGCTTTCTAATGTTTCCCTCTATAGTTCCAATTTTCTATTAATTTTTTTCTTGGACTCCTCTACTAACACAATGTCATCTGCAAATAACACACACCAAGGTACTTCATCTTGAATATGTTTTGTTAACTCATCAATTACCATTATAGATAAGTATGGACTTAAAGTTAATCCTTGATGTAACCCAATATTAACTTCAAAGAAGTCTGTCATTCCTTCATAAATCCTCACACATGTTTTTGCACCATCGTACATTGTCTTATAAGGTTAATGTATGTCAATGGGATATCTCTTTTTCCCAAGGTTCTCCAAAGAACTTGTCTCGGTATCCTATCGTAAGCCTTTTCTAGATCAATAAATATCATGTGAAGGTTTTTTTTTTTTTGCTCTAAAATATTCCATAAAACGTCTCAAAAGGTGAATCGCTTCAATAGTAGATCTGCCTGGCATGAATCCAAATTGGTTCTCTGTTGTACTTGATACTTGTCTTAACCTATGCTTGATACTTCTTTCCCACAATTTTATAGTATGGCTCATTAACTTGATACCTCGATAATTCATACAATTCTTAATGTCTCCCTTGTTCTTATATATGGATATAAGTGTACTCGCTCTCCATTCCTTAGGCATCTTTTGGTTTCTTCATATTTCATTAAATAGTCTTATGAGCCAAGTGATTCATATTTCTCCTAGTATTTTTCAAACTTCTATATGAATATTGTCTAATCCTACCGATTTACTACCCTTTATATGTTTAAAAGCTTCTTTGACTTCATTCTTTTGAATACGTTGGTAGAAATTGTGCTTTATATATTTTTCTGATTTGCCATACTCTCCTAAGCTAATACTAACATCTATATTTTCATTAAAAAGCCTATAAAAATAGTTTTTTCATCTATTTCTTATATCATCATTTGCTACTAGAATTTTTTCATCTTCGTCTTTGATGCATCTAACATAATTAAGATCTTTAGTTTTCTTATATCTAATCCTAGCTATCTTAAAAATATCTCTTTCACCCTCTTTTCAGTTGAGCTTTTTTTATATAAATCCTCTCAAATTTTAACTTTTGCTTCACTGACGTTTTTTTTTGCTTCCTTCTTTGCTTTCTTATAAGCCTCTAAAGTTTCACTAGTTTTTTTAGAATAATGTAATTTGTAACATAACCTCTTTGCCTTATTTTATTTTGCACTACTTCACTCCACCACTAAGTTTCTTTTTATGCTAGTACACCTCCCTTAGATACACCTAACACAACTTTTGCCACTTTCCTAATATGTATATCCATATTGTTCCACATATGACAAGGTGTACAACATAATTCTAAACATTTCTTTCAAGGACTTTCTGTTTAAATATAGAGCCTACACTCCTTCATTACTGGACAAGGAGTAGCCTTTGAGGTTCCACCATTTAGTTCGAATAGCTCGATGCACTCTTTTCTTCTTTGTCCATTTTTTTATTTGTAAATCCATAACTAAAAGTCAATGTTGGGTGGTTAAGCTTTCTCTTGAAATTACCTTGCAAACTTTATAACACGCTCTATCTTTTTCTCTACAAATAAAGTAATCAATTTGTGTTTGTGATAAGCCACTCTTATAAGTGATTAAATGTTCATCTCATTTTTTGAAGATTGTATTGATTATAAAGAGATCAAATGCCATAGCAAAATTTAAAATCTCCTTACCTTCCTTATTTATATCCCCAAAACTAAAGTTTCCATGAATACCTTGATATCCTAATGCCTCTTTACCAACATGTTCATTTAAGTCTCCTCCTAAATAAATCATCTCCATTTGTGGAATCCTTTGAATCACTTATCTAACTCTTCCCAAAAAGTTGTCTTTATACTATCTTCTAGTTATACTTGGTGTGCATAAGCACAAACTATATTAAAAACCTCTGCTCCAAACACTAATTTCAATATCATGATTCGGTCACCATATCATTGTATGTCTACTACACTATCATTTAAATCTTTATTTATGATAATATCTACTCCATTTCAAAACTTTTTCTTACCTTAGTATCATAATTTAAAACCTGTATCATCTATCTCCTTTGATTTTTCTCCAACCCACTTTATATCTTGTTAACATAGAATATGAATCTTTCTTCGAATCATAGTATCTGCCACCTCCATTAGCTTACCAAATAATGTTTCTATATTTCAAGAACCAATACAAATCTTATTATCTAGTACTAGCTTCCTTCTCCCCGCATCCATCTATATTGAAAATGTGGGGAACCTCTCTGTAAATTATTCACTATATTTGGGCGGTAATGTAGCGGGACGAACTTCTTTATCCACACCAATCAATGATGTAGACAGGGACGCTAGGCAGGGACGCCCCAAAGCAATGCTCATAATTTATGTAATCCATGGTATAAAAATCAGACAAAGTTTTACACTAGCTGTCGGAAGCCTCACACAATCCTCCTCCAAGCATGGGACCGGCAATGCAAGGGTGATCCCTTATGTGGGCAGAGTTTCTTATAAAGAAAGAAATTCTAAAAAATAATCTTTTAAAATTTTTTTAGTATTCGTAGATGCCCCTCTTTGTCATTAATAAAAAAGAATAACACCCATAATTTTTTTGTATATTTTTTTTGAATGCTTAAGTTGATTTGAGTTGATCCAAGATTTCATGAACTTTCCGATTCTTTGTTAAGGGATTCACTTTTTGAACTTGAGATATCCTAATTTCGGTGGAAAAGAGGACTTTTAACAAAATGTGTCTCAACATAGATGATAGTTGACCAATGCAAGGATCATATATAAATAAGGTCATCTATGAATGTATATGGGCATGAGATGTGTGAGATATAATGGATGAATGAAGTGTGTTAGAGACCTCTACGATTTATTTTTGGAGCTTAGGGAGATTCCATGAAGATTGGCTACCCTAAGTGAGATAGCTTCCACGTTCATTTGTTTGATACATTGAGTTTTGTAAAAATCATTTTGAAAAGATACTTTATTTTTGTTTTTACCTTAAATAACTTTCATCTCCTATATTTTTCTTACTTTGTAGAGATTTTTATTGTTGAAAAAACTCAACATTTCAAAACTCTATTTTTCAGACTGCAAGGCCTAGTCCTCAAACAAAATGATATCCAAATTGGTAGGTTCTATTCCTACTTTACGATTATAATAATATACTTTTTCTATTTTAGGATAAGTTATAGGGGTATAGAGAGAACTTCCACGATTCCTTCTGAAGCATCCCGTGGTATAAGGAAAAGAAGAGTTTTAGGAAATGCTCTTTGAGTTTTTGATTTTCTTTTTCTTTTTCTTTCTTTTGTAAGAAAACCTTTATATTAGAGGTTTATTTTCTTTCTTTTTCTTTTGCCTTTTTTTCTTTCTTTTATTTTGGCTTTTCGAGGTATTGGGCCTTTGCCACTTTTCTTGGGAGAGAATGAGATCGAGGAACAACTTATCCCTCTATATACTCGGTCTAATCAAGTATGCCCTATTTCATAATATCACATCTTATTTAAAAATATTTTGCTATTTTGTATTAGGCCCTATCTTGTAAAACAAGGGTTGTTGAAATGTTATTAATCAATTTTGGAAACACTCCACTTTTCATAGAGCATTAATTCCTAGTCAAGAGGCACATATTAGACTTTATTCCATTTTTCAAAAAACTAAAGAATATCTATTTACAAAAATCATTTCAAAAGAATTAATGGTAGACACTTGACATAATATCTTTTTAGATATTAGGCATTTATAGGTGTTAACACCCTAAAAATATTTTTTAAATAGATCTAGGCACATTTAAAAAATCTATGATTTGAAAATGTTCTCAAAATTTTCATAAAATTTCAAGGATCATTCTCCAAAATAAAATGTTATAGGAAAAATTTTGAAACCCTGGATTTGCAAATCAATTTCGATATTTTAAATTTTCAAAAAGGAAAGAAAATCTATCCAAAACGTGAGCGAAGCCCGAAGTAGGAAACATCTTTTTCGAAAGAGGATATGGACGAAATAAAAAAGGCAAGCATATCCAAATCGAGTAAGGAGTCGATTCAGAGCCAAACCAAACCCAACTGAACAAGACTCGATCCAATACCAAAGGAGACAAGGCTTGACCCAATTCCTAGTGAAGTGAGACTAGATCTAATTCAAATCAAGTTTCAAGCACAACGGCTTGATCAACCAGGCTCAAGGTAGCACATGATCAAGGTCACGTTCAAGGGTGTAAAGGTGGCTAGGTGATTTAGCCAAGACACCTTATCTAGGGCTACAAATGGAAGTTAAGTGGACCAAGACTTGAGCCAAGTCACACAAGGGGGCGGGTTAAGTCATCTCATGGACCGCACTTAGCCGGATCAAGTAAGATGGGTGAGTGCGACCACATGGATTGCACCCAAGGCCATACCAGCCCACATGGATCAAGGGGACTACTCTTCATGCCCCACATGTGCAGCCACAAATCTAGAAATTATATTTGGATTAAGACCCAAATCGGGTATTGCATTGAAGCTCCAATTTGATCAATAGGAGGGCCTAGAGTCTCCTTTAAAACTATAAATAGGAGGCTTGGGGTTCTGGTTTGAAGAAGAAAAATCAAGGAGAGAAGTCCAACAAATATAGCGAAAGAAAGAGAAAAAAAGAGAGAGAGGAGAAGGAGAAGAAGAGAGGATCGCCTCCTTCCTCAAGAGTTGTCAGCCGCCAAGCTTCCAAACCTTCCAACTCCGGTCTTCAAGTTGATTCTTCCCTTTTCTCTTTCCATTATCTCCTTAATCATTTCAATTCAAGTTAAAGGGTGCTTGTGGGTAAGAGTGCCCTTATATATGTTTGTTTTATGATTTATTCTACCCTAATATACATAGTAAGATCTTATACCCTGTTATCACTTTTTCATTTGATTATTGTACTTCCTCATGATTTAATTGTTGTGTATGATATTTTTTAACTCGGTCGAATGCATCCATTAATTTTCTAAAACTGAAAACTCTATTTTTTGTATTTTTGTATTTGTGTAATTGCTGATTTTTCTGCCCCTAATCTGCGATCCAAATACGATAAAATTTGGTACACCCAATCTACATATGGGGCCACTGTTTATAAATTTTATAAGAATTTTAAGATCGTTAACAAAGTCGTAATATAGTCTATCAACCCTATATATCTGTAACAGAGGTTGGGTAAAAGTCCCATAACTCTGTCTGTAGAGATCCAAATTGCATGAAAATATTCTTATTAGAAAGGTAATATCTATAGCTTTTCAATAATACCAATTTCATAAAAATCTAGTGTCTACGTACTGAGATAGAATCGTTTCTTTAAGCCTTTTTGTTTTTGTCACCTGTTCTATCTTGAATCTCAGGGTAAGGGAATTCTCGGATTTAATTATACACAATAAAAACACCAAAAATTGAAACAAAAATAGTCTAGGAATCTTTATATCTTATATTTCAAATAAAATTTTGAGGATTTTTGGAGATCTAAAGACTGCTAAAAAAATTAGGAAATTGGTCCATAAAAACAAAACTAGTTTCTATTTTTTAAGATTGAGTTTGATTTTGGGTGAAGAAATAAACCATCTATTTTGCAAGTTTTCTTAAATTGAAATTTGGTTTTTAAAATATACCGGATCTTAAAACGATTTTCAAGCACCTAGAGTGACCCTTGAGCATCGGTTAAAGGAGGTTTATGGTGAAAAGAACTGACTTTTCCACATTTGCTAAGAAGTCAAAAATCAAACTTTGCTAGTTTAAGGAAACTAGCTAGCACGCTAGCATACTTGTATTTAGGAATTAAGTTTCAAGTCTCTTCATAAGCTTTGGAACAAAATTGACATCACAGATTTGGCATGCCTAGTGGGATCTCAGTCTTAGAAAATCATTTTGATCTGGTCTTGTTTTTCCAAACCAATCACATATCTCAAAATCGTGATTCTAAACTTCTTTGTATTTCTTTAATTCTTTAGGTCGATTATTTTTAACTTCAAATAATGTCAAGTTTAGAGAGTTCATTCAAGGTATCGAGTCGATCCTCATGCTCTACAAGTCCATTTCATAAAAGAATTTCAATATACTCTTCGAAAAATCGAGAATATTGGATCGCTTCCCTGAAGAGGGGATTGAAAGAGTTAAGGATTGAGCACGAAATCGCCGCATTAAGCTAAGAGGCCGATGCGGTGGAGTCTTGCTCATCCCACGACAAACAAGCAAGGGCTCATAAGGGATCCCATCACTCCCTAAAGCCCTGAATGACCTCTAGATTTGAAGAAGAGGGACCAGTACTTCAATCATTCAGTGTCAAGGATAGAAAATCCCTCGAACAACTATTGAAGGGCCAATGAGAAGAGAAAATAATATACTCATTATTTAATTTCCTGCTTTCTAATTACCAAACTGATAGTGATGATGAAATATTGAGCTTTCATCGGTGTGATGGAAATGGGGATCCTCGATCCCATCTCTAACTCTTTTCTAGGAGGGCATACAAGAAAAGGAGGGATTCCTCCAAGTGAATATGTTGGTTCTTCCATTCTCTAAAGGGAAATGCTTTTAAATGGTTGGCTTTTTACGATTTAAATTAATTCACTAGCTTCGAGGATTTAGCGAATTGCTTTATGCACATATTTTTCCATAACATACAAAGCAATCCCCGAACCAGGATACACACACATTTATCGTTAGATGGAGGTCACTCTTGGGCCAAGTAAAAAAGCCAATCTCTAAAGGATGCGTAGTAATGCTTATCCTTGAAAATTTTAAAACGGATTTAAAAGCACTCCTCTCCCTCTATGAGATTAGTACCTTTCAAAAACCAATTAAAAAAACTTTCCTCTTTGAAGCCAATTTGAAAAGAGAGTTTACGAAGATCTGTGGAAAGGAAAAAGCTTTCTTAAAAAGAAGTTTGAAAAACTCGGGGCATATGATCCACATGCACCCGTAGGAGGAGTGAAAACTCAAAAAGTAACCAGCATACAAGTAGAGGTGAGTTCATCTCGACCCTCTAAGCCCTTTGGACAAAAGTCTTTTGTGAAAAATAAAAAAAAAAATCGAAGAAAAAGAATACACAAATTTGGGACAACCACTCATGGAAGTCCTAGACATCTTATTGGTACAAAGTTTGGTGAGTCTTCCTACGATCCCCGAATAGGCACCCCAAAAGAGAAATTTTTGGACAATTTTTTCAAGTATCATAAGATTAAGGGCCATGATACAAATAAATGTTTTTCTTTAAAGAATAAAATTGAAGACTTGATAGAGCAAGGGAGGCTCCACATCTCAGAGGAACCGAAGCCTCCTCAAGCAATTTTCAAAGAGCCCTTCCCAAATCACGCTAGTATGAGTGAGAAGGACAAAGATGTATGTTTTTCTTTAATTCAAATTCATGGGATTAATCATGCATTGTATACGGTTCACACTACTTACCACACACCACTATCTCTCGTATTAAAAAAAGACAATCAAGTAGTTAATTCGGAGAGCGCTTAGAGTGTTGCCCCCAGTTAGAGCCTTTGTAGAAATTCGAGGTACTCCAAAGCATCAAACCAGAGCGAAGATATGATCGAGCCTTAGGGAGAGTGTAGGAGAGGTGACTAGGTCGAGAAGAATTTATCAACCCCCACATTTAGCTAAACAAGCTAGTAATGAGGTGGTCGTTTTGCTCGATCCCCGAAAAGCATGCATCCCTAATTCATTTCATGACATGAAAAATGGTAAAAGTGTTGTGTTAATCCCATATGATCTAGAACAACATTTATCAAAACTTCCCATAACTATGTCTATTTTAGAGTTGATACAAACCTCACTTAAACATAGACAAGTCTTAGCGAGAATCCTAGAGAAAGCCAAAGTTAATACCTCTATAACTCCAAATTCCTATCTTTCTTGGTCTTCCTCATCCTTACCAAGACCCCAATTGTATTCACCAAGGATGAGTTAGAAAGACCCATTACAACCTACAACCAAGCTTTACACATAGAGGTGGTATTGAATCACCATACTCTTAGAAAGTGCTTGGTTGATGGAGAGGAGGTCTGAATATCCTTTCTCTCCATATAGCTTTCCAAATTGGAATACCTTTGTCTAATCTTAAACCAAGTCCAATTGTCATCACAAGATACGATGGTAATTCATCCACCCCATAGACTCCATCGAGTTATCCATGGAAGTCGGTCCTATATCACATGTTAGGTTGTTTCATGTCTCCTACTACAACTTATTGCTAGGGAGGCCTTAGATACACTCCCTCCAAGTTGTTCCTTCAACCTTTAAAAAATGCCTAAAGATCTCATAGGATAACCAAGTCATGTTAGTCTTTGAAGAAGACAACTCACACCTTAAGAGAATACAAACATTCCCTTGTCTATCAAGTTACTCATTGTGTGGTGTGGAAAAGGTCATTGAAGAATCTAATCTACCCAAGTCGTCTAACCTCAAACCTCCCACTCCCAAGGTCGTTCACATCTTAGGAAAGCTCAAGTCCTCCATGCCCAAAACCGTGCACTTCCTAGGCACACCTAAGAAAGCCCAAGTGCGTCATACCATGGATGACACCCTATTCCAAGGCCATCTCTTTTATCAAAATTTTTCTAAACTTAAAAAGCCTTGAAACATATTATTGAACATGGGATATGCACCATATCATGGTTTAGGAGCCAGAAACCAAGGAAGGGTGGAACCCATCCTACTCTCACCTAACTTGAGTCAACATGGTTTAGGATACAACCCATCCATACCCTCTGAGCCACTACCTAAGACCACTTGGGTCAAGGGTGCCCTAGAGCCAACTAAAATCAAAACCTATGTCCTAGACCTCTTATTTGGAATCTAATTTATGATGTTTTCTTTGTAGGCTTGATGGAAGATCCCTCTTTTGAAAAAATTCCAAAAAAGTATATATTTGAAAAAACAAAAAAAACTAGAAAACTCTCAAAATCCAAAAACATTTGAAAAATTTGAAAATCTCCAAAAGAAAGTTTTTTATATTTCTTCTTCTAGTACTTGTTTTTGGAAAAAGCCAAAAACATTGAAAAATAAAAAAAATCCAAAAATTTTGGTTTCCAAAATCATGTACAAACCCAAGAATCGATTTTGACAAAACCAATATACATTCCTAAACCTAAGTTCAGTCCTTCTCTTGTGTGCAACCTTCTCTTGTGAATAATACTTCCCTAGAAACTAAAACACTTGATAGTGATCAAAGCAAGGAGGAAGATTCTCTCTTCCAAGAGGATGATCAAGTGTTCGAGCTTCCTGAATTCTATAAAATCCTTGACATGGAAAAACTTTCACATTCCGTAGGAAGGAATTTTCTAGAGCTCAATTTAGGAACTGAGTCAAATCTAAAGTATGTCAAAATAGGTACTTCTTTGCATCACCATGAAAATGCACCATTTATTGCATTCTTGAAATCGTATATAGATGTGTTTGCATGGCCTACGAAGACATGCTTGGATTAGATCGTAGGATTGTATAGGATCATTTACCTTTATAACTAAATACAAAACCCGTGAAATAAAAGCTTATGAAAATCCATACTGATGTTCACTCCCAAGTCAAAGAGGGTTTAGAAGATCTTTTAAAGGCTCGATTTATAAAATCTATTTCTTATTCGAAATGACTTTCAAATATTGTTGTTACAAAATCCAATGGGAAAATTTGTATTTGCATTGATTTTAAAAACTTGAACAAAGCCACTCCAAAAGATAATTTTCACTTCCAAACATTGATTTGATAGTGGATAACAGTGTAAATCATGAAATGTTTTCTTTCATGGATGACTACTCGGGTTATAATCAAATCAAGTTATCTAGCTAAAACTGCTTTTACTACATCTTGGGGCACATACAGTTACACAGTTATGCCTTTTGGTTTGAAAAATGCCGCTGCAACATACCAAATAGCCATGACAACAATTTTCCATGATCAAATCCATAAACTCTTTAAAGTATATGTGGTTGATCTTTTGGTAAAATAAAAAACTCGAAGCACACACATAAAATCTTTGAAAAACATTTTCGAAAGACTTAGACTTTATAAAGTGAAACTAAACCCTCAAAAATATGTATTTGGAGTGGAATTGGGAAATCTTTTAGGGTTCATGATTAACAAAACAAAGGGGCATAGAGGTCGACCCCTCTAAGTATTGAGCCATCATAAACATGCCTCCACCATCCAATTTGACCTAGGTTCGTAGCCTCTAGGGTCGACTCCAAGCAATTAGGAGATTTATCTCCAACTTAAAAACAAGATGCGAACCCTTTAATAGACTTTTGCGAAAGGGTGTGAAATTTGATTGGAATTCTGAATGCCAAAAAGCTTTCGAAAGATTAAAAACTTATTTGGTGAATCCTCCAATTTTAAAATCTCCAAAGTCAGGAAAACCTTTACTACTTTACCTTTTCATTCATATGAATGCATTGGGTGCTTTACTTGTTCAATATGAGGATGATAGTCTTAGGGAGTATGCTATTTACTATATTTTGAGAATTCTATTGACATATGAAAGAAATTGTCAAGGCATGGAGAAAATTTGTTTGGCTTTGGTATGGGTTTGTCAAAAGTTTAGACATTATTTCTTAGATCATGAAATTTGGATAGTGTTGAAACTTAACCCTATTAAGCACCTTTTTGAAAAACCTATCTTAATGGGTAGGATAGGTAAATGGTAGCTCCTCTTAATAGAGTATGATATGAAATTCCATTACCAAAACTACATTAAGGGACAAGCTCTAGCCGATCATGTGGCTGAACTACCCCTTGAAGATACATATCACATACTTGATGAAATGCCCGATGAAGTCATCTTGACAAATGAATTGAAATACCATGTTTTATCAGATTGTTCTAATACTAATAAAAATCAAGTATTGAAAATGTACTTTGATGGAGAAAAGAACCAACAAGGGGCAGGCATAAAAATCATCCTCATATCCCTTGAAAAGAGAGAAATCTCAATGTCATTCCGACTACATTTTCCTTTTCAAATAATGTGACTGATTATGAGACACTCATATAAGGCCTAAAGATTTTGGAAAATTTAGGGGCATCATGTATTGAAGTCTTTGGAGATTCTATGCTTGTTGTAAACCAAGTTTCAAAAATTTAGGAAGTCAAAAATGAAAAGCTCATTCCCTACCACGAATTGGCAACCAAGTTGGTCGATTCTTTCAAATCTTACACACTCACTCGCATAGGAAGAGAGGACAACATGATTGTTGATGCTCTCTTCACTTGGGTCACCTCTAAGAATCGACCCCACCTTGGGTGTTCGATCCTTAGAGATCCTATACTTACCCACTCCATCCACCTATGATTTAGAGATTTTCTAAAATGACCAAAATCCAAATGAAAAATCTTGATTTCAAGATATTAAAAGCTTTTTGGAAACTAAAGGATTTCCCGAATTTGCTTCCTTCAAAGATAAGGTTTTTATTTAGAAAATCTCAGCTCGATATGTGGTCTTGGGTGGGATTTTTTATGGAAAGAGTTTTATCGGCATCTTGTTAACATGTGTCGACGATGATGAGGCTAGGAACATTTTGCATGAGTTTCATGATAGAGAATGTGGGGGTCATGTCAATGCAAATATGATGGCCATGAAAATACTTAGAGTAGGTTATTTTTGGTCCACTTTGAAACAAGATTGTCTTGACCATGTTAGGAAGTATCATCAGTGTCAAGTGCATGAAAATGCTATTCACATTCCATCATCCGTATTGCATTCTATCGTGAGCCCATGGCCCTTTACCATGTGGGCATTTGATATCATTGGACCAATTATACCCACTGCATCCAATGGACACAAATTCATTTTAGGAGCCACTGAATATTTTTATAAATGGGTTAAAACTACCTCCTTGACAAATGTTCAAGGACAACATGTAGTGATATACATTATGAAAAATATCTTGGCTTGATTTGGAGTTGCTAGAGACATAGTGTAGGACAATGACGCCCTGTTCAAAAATGAAAAAGTGGAGAAGTTATGTAAGACCTATGACATTACTCAACACTTTTTACCACCCTACTATCTTCAAGGCAATGACTAAGCCGAAGACACAAACAAAACTCTCATAAACATCATTGAGAAAACTTTAGAAAATGGTAGAACATGGCATGAAAAGCTAGATGAAGCCTTATTGGCTTATAGGACTTCCATCCATACTCTCACTAATGCCATACCATTTTAGTTAGTCTATGCTACAAATGTCATACTCCTCATTCACACCAAATTGCATTCATTTCATACAACTCTTGCACTCAATTTGCCCATAGAGACCCTACAACAAGCTAGGATGGATGAGCTTGATCTACTTGATGGAAAAAGGTCCTTGCCATAGATTATGTACATGCATACCGGCAAAAGATAGCCTGACACTATGAAAAGCACATAAAGACTCGATACTTCTGTAGATGTGAATTTTTATTCTGAAGTCTATGTACAGACTTAAAACTAAATTCACAAACTATATGTGCACGAGCGTGCCAGCTAGTTTGATCAAACTAGTAAAGTTGATTTCTGACTTAAGTAGCAATTGTGAATACGTGAATTCTTTTCGGTGTAGGTCTTCTTGAACTGATGTTCAAGGATCAACCTAGATGCTTTGAAAATCGTTCAAGATCTGATAAGTTTTTAAAACCAAATTTTCAATCCCAAAAGCTTGACAAAAATCATGAACTTAATCCCTCAATCAAAACATTTCAAATCTTGAAAAACAAAAAATGATTCTGTTTTCAAAGATTTGTTTCTGATTTTTTTGAACAACTGAATTTCTAAAAATTCTCAAAATTTTAGAAAACATAGAGTTTGATGTTAGATTTAGAAAATATTTTTATTTCTATTTTAAATGTTGTAGATTTATATAATTAAATCTGAGAATATACCCTACTCAAATTTTTTGGACAGATCTATAACAAAAAATATAGGCTTAAAAAATGACTGTATCTTGATGCTCAAATCTTCGATTTCTATGAAATTGCTCTTGTTGAAAATCTATGAATTTCATATTTTCAATGGGACCATTTTCAAAATAGTTCATTATATACAAAGATATAAGATTAAGACTCAACCTCTATCGCATATCGTCCGAATTAGAGACAATCTATAACAATTAAAAATGAATAAAATTATAATTATATCTTAAGCATAGAGGGGATTAGGAGGTGTAGGATCTTATATTATATATTGAAGTCAAAAGGATTGAGAATCAATCACATAACAAATAATTTATGAATGTAGAAGAGACGAGGCAACATATGATCCTTAATTATTACATCAATATGGAGACATAAGCTCCTTAATTACAACCCTATTAATTTTAATGAAAGAGGAGAAGATAACAATCAAAAGGTAAGGAAAGAAGGGACTTGTAGCGAAAGAATAGGGTGGTGGCCGGCAGTTGGTGGCCGGTAGTTGGTGGCTGCAAACCTCCTTCTTCTTTCTCTCTTTCTCTCCCTCTTGCTAGCTAGGCTCTCTCCTAGAATCGTGAGATGCTTGAATTCAATGGATGATTGATGCCTTTGCAGCCCTCCTCAAGGGCCCTTTTATAGGTAAAGGATTGCCTTTTGTTGCTGCTCCTTGTAAGTCAACTTACTCAATACAATATGGTAAGTTGCCTTGCTGAAAACCTGCTAGAATAGGCCAAGCTTGGGGTTGTTTAATGACCTACCAAACCAGGCATCCATGTTGTTGTATCCACTTGCTAAAATCGTCTAGCACATGATATGGTGAGTTGCCAAATTTGGCTGAAATCGGCCAGGACTTGGAAGGTTAGTCTTCTTGCTTAATCTTGTTGAATTTGGCCATATTTGTGGCTCGATGACTTACCAAATCTGGTTCGAAGTGCTGTCCATGTTGTTGAATTCGATTGGACAGGATGTGGCCAGTTGTTGGATTGGGCTAGAATCGGGTGAACCTTGTTCCTTCTTGCTGAATTCGGCCAGACCATGGTGGTTAAGCGACTTACCAAATCATGTTCCTTCCATCTTGAAGTCACCAAGGCTTTGGATGGTAAGGGCCTTCTCAAGTCGATCATGAAGTTACCTACATCAACATTGTTGAATTAAGCTAGATCATAGTTGTCTCATGGCTGAACTGAAGATGGTAAGTTCTCAAGGATCTTGTTCAATTAGCCAAGCAATGTCTGGATGACTTACCAAATTAGGCATCATGGTTGCGTATAGTAAGTCCTTTTATTCATTCATGTGGAAGCCGACCAACCCACCTTGGAATGGTAAGTTGTATGGCTCAATACTACTGCAATTGATTTGCAAACTTCCATGCTGAATCGGTTGAACTTGAAGTGATAAGCTGCTTCCTTGTTGATCTTGGCAAGACTTGGTATTGGTAAATTACCTTGTTCCAAATTGCTAAAATCATCCAGGTTTGGTATGTGGCAAGTTGCCTCTTTGTAGCTACCAAATCGGGTCATGGTGAAATCATCCAGCCCATCACATGGTGACTTACTAAATCGAGCATTTAATAGCTTCGTATGGTAAGTAGGCTAGTCCAATAATGCTGAAATTAGCAAGCCGATAACTGCTCATATCTGGCCAAGTTAGGCCACTTTCCTTTCTCTTGAATGCTGACTTTCCTTTCTCTTGAACGCCAACTTTCCTTTCTTGAACGCCGACCTTTCTTCCTTCTTGGACACCAACCTTTCTTTCTTGAGTGCCGACTTTTCTTCCTTGAACGCCGACGCCGACCCTCCTTCTTTCTTGGAAGTTGACTTTCCTTTTTCAAGCTACTTGCTTAATACCTAGAACTAAAAATGACAAGTTATTTTGCCTAACAATGTCGAAATTGGCAGGTGGTTGGTCATTGCCTTTTTGGTTCATATCATCTCTTCTTTCTATGGAATTTGTCTCCTTTTAGTTCGAGTTTCATATAAGGTAAGTATGATTTCAAACATTCAATTAAAAACCATTTTCATAGTTGAAAACATCAAATTTAATGAAATCCGCAAATATTATTTTTGGAAAACAATGAGTTTTATTCCAAGTTTTTGTTTGCATGGGTGACCTGCTTTCGCTCCGTAAGTTAGTATTTACCACCTTAACCACTTTAACCCTTGGGTATAGGGTGTCGGATCACTTTACCCCTTTTAATGGGTGTAGGGTTTCAAACCACTTTAACTCTTTTGATGGGTGTAGGATATCAAACCACTTTAACCATTTTGATGGGTGTAGGGTCTTTAACCACTTTAACCCTTCGGTATAGGGTCTCGGAATGAGACTATTTTTGATCGGACGAGTTTTTGAGGTCTATTTTGAATTTGTTTTGTTTTTTAATATAAGAGTTTTTTGTAATTTTATAAATTTGTTAATTTACAAATATTTTTGGGTTTGATTCCCAATGTCTCATTTTCACCATTTTCTTTAAGAAAAATTGTTTGAAATCATCCTTTCTTTGAAGGCAATCATTTGAAAAAACGAAATCCTGCCAATTTGGCCTTGAGGGCAAAATAGTTACTTTTTTGAACTTTTGTCAAAATTGGATTTTTCTGAGAGAGGTGTGCTATACTCTTATTTTGAGGTTGTTACAAAATTTTGGAGTAGAAATGAGTTTGTTTAAGGTATTTTTATTTGGAAAACCCTTAAAAGACTCAAAATTGCATTTTTTCTTCGAAAAAGTAAAAAATTCTAAAAGATCAAAATTTTTTGTTTTGAAATTGTTTTTGATGTTTACAACTTCAAAGTGGGATACCTTGTTTTGAAAACTATCAATCATCATGATCTACATCCACTTGGTAAGTGGCAGCCCAAGTGGGATGGTCCCTCTGTTGTAAGGGGGCAACTACAAATAATGTTACTAGTTGATTGATGTTGAGGGAAGAAATTTAGTAGACCCTATAAATCCCAATATTTAAAAAAATATTATGTCTAAGCTCTACCCTAAATTCTTTTGAAATGATTTTTGAAAATGGATCTCATTTAAATTTCTTGAAAGGACCAAAATTGATTGTATGACCCTAAGCTAAGAAATTAATGCTTAATGAAAAATAGAGTTTTCAAAATCATTTGATAACATTTAAAAAATCTTTGGCCTACAAAATGGGGCCTAGTTCAAAATAGCAAAATATTTTCAAATGATAGGTGCTATTAGGAAATAGGATATACTTGCCTGGATCGAGTATCTAAAGGGATAAGTTGTTTTCTCCTACTTCATTTCTCTCCAAAAAAGGAAAATTGACAAAAATAAAAAAGAAAAGGAAAACAAAACAAAACCTCCAATATAGAGATTTTCTTTTAAAGAAAAGAAAAAAGAAAAGCCAAAGCTCAAAAAGAGTAATTTTTTATCAAAATCTCTTGGCCTTATACCACGGGACGCTTCAGAAGTGACCGTGGGAAACTCTTTCCTAAAATGCCCAACTTATCCCAATGAAGAAAAAGTCTATCATGATAATCATAGAGTAGGAATATGACCTACCTATTTGGATTTCATTTTGTTTGAGAATTAAACCTTGTTGTGTGGGAAACGGAATTTTGAAATGTTATTCAAAATTTTCTACAAAACCTCTCTAAGTAAAACTCAAGTGAAGGAAAATATAAAAAATTAGAAGTCTCCTTTTGATGGAAACCCAAAACATCAAATGAAACAATATTGGAATCATCCTACTTGAGGCAGCTGACCTTCATAAGCTTCTTCCCAAGCTCCCAAATCACATGTATGGGATCTCTACACATCCACTTCACTCACTTCATTCCATGTACACATGCATCCACAAAATGGGTCATTCATGCATGATCATCATAGGACTAAGCATTCTAATTCCATATCAAGCCCCCTTTAGCTAAAATCCCCTCCTTTGAAAAAAGAAATAAATCCAAGAAAAGAGATGGTATGGAACAAGGGAAAAATCCATACTCTCAAGGAAAATCTAGAAAAAATATCATAAGAGTGTTTTCTTTTTTGCCATTAACCCAATAAATTTGGATTAATGCTAAAGAGGGGCATTTGTAAATAACCTAAAAATATTTTTCAAATAAATTATAGGACACTTAAAAATCCATTATTTGAAAATGTTCTCGAAATTTTTATAAAATTCCAAGAATCATTTTTCAAAATAAAATGTTTTATGAAAAATGTTGAAACCCCGAATTTGCAAAACAATTTGGATATTTTAAATTTTCAAAAAGGAAAGCAAATCTATCCAAAACGGGAGCGAAGCCCGAAGTAGGAGATATCTTTTTCTGAACAGGATATGGATGGAATCAGAAAGACAAGCATATCCAAATCGAGTAAGGAGTCAATTCAGGGCCAAACTAAACCCAACTAAACAAGACTCAATCCAATACCAAACGAGCCAAGGCTTGACCCAATTCTTATTGAAGTGAGACTAGATCTGATTCAAGTAAAGTTTCAAGCTCAATGATTTCATCAACCTAGCCCAAGGTAGCACATGATTAAGGTCATGTTCAAGGGTGTAAAGGTGGCTTGGTGATTCAGCCAATGCACCTTACCTAGGGCTACCAATGGAAGTTAAGTGGACCAAGACCCGGGCCAAATCACACAACGGGGTGGGTTAAGTCATCTCATGGACCACACCTAGTCGGATCAAGCAAAATAGGTGGGCTTGACCACATGGGTGGTACCTAAGGTCATATCAGCCCACATGACTCAAGAGGGACCACTCTTCATGCCCCATATCACCTATGTGCAGCTATAAAATTGGAAATTTCATTTGGATCAATACCAAATCAAATTTTGGATTGAAGCCCCAAGATTCTATTCATAGAAGAGCCTAGAACCCCTCTTAAAAACTATAAATAGCGGCTTGGGGTGTTAGTTTGAAGGAGAAAAATCAAGGAGAGAAGTCTAGCAAATAGATAGGAAAAGAAAGAAAGAAAGAAAGAGAGAGAGAGGAGGAGAAGAAGAGAGGATTACTCCTTCCTTAAGAGTCGTCGGCCACCAAGCTTCCAAGCCTTCCAACTCCAGTCTTCAGGCCGATTCTTCCCTTTTCTTTGCATTCTCTCCTTAATCCTTTCAATTCAAGTTAAAGAGGTTGTAATTAAGTATAGATGTAAATTTTTATTCCGAAGTATATATAGAGACTTGAAACTAAATTCACAGACTACGAGTGCGCAAGCGTGCCACCTAGTTTGCTCAAACTAGCAAAATTGATTTCTGGCTTCTGTAGTGATAGTGGGTAAGTGAATTCTTTTTTATGTAGGCCTTTTTGAACCGATACTTAAGGGTTAACCTAGATGCTTTGAAAATTGTTTGAGATTCGGTGAGTTTTTAAAATCAAATTTCAATTCCAAAAGTTTGACAAAAATCGTAAACTTACTTCTTGACTCAAAACATTTCAAATCTTGAAAAACAGAAACTCGTTATGTTTTCAGAGACTTGTTTCCTGATACTTTTGGATAACTTTTGAATCTCCAAAATTCTCAAAATTTTATAGAAGATAGAGTTTGATATGCAGATTCAAAAACCATTTTTATTTTTATTTTAAGTATTGTAGATGTATACAATTAAATCTAAGAATATACCCCACTCAGGTGTTCAAGATAGATTTGTGACAGAGAAACAAAGGCTTAGAAAAGCGGTTGTATCATGGCACAAATCTTTGATTTCTATGAAATTAATCTTGTTAGAAAACTATGAATCTTCTCTTTTCAATGGGATCATTTTCAATCAAAACGGTTCACTATATACAAAGATATGAGATTATGACCCAACCTCTGTTATAGGAACTATAGATTTTACAGATTCTTTTCCGATTTTATTCGATTTTTTCTGATTTTATTTATGGTGGTATACGATCTTAAAATTCTTGAAAATTTTATGGACAATGTATTTGCAGATTAGGTGTGCAAAATTTAAGCATATTCGGAGTAGGAGATAAGTAAATAAAAATCATTTATCAGACATGTGCAGAGTGTAGAAAACAAATTTTTAGTTTTTGCAAGATATATGTATGGATTTCATCCGAATTAAAAGACAATCTACAACAATTTAAAATGAATGAATTTGTGATTATATCATAAGCATAGAGGGGATTAGGAGATATATGATCTTATAATGTATATCAGGGTTGAAAGAATAAAAAATCAAATGCATATAGTATGTATCCATAAAGGAAATGGGGCAGCATAAAATACTAAATTATTACATCAAAATGGAGACATCAGCTCCTTAATTATAACTCTATTAACTTGAATAAAAGAGGAGAAAATAATATTGAAAAGATAAAGGAAGAAAGGACCTGTGACGCAGAAGAACGAGATGGTGGCCGACGGTTGGTAGCCTCCTCTTCCTCCTTCTTTCTCTCTTACTCTCTCTCTTTCTCTCTTCGTCTCCCTATCTTGCTGCTCATGAATTGCCTTGGATCGATGCTTGATTGGATGATTCTTGGATGGATTGATCGATAATTTTTAGCCCTCCTCAAGGCCCCTTTTATAGATGTAGGATTCCCTCTTTGTATGCCAACTTAGGTCACTTGCCTAATGTTTGGACATGCAACAATGGTAAGTTGCCTTTTTCAATCTTGCTGAAATTGGCCATCCCATGACTGTCTCATAGCTGAACCTAAGATAGCAAGTTGCCCACTTCAATCTTGCTGAAATCGGCTGGACCTTGCCTTCTCTAATCCTGCTAAAATCGGCTAGTCCATGGTTGTCTCATAGCCTACTAAATCAAGCACCAAGACTACTGAATTCGGCCAGGCAAGGGCTTAATGCCTTTCCAAATTGGGCACCGATGCTGCTCATGGCAAGTCATCTCGTTTTCTTATGTTGAATGAAGTTGGCTAGGCAATCTTGATGGCTTACCAAATCGGGCACCAATGTGCCCATGGTAAGTCATTCTGTTCCACTAATGCTGAAATCGTGGTAAGTCATTTTGTTCCACTAATGCTGAAATCGTCCAGCTCATCTTGATGGCTTACCAAACCAGGCACTAATTCTGCCAATGGTAAGTCATTGTAAACACCCAAAAATTTTCTCAAAAAAATTGATCTTTTGTCTTTCTTAAGAAAAATTATAGTTTTGAGTCTTTTAAGAGTTTTCAAATAAAGACACCTTAAACGAACTCATTTTTGCACCAGAATTTCATAGCAGCCTCCAAATAATAGTACATTGCACCCCTCTCAGAAAAATCCAATATTGACAAAGAGCCAAAAAATGACTGCTTTGCCATCAAGTCTAAATTGGTAAAATTCTGCAAGTTTAAATGATTTCCTTCAAATAAACAATGGTTTCAAACAATTTTTCAAAGAAACAAAAGAAAATGGGACATAGGGAACCAAACCAATAAAATGTTTGCAAAATAATAATTTCACAAAATTACAAAATCTCTCAAGTTCAAAAACAAAACCAAATCTAAATCAGGCCTAAAAAACTCGCTCGATTGAGGATAGTCCTACTCTGAGACCCTACACCCATCAAGGGTTAAAGAGGTCCGAGACCCTACACCCAAGGGTTAAAGAGCTTCGAGACCTACACCCATCGAAAGGGTTAAAGTGGTCCGACATCCTACACCAACAAAGGGTTAAAGTAGTTGAAACAGTAAAGACTAACTGACGGAGCGAAAGCAGGTCATCCATGCAAATAAACACTAGGAATGAGACTCAGTTATTTTTCAAAAAAAATATTTGAAGATTTCATAAAACTCAATGTTTTCAAATATATCTCAAATGAAATGGTTTTAAAAAAGGAAATATTTGAAACCATGAATCTAAAATCAAGCGCAGGATTCAAGTCTGATTCAAGGACAAAACTGCAAATCAAATCAAAGCGGGATCGAGTGAAGCATCCCAATCCGATTTGAAAACAAAAACAAGTGCAAGGACCAAGCTCATCTATCAAATGAGGACCAAAGACATGAATCAAGCCAAGCCACGATTCCATCAAATATGGCACCAAAGGCTGCCCCAAATTGAAAGTAGTTGGCTGCACCAAATCAAGCTTAGCCGAACCATATTCAAAGGCACTTAAACATATCATGCTAGACCGAACCACTTGGCCGACTTAGCCACATGGGGATGGGCTTACTTTGACCAAGAGGGACCACCAAGAGCCAAGAGATTGGATCAAGACTTGGGTTCCAAAAAGACCCAATCAAAGATCAAATTCGAGATCCACCAAAAGCCTATAAAAAGGCACCTTGTGAGTTGTTTTCCAGCATTGAAGGAAGAGGGAAAAGAGCATAAGAGAGAGAGAGGGAAAGCTGCAACAAGAGAGAAAGAAAGGGAGAGAGAAAAAGAGAGAGAGGGAGAGGAAAAGAGAGAGAAGAGAGGAAGAAAGGGAGGCCGATCCTCTCCATTTCTTCCACGATCGGTGCCAAGGAGGGCTCCATTTCAAGGTCTATCTCTTTCTCCCTTCTTTAATCTTTTATTTCTTACTCTTATTTAATTCAAAAGGGGTTGTATTAATGGAGCAATTGTTTTTCCCCATGATGTAATATAATAGATATGCTTCCCATTTCATTTCATTACATTTACGCTCATTACTTGTTTGATTTTAAGTTTCTTCTACCTCTCTATACATGATAATCTCTTATATCCCTTAATCTCCTTTATGCTTAAGCTATAGATATATTTCAATTCATTTCCTTCAGTCATTTTACATTCAAATGGTTGTGATTTGTCTTTAAATTTTGGATGAGATTCATTTATGTATTTTCTAAACCAGAAAATCTGCTTTGAACATCTTGTATTCGTCTCATAATTTTAAGGTCGTGAATAAAATTGGGCAAAATCGAACAAAGTCAGAACATAGTCCCATAACTTTGTCTGTAGAGATCCAAATTACTTAAAAATGGTCTTCTGGAAATCTAATAGCAATAGATTTTCATCAAGACTAATTTCATAAAGCTCAGTACCTATGCACTGAGATTCAATCACTTCTTTAAGCCTTTATGTTTCTTTCATAGGTTCTATCCCGAATTTGAGAGTAAGGGGCTTCATAGATTTAATTATGCACATTTACAGTACTAAAAATAAAAACAAAAATAGTCTAGGAATCTTCACATCCTAGTCTATTTTAGATAAAAGTTTGAGGATTTTTGGAGATATTAAGGTTGTCAAAACAATTAGGAAACTGGTCCTTGAAAATAGAAGTAGTTTCTGTTTTTTAAGATTGAGTTTGATTTTGGGTCAAAAAATAAACTCACAAATTCGCAAGTTTGCTTAAATTGAAATTTGGTTTTCAAAATATACCGAATCTTAAAACTATTTTTAAGCATCAAAACTGACCCTTGAGCATCGGTTTAAGAAGGTCTATGAAAAGAACTCACTTATCCACTTTTGCTAAGAAGTCATAAATCAAACTTTGCTAGTTTAAGAAAACTAACTGGCATCACACACTCATATTTGCAAAATAAGTTTCAAGTCTCTTCATAGGCTTTAGAACAAAATTCACATTTACAATAGGGTCTACCAAGTTTCTTTCCTTGGCATCAATTAGTCAATATGCATTGCCCCCTTATGACATTGGAACTTTCCTACTTGTGCCGCCACTTTTCGAGAGGATGTGGGCTTCTATGGGTGAATGATGTTAATGGAATGCATGACATGTAAAAATGTATTTTCATATTGGACAATGGAGATACATGATCAATGAAATATTAATGTATTGAAGCCTCCATGAAAGGTGCTTAGGGAATGCAAGCTACATGCCCTTAGTTTGGAAGAAATAAATGACATGGGCATTCACACACAATGGCCGACTCCAATTATGGCATGTGATGAATGATATTTAATGAGATGCATGAATGACCCATACATGCACTTTGTTGTTGAATATCTTGGTTTTTTGACATGACTTAGGAATATGCATGATATGATTCTAGCCTTTGGTGCATTTAAGGTTAGGTTTGCTTTCTATGTTAACCCCAAAGAAGCCACCTTCTAGAGAACTTGAATGTTTTCTCAAGTCCAAGATTTTATTGATTTTGAGAAAGTTCATGTAAATTGACATCACTCAACTCATCCCTAAGGGGATTGACATCCTTTTGATAAATGGTTTTCGTTTCTTTTGAAAAAATTTTGTATTTAGATTTTTATTTTTCTTTTTCTAGATTTTTAGGATTTTGAAGATACTCTGTACACAATATACAAAACTCAGAGTTAGCATCATGTCTAAGGAGGATCCGGGGGTTCAGGTGCATCAAGGAAGCACACCTAGGGTGTGAAATGATTAATATTCTTATGATGGACCTTAGATGCAACCCAATGTGCCCCTAAGGGTGATTGATGTGAGTGTATGTGGATGCAAACATAGAACATGTTTGATCCCTTGCAAAATGGAAAGGTATGGGTTCCAATGGAAATCATTGTCGGTCCCATGGTGGGTATGCGAAGGTTAGGGAAAGGTATAACCGTAGGCTTAGATTTATGATGCAAACCTAGGTTCAAAGAAATTTTGTTTATGCATGGTAGGATTAGGTGTACCTAAGATATCAATGTATGCCTTAGGAATCATCATGTCTACCAATTTTTGAATTTTAATTTTATTTTTTCTTTTATTTGTAAATTCATTTTGTTGGTGCGGGACTTTCAAAACATCTTGAAAATTTACATCTTTTGACACATTTTGGGTTTGTTGGTGCATGAAATGCATGTGACTGATTTACCAATCCTATAATAAGAAGGAGAGGATCGAGTAAGGAGTTTTGGGGGAATAAGTTTTAGGCATATCTTTTTTTAGCTTGATTACCTTTCATAGTGAGAGCAAACTTTCTTGTAGGCGTGTCGAAGCGACTCAAGCTCATGCATGGCTTCGAGCTCCCATTGTTTTGCTAGGTTTTGAGCTTCATCCTTCAAGCTTATACTTGGGCAACACCCATTCTCCTATGTATGTGTTTCTTCGAGAGGGGAAACCTCCAAAGTATATAAAGTGGTACTCATGGGAAGGAACCCATCAGAGCACGTGTTTTTGAAATTTTTGGGGTGACTTGGGTGAAGAAAACCTCATGGCTCCCTCCGCATGCGTGTTGAGGAATGTAGACTCCTTTTTCTTCATTTTTCTTTTTAAAATTTTTACTTTCAATTTCACCATTTCGTCACTGTAATTTTTAGATTTTCAATTATTTTGATTTTTGAAGATTTTCCAATTGTTTTTGGTTTTTTCAAATATATAATTTTGTTTTAATTTTTGGTAGACAAATGGGTCTTAGGAAGTGGACGACGAGCAAGGTTAGGAAGAGATGACTCAATTCTAATACTTGTTATTTTTGTGGCTGTACATCCTTCATCAAATTTTGAGATCAATTTGGTTCTTCGGATATGGTTTGTCTGCCTATGGACCCAAGATTGTTTCTCATGGGAACCCCGTGACTTGGCCTCTTTGCTTAAGGCAGAAATTTCCTTTTCAATTTGTATCTCTCTCAACTCTCTTTTTAAAGAGACGATTCTATCTTCCTAGGTTTGAGAAGACTTTTTTGTAGTTTTGGAAAACCGAATTGTGAGGCTTGATGAGGCCTTACTTGACATGGTATACAACAATAACAACAACTAAGCCTTTTCTCATACTAGACAGGGTTGGCTATATGGATTCTTTGTTTCTATAGAGCCCTATCATGTGTCGTATTATTAGTTAACTCACAATAAGCTAGATAATTCTTTATTGTTTCTTTCCAATACTTTTGTGGTCGTCCTCTACCTCTTTTAATACTTTCCAAATTTAATTTTTCATACCTTCTTACAGGTTCTTCTTTTGATCTTCTTTCTATATGTCCAAACCATCTTAAACGATATTTTCTCATTTAATCCTCTATTGGTGTCACTCCTAATTTGTTTCTATTAACCTCATTATATATACGGTCTTTTCTTGTATGACCACTCATCCATCTCAACATCTTCATTTTTGTCAAAGATCTAATTGTTGCTCTATAATATTTACCTTTTAACTTTAATGGTAGCTTCTAATCACAAAGAATACCTGATACTCCTCTCCATTTTAACCAACTAGCATTAATTCTATGCGTAACATCTCCATCAATTCTTTCATCACTCAGAAAAATTGACCCTAGGCATTTAAAACTTTCCTTTTGGGGGATGCAATGTGTGCCAATTTTAATTTCTGTGTTCTATAAAGTAACCAAATGAGCAAACTTACATTTCATATATTCTGCTTTTGTTCTACTAAGTCAGAGGCCTTTGCTTTCTAATGTTTCTCTCCATAGTTCCAATTTTCTATTAACTTTTTCCTTAGACTCCTGCACTAACACAATGTCATCCGCAAATAACATACACCAAGGTACTTCATCTTGAATATGTTTTGTTAACTCATCAATCACGATTATAAATAAATATGGACTTAAAGTTAATCCTTGATGTAACCCAATATTAACTTCAAAGAAGTCTGTCATTCCTTAATGAGTCCTCATACATGTTTTTGCACCATCGTACATGTCTCTTATAAGGTTACTGTATGTCAATGATATACCTCTTTTTTTCACGGTTCTCCAAAGAACTTCCCTCGGTACCATATCGTAAACTTTTTATAGATCAATAAATATCATGTGAAGGTCTTTCTTTTTTGCTCTAAAATATCCCATAAGATGTATCAAAAGGTGAATCGCTTCAATAGTAGATCTACCTAACATGAATCCAAATTGATTCTCTATTGTACTTGATACTTGTCTTAACCTACGTTCAATAATTCTTTACCACAATTTTATAGTATAGTTCATTAACTTGATACATCGATAATTTATACAATTCTGAATGTCTCTCTTGTTCTTATATATGGGTATAAGTGTATTCGCTCTCTATTCTTTGGGCATCTTTTGGTTTCTCCATATTTCATTAAATAGTCTTGTAAGCCAAGTGATTCCTATTTCTCATAGTATTTTCTAAACTTCTATATGAATATTGTCTGGTCCTACTGATTTACCACCCTTCATATGTTTAAGAGCCTCTTTGACTTCATTCTTTTGAATACGTTGGTAGAAATTGTGGTTTATATATTTTTCTGATTTGGCTAACTCTCCTAACCTAATACTAACATCTTTATTTTTATTAAAAAGCTTATAAAAATAGTTTTTTCATCTATTTCTTATATCATCATTTGCCACTAGAATTTTTCATCCTCATCTTTGATGCATCTAACATAATTAAGATATTTAGTTTTCTTATCTCTAGCACTAGCTATCCTAAAATATCTCTTTCACCCTCTTTTGAGTTGAGTTTTTTATATAAATCCTCTCAAACTTTAGCTTTTGCTTCACTAACGGCTTTTTTTGCTTCCTTCTTTACTTTCTTATAAGCCTCTAAAGTTTCACTAGTTTTCTTAGCATAATATAATTTTTAACATGCCCTCTTTGACTTGATTTGTTTTTGCACTACTTCACTCCACTACTAAGCTTCTTTCTGTGCTGGTACACCTCCCTTAGATTCACCTAACACATCTTTCACCACTTTCCTAATACGTATAGCCATATTGTTCCACATATCACAAGGTGTACCAACCTAATTCCAAGCATCTCCTTGAAGGACTTTTTGTTTAAATATATCTTCTTTCTCACTTTCGAGGTTCCATCATTTAGTCTGAATAGCTTGATGCACTCTTTTCTTCTTTGTCTATTTTTTTAATTTATAAATTCATAACTAAAAATAGATGTTGGGTGGTTAAGCTTTCTCCTAGAATTACCTTGTAATCTTTACAACACACTCTATCTTTTTTTATGCAAATAAAGTAATCAATTTGCGTTTATGATAAGCCACTCTTAGAACTTGACATGGTATGTGCTAGAAAATTTCAGCCTGATGACCAAGTTTTCAAAAGAGTTTAAAATAAGGTTTTGGAACTAACTTGTTTAAAAAAAATGTAATCGAATCAAAATAACTCTTATAAGATCTAAGTCCCACTGGGCATGCCATTTCGTTTCTGTAAATAAATTTTTTTATCATGTATCGACTTAAAACTTCATTTGCAAAAATTGTGCGTGAGCATGGTATGAAGTTTACTTAAACTTGTAAATAGATTTTCTGACTATTCGGTGATTATGGACAAGTAGGTTCTTATCTTCATAAGTCTTCTTGAACCGGTGCTTAAGGGTCAACCTAGACTCTTAGGAAGAGTGATTTATAATCTAAGATTTTTCAAAACAATTTTTAGCCAAAACAACTTTTTCAAAACGAGTATGTTCTTCACTTGGCAAAAACCAGTTGATGGCTTGTAAAACATAATTAGTTCTATTTTTCAATAGAGGATTTTTCATTTTTTTTGTTATTTTATAGGAATCCAAAAATCTCAAAATTTTTAGCTAAATAAGATCTAGGAATGAAGCTTTATTTGATATTTTTATTTGTATTTTTGGTTTCGTGGATGATCAAAATTAAATTCGAGAAGATTTCTAATCAAATGATATCCTGAAATTCAAAACATCTCTGACTATTTACAAAGGCTTAGTAAAACACTTATATCTCTGCACATAAAATTATGATTTTTATGAAATTAGTAAGATTGGAAAGCTATGGATATCACTAACAAAATAATTTTCATGATTTTTGGGTGTCTACGGATAAAGTTATTAAGGTTTTACTAAAGATCTATCTCAATAATTTTAGCATAGACAAATTTTGTTTCGGGTTGAGTTCGGTTTTTGATTTATTTTTTACTCAACCTTACCTGTATCCAAAAATTTTGAAACTTTTACTAGATGTTAATAAGTGCATATGCAACTTCTGGACAAAATCTCAAAATATTTTACTGAGAGATGAAGGCTAGAAAATTTAAGAATCAGACAAGATTCTTGTAGTATAGTGAAATCTGTAGAGTTTTCTTTATAGATGCTAATGATGCATACAATTTGCTCTTTAATGTGTTAATGATATAGTTGAGGACTTGTACTCGTTTGGGAGGAATTCATCTACATATAAATCTCCGTGACATCTCTCGAGGAGGAGGATAACTCTGTTAAAAAATATATGCAATCATAGCTCATTGCACTCCCTTACATAAACTTATGGGTGTTTAGTCTACCATAAGAGTGATTTACTTACTCATATCATTGCATGTAAAACGTAACTTCTAATGTCCCTCTTATGGCTTCTTTATAGAAGAGATGAGGAAGTATTAGATACAACTTATATTGAGGTAGAAAAAACTAAATGACATACAAATAATAGGTTTTCTTACTGATAGCCTTTTGTAGAGATTCGCAACACTTCTTTTGCTTTACAATAGGTTGGAGATGAAGACTCCAAATATTACAAATGAACGAATTTAGAAAAAAGGGGAAGAGAGGGAAAAACCTGGCCGAACTCTTTGGGTGATTCTTCTTCTTGGCCGACCTCTTGGGCGGGCTTCCTCCACCACTCGGCTCCTTCTTCTTATCTTTCTCTTCTCTCTCTTTTCTCCTCTCTCTATACTGGTTTTTCTTCTCTAATTGCCTCATTTGAATCCCAACCCAAGGTTGGTATTTATAGATTTTCAAAGAAGTCTCTAGATCAAGAATATTTTTTGCATCTTTCTAGTGTGTTCCACGGGTTGGGCTGGTCCATGACTGATCCAATTAACCCCAATCCAGCTCAGTTTATTGGTCACATGGGTGGCCCACGTGATCATGGAGCCTGATCCATGTTGGTCATGGTCCCTCTTAATGCAGCCTGTCCTAGGCCAAGCGCCTTGTAGTTTGTCTTGATGTAGCCGACCTTGACTTGGTGTGGTCGGCCTTGACTTGGTGTAGCCCGCCTTATGTTGGTGTGAATGACCTCGGCTTGATGCAACCTACCTTGGCTCGATGTGGGTTGATGGTATGACCTAGTTTGACCCACTTTGGTTTGGTCGAAACTTGCTTCATGGCTTGATTGGTTCGTCAACTTTGGTTCGATCAAGTTTGCTTTGCTTTAGTCAGGCTTATCTCACCTTGATTTGACTTGAATTGGTTGCAAGGATAGTCCATCTTGATTTAACTTGAATTGGTTGCATGGATAGTTCATCTTGATTTGACTTGATTTGATCCTTTAATAAGGAGAATAAATGCCGCATGTGGCTTTAAACCCCTTAATTTTTCTTCATCCTCTGAGAATCTTCTTTTTCCTTCTCATCGTGGCAAGGATGACTGTAAACACCCGAAATTTTTTTTCAAGTATTTTCAAAAACTCCTAAATTTTGAAGGCCAATTTAAAGCCTTTATGAACCTTTAAATTCAAAATCCCCAAATTTTAAAGTTTAGACCTTTTGGGAGATTATTTCAAAATAAAGGTTTTAAATCCAAATAGCCCATGAGTTTCGAAGCAGGCGGAGACCCAATCCAGGCCTCGATTCTCGGAAAGAAGATAAAGTGTATCAAGATACGGATCAAGTTAAATCAGATTGATTCCCAAAAGTGGAGAAGATTGAAGCATATCAAGTTCAAATTCAACAACTTATCCAAATGGAAGGTCAAGACCGATCAAATCCAAGTTTGTCCGATGGGGCCAACTTGGAACCAAGACTCGAGGCCATGGTCACAAGCTCATTCAATTCTAGAAGATTTCAAGTATAGCTCAAAAGCAAGAGGTGGGAGCCGAATCAAAGAAAGAAGCGAATTCAAGTGGGTCGAAGTTTAAAGAAATCAGCCCAAACAAAACATGTTGCACATTGTAAGGTTGTTTAAAACCAACCGCATGCTCTAGGGCTACACCAAGCCATGGCACCTATACCAGCCCATACGGGCTGGTCCGAATCGACTCAATGAAGAACTACAAGAAGCCGGTTTGGAGCGGATCAAATCCACCAAGCTAAAGCTCCAACCCGCCCCACAAGAAGCCACTAGAACCAGCCCCCCTTGGCCTATAAAAAGGCCCAAGAGGGGGGGTGGGTTCCATAACTTGCATAACTTGGAGAAGAGAGAGAAGAGAGAGAAGAGAGAGACCTTGGGTGGTGTGTGCTAGACTAGGTGCAGAAAATTTCAGCAAAGGGGGGACGTTTTCTAGTGAAGGGGAAGCTAGGTGAGAGCTTGTAGGAATTAAGAAGGAAGGCCATCAAGAGGAAGACCGGCTTCATCATTGAAATCCGGTCCTTCGCATCCAAAACTCGTGTAAGACCTTTCTTACTTAATCTAAGTTTCATTCCCTTCCATTCAATTCATTAAATGGGGTTGTATTAATGGAGTTTCATCTCCCCCCGAGTTGTAATAATTTAGCTTTGCTGCCATTTCAATTTCGTGGATGAAACACTATACACCCACATGCACGCCAAGTGTTTGCTTTAATGCTTCTCCCTTCCTATATGCTATATACCCTCTATACTTCTAACCCCCTCTATGTCTAAGCTATAAAGTACTTCCCATTCATTTATATTCCAGCAAATTTGCTTTAAGGGTTGTTGCATTTTAATTTCGGGTGGGTTATGCATCATTACATTTATAAAACAGAAAACTGGATTTCAGCATCTCTGCATATGTCTGTTTCTGTAATTTTAATTTTGTGATGCTTACTCCGATTGTCTTGAAATTTGGCACACTGATTCCACACACATTGGGACACTCTGTATAAAATTGGCAAGATTTTAGGGCCGCTCAGCCACGTAATAAAAGCATATTAAGAAAGACCAGATTTCTGCACCACTGTTTGCACAGTCGGATTTTCTGAAACAGAGATTGGGTAAAAGTCCCATATCTCTGTCCACAGGAGTCCAAATTGGTTGATTTTTGATGCATTGGAAAGCTAACATCCATAGCTTTCCAGCAATATCAAAATCATCAAAATCGGAGTTCTGAACAGAGAGATACAGACTCATCTTTGAGTTTCTGTATTTCTGAAACAGAGCTGTTCCGAGTCAATGAGGTGGTCTGAGTAGATTATTTGTTTCTGATTCAATACTGCTCCAAATGCAGATTTGAAAAAGGCTACAGTCTCTCCACACTACCAACTTTGTCTGGTAAAATTTTGATAATTTTTGGAAGTCTGTAACGCCTTGAAACCTCCCCTAGAAAATAGCTCTGAAAACAGAATTCTCTGTTTTCAGCAACTTGTGTTTTTCCAAGTATTGAATCCGAGTGCACAAGTTCAACAAATTTTTCAAAGACATTTGTTTATGTAAAAGGGAGTCATGTTTGCTGTCAAATGAAGTTCCTAAGCGCTCAATACTGACCCTTGAGCATCGGCTCAAGAAGGTGTGAGTGGAAAGATCCCGCTTGTACACAATCGCCTAGAAGTCTTACAAACATTTGCTAGTTTTGAACTAGCTGGCACGCTCGCGCAAGCGTAGGGGTGGAAAGGTTCATTTCAAGTTTGTCTCATAAACTTTGGAATGAGAATTTTCATGTCTACAATGACCTCTTGAGATTCTGCTCCGCTGGATCTGGTGCCTTTTTTCAGGTAGGATTTTATTTTATGGTTTTAAAATATTTCTTTTTGATTCTCTAAAACCATTTCTTTTAAAATATGTTTAAAAATAATGAAATTTTTAAATATCCCCTTTAGTGTACGATTAAGTTACATCTCAACGTAACTGTTTTGTTTGCATGACCGAGTGACCTCCTTGCTTTTGCTACATGAGTTAATCTTCTAGCTTTCGGATCACTTTAACCCTTTGATGGGTGTAGGATATCAGACCGCTTTAATCCTTAGATGAGTGTAGGGTCACTTGGTGTAGGATTATTCTTGATCTAGTGAGTCCGTAATATTTTGGACTTGTTTGTTTATTTTTTCTTTTCGAATTTCAAATGTTTTTGTAAGTTTGTAAAATAGTTATTTTGCAAACATTTTGTGAGTTTGGTTCGATGTCCCATCTTAGCTTTTTCAATTCTTTCTTTGAAAAAAATCATTTGAAAAAGTAAAATTTCGCTCATTTGATCTTGAGTGCAGAGTAGTCATTTTTTTTATTTTACTCAAAATTTGATTTTTTTTTTGGGGTTTAAAGTATCATTATTTTGAGGTTCCTACAATTTTTGATGTGAAAATGAGTTCGTTTAAGGTATTTTTGTTGAAAAAAAACTTAAGACACAAAACAACAATTTTTCTTGGAAAGAAAGAAATTCTAAAAAAAAGTCTTCTGAAAATTTTTAGGTGTTCACAACTATTATATCATGAAATTTCTATTTTTGAAAAATTAATAAAAAAGGTTACTCTATTGATGTCAAACTTGAAGAAAGGGATTCATAACAAAAATATAGGAGCAAAAAGCAAAATCTTAGACTCCTTTCTAACTCTCACTAGTCTAGACTTGAACAAACCCCTATCTCTATATCCAAACTGAAGGAAATGAGAGAAAGTGAGACAAGAACATTTCAGAATCCTAACTAGATCATGAATAGAAAATTTACTCCTCTAAGGCAACCCATCACAAAAGTCCTAGATATCCTTCTCAATAGAGATATGATAACTCTTCCTCATATTCCACCTAACCCAACAGATCTGATTGACTAATAGAAGGTTATCCTTACTATCGAGCCCAAGGCTAATGAGGGAAATCAAGATCAAGGTGTCTTCGAAAACCCATTCTCTCAACACAATAGAGACCCAAGTTACAATGTGCTACTCAAAAGGTCTTGTGTCTAAAAAGTTAAAACAAATGAGTTAAGTACTTCTACCCCTCTGGTATCTCATCAGCCTAAGGTGTAGAACTTCTCAGATAAGTTGTCCCCTCTAGATTGATCACAGAGACAGACACTTCTTAGAAACTCTCTCAATACCCATGTTTTAGGGTCCTACCCTTTCATAGCATCCCTTTTACACCCACCTAACCAAGCATATTTGCCCATACCATTCTTTATACATTCAATTGGTTCCATCACACCATACTCTTATGATTTTCTCGTGGACTACCCTCCAATCTCCAAAATATACTCTTGTATCTCTAGAATATATACTTCACTCTCCAGTATATACCAATGTATCTCTAGAATACACATCACAATATCGAAAATATATACCTCAATCCCCAGAATATATCCTTATATCTCCATAATATACACCACAATCTCTAGAATACACCCCTGCATCTTTAGAATATATAATGCAATCTCTAAAATATATCCCAACTTTCTCTTCAATAAGTCTAAGGTATTTGGGTTATTCTTCACCTTACTATACATTCTAGTCCACCTACACAGTCTTCCATGTCTCACCGGTCTTCTTGTTCAGCTTCTAGTGATTCTTAGTCTACCTTAACCCACAAAATGTTTACCCTAAAATCGTATAATCCCAAGTCTAAGGTCTGATACCTACTACCTCATCATTTTTCTAAGAAGTAGAAATTTGTTATCATACTTAGTCCTAGGGACCTCCTAGCTTAGGGATCTCAGTGTCCCATCATCCTTCAAGGGTACCCTCTACCAATCATTCTCCTACTTCCTTTTAACATGCACATGGATGAAGTAACTCAGTCAGTTCAAATCTACAAACTTGAACATCTTAGAGATCCACTTAAACCACCTATAAAAATTCGAGCTCCCAAAGTTTTAGTACTGTAGATGTAAAATTTTCACTCCAAGCCTATATAGAGACTTGAAGTAAACCTTTCAATACTACTTTGTGCATGAGCGTGTCAGCTAGTTTTCCAAAACTAGCAAAATTATAAATCTAACTTGGCGATTGTGGCTAAGTGGGATCTTTTTTCTTTAGGCCTTCTTGAACCAATCCTCAAGGGTTAGCCTAAGCGCTTTAAGGATTCCAAATGTGCAGGTGATGTTTCAAATTCACGTGAAAATAGGGTATTAAAAATGATAAACCAGTGTACTTGGTTTTCAAGTTCAAAACAACAAGTTCTGAAAAACAGAAACTAGTTCTGTTTTCAAGACTTATTTCCCAAATTGTTTTGAGTGACTTAGAGACCTTCAAAATTCATGAAAAATTTACAGAGTAAAGCCTTGAATGTACAGATTCTAGGACACTTTTTTATTTTGAATTTGGGATTGGGATGATGCATGATTAATTGGGCAAAATGTCTCTACTCAGACTCCCAAAACTTTTCTGTTACAGAAATACAAAAGACCCAAAGATATGTCTGTATCTTAGTGCTCAAAGTTCAAAATTTAGTGAACTTGGTCTTGTTGGAAAGCTATAGATGTTAGCTTTTCAATGAACTAAGAATCACTGAATTTGGATACTTGCAGACAGAGTTATGAGATGAATACCTAGGCTCTATTGCAGGAAAATAGAGTTGATAGACAGTTCTCAGAAATTTTTCTAATCTTGCACAACTTTTAATATGTGGTTGCATGACCCTAAAATTCTTGAAAATTTTATTGTAAGTGAGCTTGTGTGTGTATATACAGTGTGCAAAATTTTAAGGTGATTAGAATAGGGTTCGGCAATGAAAAATAAAAAAATTATCGTATGCAGTGATGCTAAAAATCAGATTTCAGGTTTTTATAGCATACGTGATGCAAAACTCACATGAATTAAAGTACAACAATACAATATCCCAAATTAAATTGCTGAAAAGAAATGAATCGAAATATATCTAATAGCTTAAGTATAAAGGGGATTAGAAGATATAATGTGTTTATAGCATATAGAGAGGTAGAGTCAAGACACAAACATATAGAGTGCAAGCAAAGGAAAGGGAAATTTCAGCATATCTACTTCTATTACATCATGGGGGAAACAAAGTTCCATTAATACAACCCCTTTTGAATTGAATATGAAGAAGATATGGAGATAAATCAAGTTAGGGCAATACTTACACGGATTCCCAAGAAGCCGACCTCCAATGGTGGTACACGGCCCTCACCTTCCCTCTTTTCACTCTTCTTTCTCACTCAAACCTAAGTGGCAGCACTTGTCTTGATCCTAGCACTCTCTTCCCTCTCTAAAGATCTCCCTAGTAGCCTATAATCTCTCACAAAACAACCCAAGGAGAAACACTTTCTTCATCTCTTACAAGATGGGAGAACATGTCCCCCTTGGCCTCTATTTATAGGCCAAAGGTGGCCTTTCTTTGGGGCGGGTGGCCCAAGGTCCAAGTCCAGCTACAAATCCACCCAATTCATGTGGAGTAGTGAGAAGAGTGGTCCCCCTTTGGTCAGCCATGGACCAGCCCCATGTGGGCTGGTTGTGGTTTGAATCAAGTGCACCTAGCCATGGTCGGCTAGGTGCTTGAGGCCTCCAAGTTCAATTGGTCAGTTCTTGCTTCTTCAAGTCGTCGTGGATTCCCTTTTTGATTCTTCCATTTAATCAAGGCTAGGTAGGAATGTGATTTGGTATTTTAGCCTAAGGGTGTAGGGTGAACAAGGCTAGAAAAATTTCGATATGGGTCGAAAAACATTCAATTCAAGCTAGGTTAGGCTTTTTAATTCAATCAAATCATGTCTAGGACTTAGTTGAATTTGACTGGGTTTGATGAGTCCGTCCACTTTGATTTGATCTTGGATGAAGATATGATTTGTCTTGATCTACTCCCTTGATTTCTGGCTTTTCTTTCGCGAACCCAACCCTGGCTCGAAGTGGGCCCCACCTGTCAACCTACTTTCTACCTAATTTACTTCAATCTTTTGGGCTTTATACTTTTAACTTTAATTTAAAATATTTTAAAATCTTTATTTTAAAGGTTTACAATTTTCATTTTAAAGTTAAAAGATTTTAAAACAAGTCAGCTTTCGAAGTTTAGAGTGTTTTCAGAAAATTTTTATTTAGGGTGTTTAAAGATACCCATCTTTGGTATTAATCCAAATTCATTTGGATAATGACAAAGAATAAAACACTCTTTTTGATTTACTTCCCAAATTATCTTGAGAATATAAATCATCCTTTCATTCTATAAAACACTTTTCCTTCGATCATGGAGGAGGGGATTCTTAGCCAAAGGGGACTTGACCCGTATTGAATGTTAGTCCCAAACATGATCATGCATGGCCGATTTTGGATGTATGCATGTATGGTGTGTGATGCAAATGAAGTGTGGAGTTTTAGAGACTCATTTAAGAGATGAATGAGCTTGAGAAGAAACCTATGAAGGCCGGCTACTCCAAGTGAGACAATCCCATGTCGTTGGACATTTCGGGTTTTCAAATTTTTTTTCAAAGGGAACTCCTTTTAGTTTCTATCAAAAGGACTTCCAATTTTTTATATTTCCCTTCATTTGGGTTTCAATATCCACTACTTAGAAGAGGTTTTGTAAGAAATTTTGGAAAGCATTTCAAAATTCCATTTCTCACACAATAAACTCTAATCCAAATAAGTAGATTCTATTCCTACTTTAAGATTTTCATGGATAAACATTTCAACATTGGGATAAGTTGTAGGGATTTGGAAAAGAGTTACCATGGTCCCTTCTAAAGCGACCCGTGGTTTAAGGCAAAGTGATGGAAAATTGCTCTTTTTGAGCTTTGGCTTTTTCTTTTCTATCAACAGGGAGGGTCTCCTTTTTTTTCTTTTTGGAGGATTTTTTTGTATTCCCTCTTTTTTCTTTTTTCATTCAAAGAGAAGACCTCTTTCGAAAGAATTTTTGTATTCCCTCTTTCTATTTGAAAGGAAGACCTCTTTATGGAGGAGTTTTTGTATTCTCTTTCTTTTGAATTTTGCCAATTTTCCTTTCTAGAGAGAAGTAAAATCGGGGAAAAACTTATCCCTTTGGCTACTCGATTCAACTAAGATCATCCCATTTCCTAATAGTATCTACCATTTGAAAATATTTTGCTATTTTGAACTAGGCTTCATTTTGTAAGCCAAAGATTTTTGAAATGTTACCAAATGATTTTTGAAAACTCTACTTTTTATAAAGCATCGATTCCCTCATTTAGGGCTGTAGACATGGAAAATCTTCGACTTCGGGTTTCTTAGGCCTGGAGCGAATCTTTTCACAATCTACGTTCGCTTTTAGGGCGTGCCAGCTAGCTTACTCAAACTAGCGAAGTAGTTTTGAAATATCTGACTTTTGAAAGGCGATTGTAGGCAAGCGGGGTCTTTACGTCACAGACCTTCTTGCACCGACGCGCAAGGGTCAGTATGTACGCTAAGAGACTTCGTTTGAAACAAGTTAAACTCAAAATCGATTTTTGAATAAAGAAGTATTTAAAAATCCTTTTGAAATCATGCACTTGGCGAGTTTTTTATTTGGGCGACCCTAAGTCTTTCAATTTTATCCACTTAGGCGTGTTTGCATGTTTTGTTCGGGTTTGTTCGATGCAGGTATGCACTCTAGCTCGAGTATGGCGAGTATGCAATGCAACTCATACAACTTGAATGTAAAACCCAAAATTTAAAGACTTAGTAGAAGGGAAAACCCAAATTGAATGCAACTCACACGACTTGAATGTAAATTGCAAAAATTTAAATATATCTATATCTTAAGAGCGGAAAGGCTCAATGTGTGCGTGGGTGTTGTGTGTAAATTGAAATGCAACACATGCAACTGAACCGTAAAATGCAGCAAAAGGGAGATATAGATATATATAAGAGCGAAAAGGCTCAATTGTGGCGTGTGTGTATGTATGAATTGAAAGACAACACACACGACTGAATTTAAAACCCGGAATTGAAATGCGTACACAGCTGAACCGGAAAAACTCACACAGCAGAAAATATATAGATATGGCTATATCTTAGTGGCTTCTGAGGCCAAAATGTGCGTGAGGTGTTTGAGCAATTGCTCGGGTGTTTCTTGGGTGCGAGTGTGTAATTGAAAGACAAACTCACACGACTTAATGTAACAACCCAACTGAATTGAAATACGTATGTATATAATAAGAGCGAAAAGGCTCAATTGTGTACGTGGTGCTTGTGTATGAGATAAGAGCGAAAAGGCTCGAGTGTACGTGTGTGTCTCGTGTGTCCAGCACCATTATTACATTCCGGGGGGAGACGATGCTCTGTTATTACAACCCCGTATCACGAATTGAATTGAATGGAAAGGGATTTGATATATATCGAAATCAACTTACACTTTCCAGCCTTTTGAGTTATGATTGTACAAGGGGTGAATCCACCTCTTCTTATGGCATTTGTGGCATGTGGGAGTGAAGCCGGAGAGCTTGAGAGCTTGGACAGACTTGGAGTTCCGGGAGCTGCAAGCTATAATGGGTTTGGGGCTACTTGGGGCCGGTTTGGGCAAGGTAAGACTCGAGCCAAGGTGGCTCGAGTGGTATGGTTTTAGTGTGGGGTACGGCCAGCACTTGGCCTTGGTTTAGGTATAGGTAGAGTTAGGATTCGGCCAGCACTTTGGGCCTTGGGTTTAACTTGTGTGACTCGAGCCAAAGGTGGCTCGAGTGAACTTGGTTTAAAGGTGACTTGGGGGTGGTCCTAGGTTAGGTATTGGCCTTTGTTTGGTCTTGTGAGACTCGAGCCAAGGTGGCTCGAGTGATAATGGTTTTGCTCTAGGGTTCGGGCTGGGTTCTAGGCGAGAGCCAAGGTGGTTGTCCTAGGTTAGGTTGCAGCTGGTCCTAGGTTAGGTATTGGTTGAGGAAAGTATGGCTGGGTTTTGGGGGCTCGGCTAAGGTGGATGTGGGACTGGTACACGGCCAGAAGTTGGCCGTGTGCTTAGGGCTGAAGAGAAGACACGGCCTGCCTTGTGGCAGGCCGGGGCTTAGGTGAAGATGGCCTGCCTATGGCAGGCCAGGTCTTGGTGAAAGGAAGGACACATGGCCAACCTTGGCCGTGTGGTTTAGGGAAAGATGGCCTGCCTCAAGGTAGGCCGGGTTATGGCAAAGGAGCAAGGAAGCCCGGCCACCTTCGGTCGGGCTGTTTTAAGTGGGTGGGGGAGGAAAAACCCAACCAGTGGTTGGGCGGTTTTTAGGGTAGGTGGCCTGCCTCAAGGCAGGCCAAACCTTAGGTGGAAAGTGTGGGACACGGCCTGCAAGGCAGGCCATGGGTCTTAGGAAAAAGGCTCGAGACAAGGTGGCTCGAGCTAGTTTGTTTCAAAGGGAAGTTCGGCCAAGGTTGGCCGAACTTGATGGGGTTCAAGGTGGAGTTCGGCCAGCACTTGGCCAAACTGGTTTAGGTCTTAGGATAGGTTGTTTAGGTGGTGGTCTAGGGTAGGAGTCTTGGTGAAAAATGACCAGAACTTGGCTGGTTTAGTGGCGGTTTTAGGGGCAGGTTTGGCTAGGATGGGTGGCCTAGAGGATTAGGAGAAGAAGGGGGTTAGGTTAGGGCTTAGGGGACCTACCTTGGTGCAGCACCACTCCAAGCCGCCAAGCTCCACCATGCAACGCTCCACTTCAGCTTGAAGGAGACGCCAACTCGTTGGGGCAGCCCTTGCCTCCATGGGCCAATCCCAACTCAAAAAGCAAAAAAAGCGTTTTTGGCCAATGGCCTTTCTCTCTCATCCCCCCTTTTATTTCACGTGAGGAGCTTCCCTGGATTCTCACGTCCCTGCTTTTTTTTCAAGCCCAGCACCTCTATTTATAGAGGTTTTAAATGGGTCTTGGATATTGGGTTTGGCTATCCAGATCCAATCCAAACTCTATGTGGATCTAGATCGCGGATCTCAGATATTTTGAGATCCAGTCCAAATATTTATTTGGGTTTGGATCTCGGATATTTTGAGATCCAGATCCAATCCAAATTTGAATCTAGATCTGGATATTTTTGGATCCAGACCCAATCCAGACTTTTCTTCTGCTCCTTGGTTTTCTGGTCCTTTCTCGTGTTTTTCACCGTCGGTTTCGAGCGGGCTTCGATTCATCGGACACCCAACTCTGGCCTAGGTCTTCCCCAAGTCTTCCTTCCAACCGGTGTTCTGCTTTTCAGGACTTTTTCGGCATTCGTTTTGGTCCGCCGTTTTGGTTTTTGGTCGGTTCCTATTGATAACGAACTCAGATTGCCACACGGATTCCGTTCTTCATTCTGACGGGACATGTCTCAGACTTCTATCGACTTCCTCAGGTACTAGGCTTCTTCCTGCATTTTGGAGTTGCTTTGCGCTTTTTCTTTGACCCAAATTACATTTTTACCCTTCTATCGGGCTTTTCTCTGAACGGGCTCTCTTTTCTTCCGTTTTTAAACATGGGGTGGCTTTTGAGACTTCGGGCTCGATTTGCTCTTCTTGTCGGGTCTCTCCTTTTGCCTTTTGTACCTATTTTCATATTTTAAAATAGGTTGTTGTTTTGGCTCAAACGAGTTGTTTGTGTTTTTGAGAGTTTTTGATTTTTGGAAAAATCAGGGTGTTTACAGATGCCCCTCTTTGGCATTATCCAAATTGATTTGGATAATGGCGAAGAAGATAACACCCCATTTTGGTTTTCCTCTCAAATTTTCTTGAGAATACACCGTTTTTATTTCGCAAAACCCTATTTTCTTTTACCACAGGTGGGGATTTTTAGCAAAAGGGGACTTCTCCTAGGTTTCCCTATGTATGATCATGCATGGACGATTTTTTGGATGCATGCATGGAAAAATGTTTTTGTTTTTGGGGTTTTGAGCCCGAAGAGTGCCTTTTGAGGCAGGCTGCTCCGAGCAGGCTTTACCCATGTCTTCTAGACATTTTCGGGTTTTCGAGCTTTGGAGAGAGCCTTTTGAGGCTGTCTGCTCCAAGCAGGTTCTACCCTTGTCTTTTTGACTTTCGTGGATTTTTTTTGAAAAATTTCTTTTTGAAAATGAACTCCTTTTAGCTTGTATCGAAAAGGACTTCCATTTTTCATACTTCCCTTCATTCGGGTTTCAATACTTGCTACTCAATAGAGGTTTTTGGATAGGAAAACTTGGAAAACATTTCAAAGTTCCATTTCCTACAAAACAGAGTCGAGTTCTCAAACAAAATGAAATCCAAATAAGCCGATTTTATTCGTACTGTAGGATTTTTACAAATTTGAATCTTTTTCCTCGGGGATAAGCCGTAGGGATATGGGAAAGAGATACCATGGTCCCTTCTGAAGCGTCCCGTGGTTTTAGGCAAAGAATCAGAAAATCGCTCTTTTGAGCTTTGGCTTTTTGTTTCTTTTTTTCACAGAGGATCTCCCTTTGGGAGTATTTTTTCATTAATCCCTCTTTTCTTTAAAGGAGAGCAGCTCTTTGGAGGAGTTTTTGTATTCCCTGTTTATGAAGGGAAAACCTCTTTGGGAGGAGTTTTTTTTTATATCTCCTTTTTCTTTTGAACGAGAAGACCTCTTTCGGAGGAATTTTTGTATTCCCTATTTATGATGGGAAGACTTCGGAGGAGTTTTTGTATTCTCGTTTTTCTTTTTCTTTTGGACACAGCCAATTTTCCTTTTTGGAGAGAAAGTAGAATGGGGGAAGGCTTATCCCTTTGGTTACTTGATTCAAACGAGATCGTCCTATTTCTTAATAGCATCTGCTATTTGAAAATATTTTGATATTTTGAACAAGGCTTAATCTTGTAAGCTAGAGTTCTTTGAAATATCGCCAATTTGTTTTTGGAAGACTCTACCTTTCGAAAAGTATAAATTCCTCCATTCAGGGTTATATAATCAACTTCGATCCTTCTAAGAAGTTTCAAAGGAGTTCGATTTTTCAAAATCTTTTCGAAAAAGGAATTTAACATAAACCCTTATGAATATTCGGGCATTTTTCAGGTTTTGCTAATTTCTACCCACAACATCAACAAATTTTTGATTTTTGTTGCCCTTTTTAAAGACATGGGGACATTCCTACTCAGGTTTGCCCACCTCTTGGGCTTTCTTTGGGGTGGTATGATATGAATATGATGCATGCTATGCACTCCATGTGATTCAAAATGGAAATACACGATTTTATGCAAGAATGAACATATGAAATTTATCTCACAAGTCAAGAAGGAGATGCATTCTATGAAATTCGTTTCTTCATGGAAGGTGTCTAGGGGCTATATTTAAAAATGCCCCTAGCTTGAGGGAAATTTCGCATGGCCACATGGTGTAGGGCCATGGCTTTTCAAAAGACTTTTTTGGATGGACGATGGTTTTTCTAACATGATCATGATACTTTTTGCTCAAGGATGGAAACATAACCAGCCCTAAGTGATCGTCATGGCCATCAGGTTTTGATTTTGACATGGTCTCCATATTTCATCGTGAGATTCATGTTCTTTATCCCAACACAATCAAGGTTTTCATATAAACCAGAAGTTGAGAAATCTTTCATTTTAAAGCCATATGTAGGGTTAAAATTTTTGAAATTTTGATCCCTTTTGAGAAAGCAATTTTGGGAAATCCTCCCTTTCTATATGAAGATGGTTTTATACCAGCCCTTTTGATAGAAATATGTTTTCCATACTTGAGTTTGGTCAAGCAGGGTTTTTGGAATTCATTTTGAAAATTCGTGCCTTCATGGGCCATTTGATCAAGTATGGGGAATGTGTCTCACAGAGGCACTTCAGCCACACGATACAGGGCTTGTCCCTTAATTGAGTCTTGAGTTTGAAACTCATACTCTGTTGAAAGGGGTTGCCATTTTGCCCACCTGTTTAAGATAGGTTTTTCAAATGAGTGCTTTAATGAATCATTCCCCTTTCCATGGGAGATGATGTCTCAAATTTTTAGGGCCTACAGCAAGGCCAAGCACGATTTTTCTTTTGGCTTAGTGATTCCTTTCACATGCCAAAAGAGTTTTCGAAAATGTATGGCACATTTAGTATGAACAACATCTTCATTTGATCAAGTCAAGCAAACAATGCAGGATTTGCAAAGCATGGAAGGTTTTTATCAAAAGAATTTTGAAAAGGCTTTTGTGAAATGATAACCCTTTTTTTGAGACTCTCATTTTCATTTGAAATTTTCCTTGAAGGTGTTGGATTTGATTCGTATGGAGACTTGTCTACGAAGGCTCGATACTTAGGGGGTTGACTTTCATTGCCCTTTTGGTTTTTCAGAACCCTGAATTCGAGTTCTAGGATGATGTCTAGACTCGATGTACATGAATGATTTCAGAGTGTGATGAATGATGCTTATGCACACACTATGGGTCAGGCTTGTTTCTAAAAATCCCCAATCTTTGCATAAGTCAAGGATCTTGCGAATTTCAGGAAGTTCGGAGGGTTTTATTCCTCCTGGCTTTGATGATTCTCGAGCTTTTCATTTTGAAAAAGCTCTAGACAAAAGGGTGTTCAAGATCAGCTTTTTGGATTTTTTTGGATTTTGGGAGTTATATACAATTTTCGAAAAGTATTTTTACAATTTTCGAAAATGGACTTTGTACATGGCCAAAGGCTTTAAAACAAATTTCTTTTTGGAATTTTCATTTTTCCAAATGTTTTTGAGATTTTGTTTTGGGTTTTCAATTTTTTTGGTTTTTGGCATATATCTGATTTTTTTGGCTTTTTCAAAAGGAGGGATCTTCCCATGAACCTACAAAGAAAACATTCATGAATCAGACTCTAATCAATAGGTCTAAGACATGGGTTTTGGGTTTTAGAGGTTCTACAAGGCACCTTGACCCATATGGTCTTAGGTGGCGGCTCTGGGGGTATGGGTGGGCTGTAGCCCAATCCATACTTTTGTCGATTGGCCTGAGGTAGGACAGGTTCAAGCCTACCTTGGTTTTGGGTTCCCAGGCCCTGATAAGGTTTATATCCCATATTTAGAATCATGTTCCAAGACTTCTTGTTTTTTGAAAAGTTTTTGTATAAATCATGGCCTTGGAACATGGAATCGTCTATGTCGGGGATATATACCCTTTTGGATATTGGGAGTTTGGTCCTTTGAGAGACTTTGGATATTTCAGGATGTTTTTGTCTTCAAGGGAAACCGTGCTTGGTCCCTCGAGAGTCTTTGGATATTTTGGGGTGATGGAAGACTTGTGCTTCCATACAACCCCGAATTGGGAGATTTTGTCCTTAAGGAAAGCCATGCTTGGTTCCTTGAGGAACTTTGGATATTGCAGGGTGATGGAAGACTTGAGCTTCCACACAACCTGTATTTGGGAGAATTTTTCTTCGAGGGAAGACAAGCTTGCTCCCTCGAAATTTTTGACTTGCTCCCTAGGTTCAACTCATGGTGCCCCTAGGGATGGATTTTTTTGTTTCAAAACTCTAATCTTGGTTACAGGGTACAAGACTAGGCTCGAAGAAGTGGGTTTTCCTATGGCAAGGTTATGAGCTCCTAAGATGTCGATGCATGAATTAGGGGTTTCCTTGTCTACCATTTTTTGAGTTTGTTTTTGTTTTTGCTCTTGAAATTCTTTTGGCTAGTGCGGGATATTTGGCGCACCTTGAAAATTCTCTAACTTAGGCACATTTCGTGGGTTTGTGTGTGCAGAGGAGTTATCCAATGCATCTGATGACCCTATATGAAGAAGAGAGTTTTGAGAAGGATGAGTTTTAGGCATACCTCTTTGTAGATTGTCTACCTTTTTAGGGTGAGAGCAGACCGTTTTCCCGGGTAACTCTGTTTTGAGCCCCTAGGGTTTCACGAGGCGTTCCTTTTCGAAACCTACCTATTTTTCACTCTCGTCTCTTAATGGGGTGTGGGTTTTATGTTCCACTGTGTGTGTGCCTAGATTTAGGACTTGCACTTGAATTTTTCAAAATTTTAAAGTTTGATTTTTCAATTTTTTTGTCTTTTTCAAAGTTTTCAAGATTTTTTTGATTTTTTGAAACAGACCAGTCTGTTTTCTAATTTCCTTTAGATTTGTGGGATTTTGGAAATATGGGAGTGGAGGACTTGCCCTTTTCTGGGGTTTGGCCTTTTACCTCAATTCCTTCGTCGATTTTGAATTTGGTTTTCTTTTCACAATCTTTCTATGCCTGAGAAGAGCTGCTATGGGATTTATGGGTTTTAAGCTCCTTGCTTAAAACATCCATTTTTTTGAAAATCACCCGTATATCAGCTAGTGTTTCTCATTCTTTGGTTGTTTTGAAAACCTCTTTTGATTTACTTGACGAGGATTTTGGAAGTGTGAGAGTGGAGGACTCGCCCTTTTCTGGGGTTTGGCCTTTTACCTCACATCCTTCATTGAGTTTAAGATCGGTTTTCTTTTCACGATCTTTATGTGCCCTAGAAGAGCTGCTATGAGATCGATGGGCTTTTAAAGCATTCATCTTTTGAAACATTTTTTGAATATCATCGAGCTCTCTTTGGGCTTTATCTGTCTTCAAAGTCTTTCTTAGTTCACTCAATGAGGATTGTATCTTTTCATCCCTTTTCTTGCAATTTTCAAAAGTATGCATGATTTTGGAAAACACTTTTTTCAAAAATTTGAGTGTAACTTGTTTGTTTGAAGTCTACTTAAGTCCCGAGTCCCATCGGGTATGCCAAATCTGTAGACACGGAAAATCTTCGACTCCGAGTTTCTTAGGCCTGGAGCGAATCTTTTCGCAATCTACGTTCACTTGTAGGGCGTGCTAGCTAGCTTACTCAAACTAGCGAAGTATGTTTTGAAATATCTGACTTTTGAAAGGCGATTGTAGGCAAGCGGGGTCTTTACGTCGTAGACCTTCTTGCACCGATGCGCAAGGGTCAGTCTGTACGCTAAGAGACTTCGTTTGAAACAAGTTAAACTCAAAATCGATTTTTGAATAAAGAAGTGTTTGAAAATCCCTTTGAAATCATGCATTTGGCGAGTTTTTGATTTGGGCGACCCTAAGTCTTTCAATTTTATCCACTTAGGCGTGTTTGCACGTTTTGTTCGGGTTTGTTCGATGCAGGTATGCACTCTAGCTCGAGTATGGCGAGTATGCAATGCAACTCACACAACTTGAATGTAAAACCCAAAATTTAAAGACTTAGCAGAAGGAAAAACCCAAATTGAATGCAACTCACACAACTTGAATGTAAATCGCAAAAATTTAAATATATCTATATCTTAAGAGCGGAAAGGCTCAATGTGTGCGTGGGTGTTGAGTGTAAATTGAAATGCAACACACGCAACTGAACCGTAAAACGCAGCAGAAGGGAGATATAGATATATATAAGAGCCAAAAGGCTCAATTGTGGCGTGTGTGTGTATGTATGAATTGAAAGACAACACACACGACTGAATTTAAAACCCGGAATTGAAATGCGTACACTGCTGAACCGGGAAAACTCACACAGCAGAAAAAATATAGATATGGCTATATCTTAGTGGCTTCTGAGGCCAAAATGTGCGTGAGGTGTTTGAGCATTCACTCGGGTGTTTCTTGGGTGCGAGTGTGTAATTGAAAGACAAACTCACACGACTTAATGTAACAACCCAACTGAATTGAAATACGTATGTATATGATAAGAGCGAAAAGGCTCAATTGTGTATGTGGTGCTTGTGTACGAGATAAGAGCGAAAAGGCTCGAGTGTACGTGTGTGTCTCGTGTGTCCAGCACCGTTATTACATTCCGGGGGGAGACGATGCTTCGTTATTACAACCCCGTATCATGAATTGAATTGAATGGAAAGGGATTTGATATATATCGAAATCAACTTACACTTTCCAGCCTTTTGAGTTATGATTGTACAAGGGGCGAATCCACCTCTTCTTATGGCATTTGTGGCATGTGGGAGAGAAGCCGGAGAGCTTGAGAGCTTGGAGAGACTTGGAGTTCCGGAAGCTGCAAGCTATAATGGGTTTGGGGCTACTTGGGGCCGGTTTCGGCAAGGTAAGACTTAAGCCAAGGTGGCTCAAGTGGTATGGTTTTAGTGTGGGGTACGGCCAGCACTTGGCCTTGGTTTAGGTATAGGATAGAGTTAGGATTCGGCCAGCACTTTGGGCCTTGGGTTTAACTTGTGTGACTCGAGCCAAAGGTGGCTCGAGTGAACTTTGTTTAAAGGGGACTTGGGGGTGGTCCTAGGTTAGGTATTGGCTGAAGTTTTGAGATTTCGGCCAAGGTTTATGGCCTTTGTTTGGTCTTGTGAGACTCGAGCCAAGGTGGCTCGAGTGATAATGGTTTTGCTCTAGTGCTCGGGCTGGGTTCTAGGCGAGAGCCAAGGTGGCTGTCCTAGGTTAGGTTGCAGCTGGTCCTAGGTTAGGTATTGGCTGAGGAAAGTATGGCTAGGTTTTGGGGGCTCGGGTAAGGTGGATGTGGGATTGTTACACGGCCAGCACTTGGCCGTGTGCTTAGGGCTGAAGAGAAGACACGGCCTGCCTTGTGGCAGGCCGGGGCTTAGGTGAAGATGGCCTGCCTCAAGGCAGGCCGGGTTATGGCAAAGGAGCAAGGAAGCCCGGCCACCTTTGGTCGGGTTGTTTTAGGTTGGTGGGGGAGGAAAAACCCAGCTGGTGGCTGGGCGGTTTTTAGGGTAGTGGCCTGCACTTGGCCGAACTTGATGGGGTTCAAGGTGGAGTTCGGCCAGCACTTGGCCAAACTGGTTTAGGTCTTAGGATAGGATGTTTAGGTGGTGGTCTAGGGTAGGAGTCTTGGTAAAAATCGGCCAGAACTTGGCTGGTTTAGTGGCGGTTTTAGGGGCAGGTTTGGCTAGGATGGGTGGTCTAGAGGATTAGGAGAAGAAGGTTAGGGCTTACGGGACCTACCTTGGTGCAGCACCACTCCAAGCCGCCGCTCAAGCCGTCAAGCTCCACCATGCAACGCTCCACTTTAGCTTGAAGGAGACGCCAACTCGTTGGTGCAACCCTTGCCTCCATGGGCCAATCCCAACTCAAAAAGCAAAAAAAGCGTTTTTGGCCAATGACCTTTCTCTCTCATCCCCCTTTTTATTTCACGTGAGGAGCTTCCCTGGAGCCTCACGTCCCTACTTTTTTTTCAAGCCCAGCACCTTTATTTATAGAGGTTTTAAATGGGTCTTGGATATTGGGTCTTGGATTTGGGTCTGGCTATCCGAATCCAATCCAAACTCTATGTGGATCTAGATTGCAGATCTCAGATATTTTGAGATCCAGATCCAGTCCAAATATTTATTTGGGTTTGGATCTCGGATATTTTGAGATCCAGATCCAATCCAAATTTGGATCTGGATCTGGATATTTTTGGATCCAGACCCAATCCAGACTTTTCTTCTACTCCTTGGTTTTCTGGTCCTTTCTGGTGTTTTTCACCGTCGGTTTCAAGCGGGCTTCGATTCATCAGACACCCAACTCTGGCCTGGGTCTTCCCCAAGTTTTCCTCCAACCGGTTTCTGCTTTGCAGGACTTTTTCGGCGTTCATTTTGGTCCACCGTTTTGGTTTTTGGTCGGTTCCTGTTGATATCGAACTCAGATTGCCGCACGGATTCTGTTCTTCATTCTGATGGGACGTGTCTTGGACTTCTATCGACTTCCTCAGGTACTGGGCTTCTTTCTGCATTTTGGAGCTGCTTTGTGCTTTTTCTTTGACCCAAATTACATTTTTACCCTTTTGTCGGGCTTTTCTCTGAACGGGCTCTCTTTTCTTTCATTTTTAAACAGGAGGTGGCTTTTGAGACTCCGGGCTCGATTTGCTCTTCTTGTCAGGGCTCTTCTTTTGCCTTTTGTACTTGTTTTCACATTTTAAAACAGGTTATCATTTTGGCTCAAACGAGCTTTTTGTGTTTTTGAGAGTTTTTGATTTTTGGAAAATTTGGGGTGTTTACAAGGGCCATACAATCAATCTTGATTCCTCTTTCAAGAAATTCAAAAGAGATCTATCTTAAAATCCTTTTAAAATAATTTAATATAGACCCTATACATTATATTTTTTCAAGTATTGGGCATTTATAGGGCCTACTAAATTTATACCCTCAACATCAATCAACCAATATGCATTGTTGGTGGTCGTTTCCCTTATAACATAGGGACCATCCCACTTAGGCTACCACTTTCCAAGTGGATGTGGGTCACGATGGTGGATGATTTTCAATACAAGATCTCCCACTTTGAAGTGGCGAGCCTTCATGTGCTTTTCATAATGTTGGGCTATCCTTTGTCGGTATGCATGTGCATGATCCATGGCAAGGAGCCTCTTCTCATCTAATAAGTCAAGCTCAACCATTCTAGCATGTTGTAAGGTATCTAGGGGTAGGTCGAGTGCAAGTGATGTATGAAATGAATGCAGTTTGGTATGAATGGGAAGTATGGCATTTGTACCATAGACCAACTCGAATGGTGTGGCATTGGTGAGTGTTTGGATGGAAGTTCTATAAGCCCATAAGGCTTTATCAAGCTTCTCATGCAATGTCCTACCCTTCTCTAAGATTTTCTCAATGATGCTTATGAGAGTCTTGTTTGTGGCTTCAGCTTCACAATTGCATTGAGGGTAGTAGGGCAATGAGAAGTGTTGAGTTATGACATAGGTATTACATAACTTTTTCATCTCATTCTTGAAGGGTGTACCATTATCCGACAAATTGAGCCAAGATATTTTTCTTAATGAATGCGACTATATGTTGTCCTTGGACATTAGCCAAGGAGGTAGCTTCCACCCATTTAGAAAAATATTCAGTGGCTGATAAGATGAACCTATGTCCATTGGATGCAATTGGGGAGATGGGTCCTATGATGTCAAATGCCCACATGGTGAAGGGCCATGGGCTCACAATGAAATGCAAGGTGGACGATGGGATATGAGTGGCATGTCCATGCACTTGACATTGATGATATTTCCTAACATGATCATGATAATCTTGCTTAAGGGTAGACCAAAAATAACTGGCACTAAGTATCTTTATGGACATCATGTTTGCATTGACATGGCCTCCACATTCTCCGTCATGGAACTCATGCACTCCACATTCTCTGTCGTGGAACTCATGCATTATAGTCCTAGCCTCATCAAGGTCCACACATCTCAACAAGATGCCGATAAAACTCTTTTTGTAGAGAACCTCTCCCAAAATCACATATCGGGTTGAATTTTTTGAATAAAAGCTTTATCCTTAGAAGAAGCAAATTTGGGAAATCCTCCATTTTCTAAAAAGTTTTTAATGTTTTGAAACCAAGGCTTTTCAATTGAATTTTGGTCACTTTGGCAAATCTCCAAATCGTGGGTGGATGGAGTGAGTGAGTGCCAAATTTATAAGGATCGAGTTCCTATGGTGGGATCGGCCCTTAGAGATGAACCTAGGGATGAGAGGCCATCTGCTATGGTGTTGTCCTCTCTATCTATGTGGGTGAGTGTGCATGATTTGAAGGAATCGACCAATTGAGTGGCCAATTCATGGTATGGAATGAGTTTTTCATTTTTGACTTGCCAAATTTTCAAAACTTGGTTTATAACAAGCATAGAATCTTCAAAGACTTCAATACATGATGCCCCTAGATTTTTCAAAATTTTTAGGCCTTGTATGAGTGCTTCATATTCAGCCACATTATTTGAGCATGAAAAATCTAGTCGAATGTCAATTGAGATTTCTCCTTTTTCAGGGGATATGAGGATGATTCCCACACCTGCCCCTTATTGATTCTTTGCCCCATCAAAATACATTCTCCATACTTGATCTTCATTAAAATAATTTGCTAAAACATGGTTTTGAAATTCATTTGCAAAGACGCCTTCATCGGGCATTTCATCAAGTATGGGATATGTATCTTCAAGAGGCAATTCGGCCACATGATCGGCTAGGGCTTGTCCCTTAATGGAGGTTTGATGATGAAACTTTAAATCATACTTCATTAAGAGGAGCTGCCATTTACCTAGCCTACCCGTTAGGATAGGTTTTTCAAACAAGTGCTTGATTGACACTATCCAAATTTCATGATCTAGGAAATAATGTCTAAACTTTTGGCAAGCCTATACCAAGGCCAATCACGTTTTCTCCATAGCTTGATAATTTCTTTCATATGCCAATAGAGTTTTCGAATTATAGTAAATAGCATACTCCTTAAGACTATCATCCTCATATTGAGCAAGTAAAGCACCCAATGCATTCGCATGAATGAAAATGTAAAGTAATAAAGGTTTTCCTTGCTTTGGAGGTTTTAAAATCGAACGATTTACCAAATAGGTTTTCAATCTTTCAAAAGCTTTTTGGTAATCAGAATCCCATTCAAATTTCACCCATTTTCTCAAAAGCCTATTGAAAGGTTCACATCTTATTGCTAAATTGGAGATAAATCTCCTAATTGCTTGGAGTCGACCTTGGAGGCTTCAGATTTGAGTCAAGTTGGAGGGTGGAGGCATGTGTAAGATGGCTCAACACTTAGAGGGGTTGACTTCACTTTGCAAAACTCTTGAATTCTAAAAAGCCAGCTCGAGTTCAACTTCAAAAATGCAAAATTAAACCAAGACCTTGATGAAGCCCTCAAAAATCAAGCGTCGTAAGAGACTGAAATCAAGAACCGGGCCTATCAAAGATGAAATCAGTATCTCTTTCAAAATATGGGATCAACCTCATCAAGTACAAGCTCAAGACGGGGCTAGACAGATCAAATAAAGTATCAAATGAAACGTTCTGAAAGAAAGCATTGGATGGTTAAAGGGGCTGGGAAAAACCTAGTCTAAAATCGAGTCACCGAGGAACCGGAGCCCGCTCAAAAACCATCCATTTCAAAGAAAAATTTTGGATTGAATCTGAACCAAAAGATCCAAATCCATACCCCACAAGAAGACCCCAAAAATTTGGATTGGATCTGGACCAAAAAGATCCATTCTAAACCCAAAGTGAGGTCCCACTAAAAAATTGGATCGGGTTGGACCCAAGGATCCAAACCCGATCCAAGGATCCACCCTTGGCTTATAAATAAGGCCAAAGGGGGGGGGTTCACGTGAGAGGTTGGAAAAGGTTGGAGGAACTCATTGAGGAGAGAGAAGGAGTGGAGCCCATGGGTTGGAGAAGGCAAAACCATGGGCTGCACCAAGGCCGAACCGGGGGTTGCATCAAGGCCGAACTAGGAGAGAGGGTTGGGCTCGAGTGAAGCAAAGGGACTGCACTAGGACCAAACCAAGCAAAAAAGGTGGGTTGCACCAAGGCCGAATCGTGGGCTACACCAAGGCCGAACCATGGGTTACACCAAGGCAAAACTATGGGTTGCACCAAGGCCGAACCGGGGGCTGCATCAAGGTTGAACCGTGGGCTGCATCAAGGCCGAACCGTGGGTTGTATCAAGGCTGAATCGTCGGCTGACTTGGACCGAACTAGGAGAGAGGGTTGAGCTCGAGTGAAGCAAAGGGGTTGCACCAAAAGGCTAAAGCGAATTGGGAAAACTTGTAAGTACTTTAAACTTTGGTTTTAAACTTTCGTGAATGTAGAGTGAAAGCACTTTCAATTTGCGTGAGTTTTACTTCAGATGTAGAGTGAGGTGCAATTTCAATTCGGGTGAGTTCGCATCATCGTTCTCAAAAACCCAAAACAAGATTTCTAGCATCTCTACATCCGCTCATTGCGGCAATCTCTCACTCACTTAAAATCATGCTGAAACTAGGCCCACACACTCCACACACATCAGGTCCAAATAATAAAAAAAACTTGTAAGAATCTTAGGGTCGTCCAACCCTGTAATAAAATTGAAAAAAGATCACGAAACGAATTCTTTCAAAACACTTATCATTAAGTTAATTTGAAGTAAAAACTTGTTTGAAAATCGAAGTTCCTAAGCCCTTAAATTGACCCTTGAGCATCGGTTCAAGAAGGTTTAAAGCGAAAAGAGTTTGCTTGCCTAGAATCGTCAAAAGTCATAAAAACGTTTAAAAAGTCTTCGCTAGTTTGTGTAAGCTAGCTGGCACGCTTGCGCAAGAGTAAGCACGAAAAGGTTCACTTCGAGTTTTCTAACTTAGGAGTAGAAATTTTCATGTTTATAGAAATGGCACGCCCGGTGGAACTCGGGTTTTAAGCGAACTTCAAATCAAACAAATAAAACTTCAAATCTTTCAAAAATGTGTTTTCAAAACTTGTGCACCAAAAATTTTTTTTGCAAGCAATGAATGAAAAGCCAAGAAAATCCTTGTCAAGTAACTCAAAGTGGATTTTCAAATCATCTAAAGCCCAAGAAGAGCTAGTTGCTATCAAAGAAATTTTTAGAAAGATGGACGCTTTAAGCCATGAGATTAAGGCACATCAATCACATAGCAGCTCATCTCGGGCACATAGAGATCATGAAAGGAAAACCGATACTAAACTCGATGAAGGATATGAGGCTAGAGATGAAACCCGAAGACGGATCAAATCATCCATTCCCAAGCCTCCAAGCACTCTAACCTCTAAAGAAAAACCAAAAAAAGATTTTCCTACTTCAAAAACTCAAAAAAATCTGGAAAATTTCCAAAAACACAAAAAAATTGAAAAACAAAACTTTGAAATTCTGGGAGCTAGGAATGAAGTTCCTGATTCAGGGCACATAAACATAGTGGGACATGAAATCCACACCCCACAAAAGGACGAGAGTCACATAAAGGTAGGATTCGAAAATGAACGCCTTGAAAAGCAACGGGAGCTCAAAACAGAGTCACCCGAGGACAAGGCCTGCTCTTACCACGAAAAGGTAGACAAGTCGGAAAGAGGTATGCCTGAAACCCATCCTCCTCTAAACTCTCCTCTCGATATAGGGTCATCGGATGCATTGAATCACACTCATGCACCCACAAACCCACAAAATGTGCCCGAAAATGAGGATTTTCAAGGTGCGCCAAATGTCTTGCACCACAAAAAAGAATTTCAAAAACAAAGACAAAATAAAGTTCAAAATATGGTAGATCATAAGGCATGCATCAACATCCTAGGAACCCCTACCATGAATGAACCCACTTCCTCAAACCTTCCCAAAACCCTAAAGGGACCGATCATGGCTTCCCTTGAAAACCATATCTCCCAAACTAGAGTCGTTTGAAAGCCCAAGTCTTCCACCACCCCAAAATCCAAACTCCCACCCAAAATAAAACGGGTATATATCCATGACATGGACGATTCAATGTTCCAAGGCTACAAATTTTATAAAACCTTTTCAAAAATCAAAAAGCCTTTAACATGATTTTAAGCATGGGATATAAACCCTACAAGGGCCTAGGAGCCAGAAATCAGGGTAGGCTAGAACCCATCCTACCTAAAGCCAACCCAAGTCGATATGGATTGGGATACATCCCATCCATACCCCCTGAGCCGCCACCTAAGACCACTTGGGTCAAGGGTGCCCTTAGAACCCACTAAAACCGAAACCCATGGCTTAGACCTATTGATTAGAGTCTAATTCATGAAGTTTTTTTTTGTAAGTTTAATGGAAGAGCCCTCCTTTTCAAAAAACCAAAAAATTAGATATTCCCAAAAACCAAAAAAAATTGAAAACCTTCAAAATCCCAAAAACATTTGAAAAATCTGAAAATTTCAAAAAGAAATTTGTTTCATTCTTTATTTGGGAAAAAGTTTTCGAAAAGAAATCCTTTATATTGATCCTTGAATTTGTATTTCGAAAAAGACAAAAAGATTGAAAAATTCCAAAAACATTGGCCATGTACAAAGACCATTTTTTTCGAGTTATTATCATGTATATACTCCCAAACCAAAAATTCATCCAAGCTGGATATAACCCATTTCTCTTGCCTAGAGCTTCCTCAAAATCTTAATGCTTGAGAACCATCAAAGCAAGGAGGAAGATCACCTCCAAGCTTCCCGAAATTCATAGAATTCTAGACTTGGAAAAATTAGAGATTTTTAGAAGTGAGTCTAACCCATAGTGTGTGCATGTTTACATGAGCATCATGCATTGCATTTTGAAAATCCATACTTCCATATCGGGACTAGACATCATGAAATCGTCTACCCCTAGAATTCAAGGGTTTATGTCAAGCCAAAGGGGCATTGAAAATCAACCCCCTAAGTATTGAGCCATCATAGGCATGCCTCCATATGAACAAAATCCGAAACTTTCAAGGTTGATTCCAATTTAGCCAAAAAGATGCTAAACCTCTCAATGAAACTTTTTGAAACAGGGTTAAAATTTAAATGATGATTTCCAAAAAGATCTTGAAAAGATCATGATAAATCCTCCAATTTTCAAAAACCTCCAAAGCATTACAATTCATGTGAATGCATTGGTGCTTTACTCGATCAATATAAAGATGATATCCATAGAATGTGTGCCATACATTTCGAAAACTCTATTTGGCATGTGAAAGAAATTATCAAGCCAATAGAGAAATCGTGCTTGTCCTTGGTATAGGCCTCCAAATTTGAGACATTATTTCTCATGTCATGAAAAGGAATAATGTTGATTAATTCAAGCACTTATTTGAAAAACCTATCTTAATGGGTAGGTGTAAACAACAAAAATTCTCACTCCCGGTTTATAAGACCATAAATGAACATTTTCGTGCCTATGTTGCTTTTAGGGCATACCAGCTAGCTTACTCAAATTAGCGAAGATTTTTGAAAATATCTGACTTTTTGGCGATCATGGGAAAGCGGGATCTTTTCGCTTAAACCTTTTTGAACTGATGCTCAAGGGTTGGTTTAAACGCTTAGAAACTTCAATTTAAATAATTTTGATTTCAAAACTTACTTGAATAATAAGTGTTTTTGGAAAGGATTTGATTTCGTGCACTTTGGCAATTTTTAACTTACGGAGACTGGACGACCCTAAGTCTTTAAGTTTTAGCTATTTAGGCCTGATATGTGTGAATTTGTGGCCTAATCTTGACATGTTTGAGCGCAGATTCGAGGCTTCTTTGGAAGCGTACGAATGCAAAGATGCAGAAATCTTTCAGGTTTTGAAAGAGATGATGTGAGCTAGGTTCGAATTGAAAGGGCAACTCACACGACTTTCACAAATGTAAAACCCGAAATGTAAAGCAACTCACACGACTTGAATGTAAATTGCAAAATTGAAATATACTTATATCTTAAGAGCGGAAAGGCTCAATTGTGAGTGAGTGCTTTTGGTGTGTAAATGGAAAAGACAACTCACACGACTTGAATTGAACTTGCCAAAATTGAAATATAAGTATATAGTAAGAGTGGAAAGGCTCAATTGTGAGTGAGTGCTTTTGGTGTGTAAATGTAAATGACAACTCACACAACTTGAATTAAACCCACCCGGAATGTAAGTGCGTACATGACTTGAATGTAAAACTCACGCAGCTTGAAAGTATATAAGTATGTTATATCTTATGAGCAACAAAGGCCCAAAATGTGCGTGAGTGTAGAGCAAATGCTCGAGTGCGTTTGTTGTGAAATTTAAATGACAAACTCACACGACTTGAATGTAACAACCCAAATTGAATTGCAATTCACACAGCTTTCACTAAAGTAAATACCCAAAGGGAAATATATACTTTAGCTTAAGAGCGGAAAGGCTCAATGTGTGTGCAATCGTGTGCAATTAATAGCGGAAAGGCTCAAGTCCACGTGGGTGTTTCTTGTGTATGACTAAGAGCAATAAGGCTCAAGTGTGCGTGTGTGGCTTGTGTATCAAGCACGAATATTACATTTCGGGGGGAGACTACGCTCCATTATTACAACCCCGTTTCAAATTGAATTGAATAGGAAAAGCAACTTGATATATATTTTGGAAGACTTACACTTTTCCTATGTTGAATTCGGGATTTAGCTAGGTCGTGTCCACCTTCTTTGTGTTGTCAAGGCGTCTTCGTGTTAAAGCAAGGGGTATGTCCCTTCAAGTGGCGAGCCTTGGTGACGTGCAGCCAAGAGGTAAGCCGATTGAGAGTGGGGTGACGTGAGAGTTGCTTGGGTTCACTTGGGGGCAGCCGAGTGCTTGAGGGTTTAGGTGGGGTCGAGTTCGACTAAGGTGTAGTTTAGACAAGTCCTAGCTAGGTGAGGTCGGGCTGGGCCGTGGGAGTTGGTCCTAGTTAGGTTTAGGTTTGGTTTTAGGTGAAATGGGTATGAGCTAGGTGCGGCTAGTACCTAGCTTGGTTAGGGCTTGTAGGAGTTTTGTTAAGGCCGGTGCGGGGCCAATAGGTCTTGGCCGAGTGCTAGGTGCACTCGACTGGCTTAGGGGTAGGACTTAGGTGCTATGGGGACAGCAAGATGCAGGTTGGGGTATGGATGTGGCGCTACACAAGGTGCAGGCCGGGTGTGCGGGTGAGGCACCGCGGTGCGCAAGCCAGGGTGTTATGTCGCGCAGGGCACGCACAGCAGGGTGTGGCACGCAGGAAAGCGCACGGCAAGGGGTGTGGCGTGCTGAAGGGGCACGCAGCAGGCTGGGGTTGTGGCACGCAGGAGGGCGAGCGGTTGGTTGGGGTTGGTGTTGGGTGCAGCAAGGTGTGTAGCCGGGTGCAGCATGGGGTGTGCTTGTGCTGGGTTTAGGGGCTAGGTTTGGGTTAGGTGGGTTAGGTTTGGTCGAGCCTAAGCTAGGTCACGACTAGGTTATGGTTAGGTTTTGAAGGACCTACCTCTTGGAGCCGGTCCACCACACACCGTCCATGCCAAGCCCACTTGGTGCAGCCTCTTCCTCGGTCCAAGCCCACTTGGTGCAACCCTTGGTTAGCTCTAGGTTCATACAAGGCTTTTGAACCCACACCCTTGATCAAGCCCACATCGTTAGGACTCATGGCTAACCCTCTCTCTCACTCTCTCTCCTCCCAAAATATTTCACGTGAACTTTTTATCCACCCCTCACCCCTATTTATAGGCAAGGGAATGGGTCTTGGGTTTGGATCTTGGAATTCAGATCTGATCCAAATATTATTTGGGTTTGGATCTGGATCTTGGATTTGGGTTTTGAGATCCATATCCGATTCAAATATATTTAGGTTTGGATTTGGATCTCGGATCTAGATATTGGGATCCAGATCTGGAAATTTTGGTCCAAATCCAATCCAAATTTTTCTACTCTTTTCTTTGAGTCATTTCTGGCGCTTTCCATAGTCGGTTTTGAGCGGGCTCTGGTTTCTCGGCGACCCAATTTCGGCCTAGGTTTTCTTCAAGTTCCTTTTTCGACTAATGTTCTGCTTCTCAAGACATTCTGACATCTGTTTTAATCTGCCTTTTTCTGTTTTTTGCCGGTTTCTGGTGCTATCGATCTCAGATTTTCCCATGGAATCCGTTCTTCATTTTGACAGGCTGTGTCTTGAACTTCTGTCGACTTCATCAGGTTCTTGGCTCTTTATGCACTTTGGAGCTGCTTTTGCTTTTTAACCCAAATTACGATTTTGGCCTTAGCTTGGGCTTTTCTATGAACGGGCTTGAATTTTTCTTCTTTCTCTTGCTTTGGCCTTGAGGTGGCTTTTGAAGTTTTGGGAGTTTTGAAATTTGAAATTTTGGGGTGTTTACAGTAGGCAAGATAAATGGCAGCCCCTTTTAATGGAGTATGAGTTCATCCTCAAGACTCCATTAAGGGACAAGCCCTACATCGTGTGGTTGAAGTGCCTTTTCGAGACACATTTCCCATACTTGATCAAATGCCCTATTGTAAACATGAAAATTTCCACTCCTAGTTTAACAAACTCGAAGTGAACCTTTTCGTGCCTACGCTTATGCGAGCATGTTAGCTAGCTTACTCAAACTAGCGAAGATTTTAAAACGATTTTTTGACTTTGGCGATTGTAGGCAAGTGGACTCTTTTCTCTTTAAGCCTTCTTGAACCGACGCACAAGGGTCGGTTTAAGCTCTTAGAAACTTTGACTTTTCAAACAAGTATTTACTTCGAACGACAAGTGTTTTGAATGAATTCGATTTGTGCACTTTTTGCCAATTTTATTACAAGGGTTGGATGACCCTAAGTTTCTTACAAATTTTATCTATTTAGGCCTGATATGTGTGTGGTATGTGTGGCCTAGAGCGATTGGATGTAAACACTCGAATTGAAATTTTTGGGATGACCCTCAGCATGATTTGAGCGATTGTTCGAGGGCTTTGGACGCGATGAGCAAATGTAGGGATGTTAGAAATCTTTTTGGGATTTTTGAGAACGATGATGCGAACTCACCCGAATTGAAATTTGCACCCACTCTACTTTCATGAAAGTAAACTCACGCTAAATGAAATACATATACTTGCTTAAGAACAGAAGGGGTTCGAAGTATAGAATATTTATAATGTATATTGAGGCATAGAGTGGAAAGGCTCAAGTACATGTACGTGTAAAGAGTGAAAAGGCTCAAGTACTCGTGGGTGCGATCGTGTTCATCCACCAGTTAAGAGTGAGAAGGATCATGTGCTCGTGGGTGCGATCGTGTTCATCCACCAGTTAAGAGTGAGAAGGCTCATGTGCTCGTAGGTGCGATCGTGTTAATGCATAAATATTACAACATGGGTGTAAACACCCTAAAAATGGTCATATTTTTCAAAATTCTTGAATTCCAAAAAGTCAGCTTGAGATCAAATCGAGAAATGAAGGAAGACCTAAGCCTGTCCGGAGGAAAGTCAGATTGAAGATCGAATCTTATGCTCATATCGAAGCAGTTCAGCTTCAAAAAGGCAAAATAAAACCAAGACTCTGATAAAGCCATCAAAAATTAAGAATTGGGCTTGTCAAAATAGAAATCAGAGTCCGATTAAAAAGTTGGGATCAAACTCATCAAAAACAAGCTCGAAACGGGGCCAGATGGATCAAATCAAGCCTCAAAAGAAAAGTCCTAAAAGCAAGCATTGGTCGGTTAAAGGGGTTGGGAAAAACCCAGTCTAAAATCGGGTCACCGAGGAACCGGAGCCTGCTAAAAAACCATCCATTTCTTACACCAAAGGACTCAAAAGAAAATTTTTGGATTGTATCTAGACCAAAAGATCCAAATCCAAACCTACAAGAAGACAAAAAAAGATTGGATTGGATCTGAGCCAAAAGATCCAATCCAAACCAAAAGTGAGGTCCCACTAAGAATTGGATTGGGTCTGGATCCGGGTTAGATCCAAGGATCCAAACCCAATCCAAAAGATCCACCCTTAGCCTATAAATAGGGCCAAGGGGCTTGAAGAAGGAGGAGAGAGGTTGGAGATCAAGGGCTTCACGTGAAGAAGCTTGGAGGCTGTAGACGTGATTTTATTTCAAATCATGGGATTCGAAACCAAACCCTCAAACTACGTCAGGTTGCGCGAGCGTGCTAGTTAGTTTGCTAAAACTAACAAATTATGTTTTTCTGACTTCTTAGAACGATTGTGGACAAGTGAGATCTTTTCGACTTAGGCCTTCTTGAACTGGTGCTAAAGGGTCAGCATAGACGCTTGAAATTTGTTAGAATCCGTTAAATCGAAAAAGGAAAAACCAGATTTTCCAAAGTTTCAGATTTGTGCCTAAGTTCTTGATTTTTGAAAAATTTCAGATTCTTAAATTTGCAGAACCTATTGAGTTTCAGAGGCATGTTCTCTGAATTTTTTAAAAATACTTTTGATTCTCTAAAAATTCCAATTTTTTTTCAAAATATAGGCACACGTGTTTAGAATCAGAATAAATTTTTATTTCATGATTTTGTTCTGTATTTTCTGAGAATTAAATACAGAACTAGAAACTGTTATAAAATTCGGAACAGTTCTGTTTTTGTAAATCAGAGTCTCAGAAAAATAGCCATATCTCAGCACTCAGACATCCAAATTGAAAGATGATTTTTTTGTTAGAAAGCTACGGATGTTAGCTTTCTAAAGAATCAAATTTAATCAAATTTCATTCAGCGATTGTAGAGATATAAATAAAAGAATAGAGGTCTGTAACTAAATGTTCTGTTTTTGTAAAACGCAATTTGAATTTTGTATAAACTTCACGGATTTAATTAACTTGGAAAAATTTCATGAAAATTCCTCAAAATTTTATCTAATAAGGTATGACATTTTTAGATTATTAATAAAAAATTTAGATGCAATTGGCGTATCCGTATGTCCCTAATAATTCCGTGATCAGATGTGTATGCACAGACAGTTTCAGAAATCACTTTTTGTAGAAAATTTCAGAAGGTTCCTAACATGCTCCTAAAACGAAATTCAACCTATATACCTAATGATGCATGGAAATCACCTAAACATGGATCTTAAGTTCAATCATGAAGGAATCATGCATGTTTATATCGATTCAAAGGAAGAACATGGGCTCGAGGCCTTGATTTGCATACAAATTTCCAGAATCTGATTCTCATGAAATAAAATGAACTTGTGCAAGGATTCCAACATGTGTGAGCAAAGAGAGGACGTAGGAGCCTCGTCGGACGTCGGAAACAGGCCGGACCTCCTCCTTCTCCTTCTTCTCCTCCTTTCTCTCTTCCTCTCTCTCTTTTTCTCAAATTCGGACTGAATGTTTTGGGATGTTGGTTGAATTCGGATTTTATGCTTTGTGGTCAGTGAAGGATTGATTTTCAGACTGATTCGTGGCTTGGGCTATTTGATCCTCAGATTGATGCTTTGTGGTGACTAGAGGTTTGATTTTCGGACTGATTCTTGGCTTGGGCTGGTTGATCCTCGGATTGATGCTTTGTGGTGACCGGAGGATGCCTTTGCAGCATACTTGAGGCTTCTTTTATATTCCAAAGGATGCCTCTTGGGTGTAGAATTGGGCAAGGCAAGTTTCCTTGCTGAGCAAAGTGGCTTTTGGCAAGTGATTGCTGTAAAATTCAGAGTTTGGAAAGTGTTGTTGGCTCTGGCAACTGTTTGCTGTAGTTAGTTGCTAAATTCAACAGCATGGAATCGGATGAGGTAAGTTGGTGGATTAATTCAGATCTCAGAGAACTAGATGACTTTCTGTAAACACCCCGAAATCCCACGAATTTCTTAAAACAAACCTGGTTTTGTACAAGCCGCCCTAAAGGGCCAGTTTTGAGTCTGGAAACCCAGGAGCCTTCTAGACAACCTTGTATATATGTTTTAAACTTCATATCTCAAAAATATATAATGTAGCTTTTGAAAACCTTTTAAAACACGTTTTGAAACCCCGAAGCGGCTTGGCCCGATCAAGACAGGACCAGGAGAGCTAAGAAGAGCCCGGAACCGGAGCACATGTCGAGCCCGGCACAACAACTCTTGTATCACATCCATACCCCCAGGATCTCAAACGTCCAAGACCCTGTTCTTATCAAAATGTCATTTAAAGTCATCTCCGGAAGGCAGAAACGGAGGCGGACGACCATGTTGGCGAAGACCCAACATAGACGGAGTACTGATGCTGTCAGACCCCGCACAAATCGTCCATTTCGAACCCAGCTCGAAGGAGTCAGAGTTTAGTTTGGATTGGATCTGGACCATATATATCCAGATCCCAATCCAAACCCATATGTGGACTTGGATTTGGATTTGGATCCAGAGATCCAATCCAATATCCATATCCATGGCCCACATCACCTTCTCATAAATGGAGGTGGGGCCCACTTGAAATTCACGTGGGATTATGGGCATGAGAGAGAGTGGGGATGGATAATATCAAGAGTGTTGTAATTAAGCTTGACTTGTGTGTCAAGTTTGGGGATAATCATGTCGGTTAGCCTAATTGAGTGGGTTTAAGCTTGTAATTAGCCAAAACCTAACCTAGGGCTGCACCAACATGAAGTGGTTAAGGTCTATGGGCCATGCAAAGGGAGCTCCTTCACCAAAACCTAACCTTAAACACCTAATCCTAGCCTTCCACCCTAATCCACCCCTAATCTGAGCCTAATCACCTAACCCACTTCCCTAATCCCAACCTAATCACCTAACCCACTTCCCTAATCCTTCCCTAAACCTAGGTTAATTTCCCTAAACCTAGCCTAATCCTAGCCTAATCACCTAACCTAGCTCACTAAACCTCACCCTAGAACCCAACCACCTAACCAAGCCCTAAACCCCTAAACCATCCCTAGCCCACAATCTACCCAAACCACTAGTATTTAAAATATCTGGCCCTACCCTTTCCAGCCCACCTTATCTTCATACCACCCTACCTAAACCACCTAACCACTACCCCAAACCCAGCCCTAACCAACCTACCCATCCCTATATAAACCCCCCCCCCCTTTGGGGGCGGGTTCTCCTATCTAGTCGCCTTCCCCAAGCCCAGCCGGGACCCCACTTCCCAGCCCAGCCGAACCCAGCCACCACCGCCACCTACACCACCACCTATCGCCACCCCTGCCCTCGGCTGAACCATTTGCTCCACCACGCCCGGCTGCTCTCTTCCATCCACCGCCTCTCTTCAAGCACGGTTAGTACCCCATCCTTCATCTCACCTTCTTCACTCCCTCTCCACTCTCAGCCACCTAACCCCCTACCATAACATCCTACCACCAGCCATTCTCCTTTGCTGCCACCCTTCTGACTCAGCCGAACCTAGTACATCCTAACTACCCGCCACTACCTAACCAACCTAACTACACCCGACCACCCTATTAGACTTCCTAAGACCTGCCCATAACACTCCCTTACACCCACTATCCCCACTACCACCTAGCCCCATCACCTAGCTAGCCTCCTTCCCATACTCCACCCATAGCTATCCTATAAGCCCGCCACCACCACATTCCCCTAGTTGGTCACTCCAACCGACTATCCCTCCCATTCGGCCAGCCATTTCTTTTCCCCTAGGTGTCCCATTCGGCCTTCCCTAAAACTTCCCTTAGTGTCATACTCCCCTAACACTATATACCCTCCTCGTGACCCTACATACTCACCTTGCCCAACCCCTTTAATCCCCCACACCAAGGCGACACCCTTGCTTGCAGCCGGCCACCATCAAGGCGCCTATCCCGCACCCCATTTGCAGCCGGCCAGCACCCTTTGTCGTTCACCCTCGCGGAGCTCCCGTTTGCAGCCCAAGGTGAAGGCCAAGCCCACGCTCAAGCAAGGCCTCTACGGACCAGCTACTCGTAAGTGCCTAAACTCGGTCTTTAGTTGTATACTTGCTTGAGATTCAATTTGATATGGGGTTGTAATAACGGAGCATAGTCTCCCCCCGCTTGTAATAACGTGGCTTGGCACACCCACACACGTGCACTCTCTTAGTTGTGCACGATTTTGAACACACACGGGCCTAATCAGCCCCTAATACATAAGTATATACATATACTTTCATTTTCGAAGGGTTTTGCTTAAGTTGGGTGCGTTGTCTTTCAATTCAAGCACTCTCACACACATTGAGCTTTTGCTCTTATTTGAAAGACCCAAGTAAGGGCCGACCTATACTATTTGGGTTTCATTTCATGTCGTGTGGGTAAGTCTTTTAATTCAAGCACTCTCACACACATTGAGCCTTCGCTCTTATTCCCAAGACCTTAGTAAAGGCCTTATTGCAGTTATATTTGGGTTTCATTTATGTCGTGTGTGTAGTACTTCAATTCAAGCACTCACACACATTGAGCCTTCGCTCTTATTCCCAAGACCTTAGTAAAAGCCTTATTGCAGTTATATTTGGGTTTCATTTATGTCGTGTGTGTAGTACTTCAATTCAAGCACTCACACACATTGAGCCTTCGCTCTTACTCCCAAGACCTTAGTCAAGGCCATACTGCAATTTATATTTGGGTTTAAATTCATGTCGTGTGTGTAAGTCTTTCAATTCAAGCACGCACCCACATTGAGCCTTCGCTCTTATTTGCAAGACCCGAGTAAGGGCTCATATACATACTCTATATACATATCTCCCTTCGGCACTTACTTTACAAGTCATTTCCCTTCGGTTATTTCCCTTCAGTATTGTCTTTACATTCGGGTTTTCCCTTTGGAGTAGCGTGAGTTTGCATTGCATCTACGCCATACCACGAGGTAGGACGCATATTGCATCAAAGCAAGCCCCGCTCGAATTCGCCCATGTAGTGGAGTGTTCATAACACACAAACTAGGTGGCCCAAAAAGGGATAAAAGAAAAGACTTAGGCACGTGCAAATCCACGTGATCTAAAACATGCAGTCGCATTTAAAAGACCCGAAATAGACACCTCGAACCGCTTCATAGACTTTCTCTCCAAAACTCGATTTTTGCAAAGCGTACAGACTGACCCTTGCGCATCGGTGCAAGAAGGTCTGCGACGACAAGAGCTTACTTGCTCAGAGTCGCCACGTTTAGAAGTCAGTGTTAAATATATCTTCGCTAGCTTAGGTAAGCTAGCTGGCATGCCCTCTTTGCATACATAGGCCTTAGACACACGAGAGGATCCGCTCCGAGCCCTGAAAAGGTGAGAGGCGGGGATTTTCGCACGTCTACACTTTCCCAATCGCAATATTTGCTGAGCTCGTTTGGCATTAGGCAAGAATGCACAACATCTTCATTCATTTATGGAAGGAACAGGTGCTGACCATTCTTGTCCATCTTGCTGCTGTCATCTTGCATGGTTTAGTGGAGCTAGGATTGGCAAGTGGAGTTGTTGTGCAGTCATGGTGTTCCTCACAGAAATCGATGGGAGCTGACAAGGACTTTCCAAATGGAGGTCAGCTGTAACTTTGGCAAGATGTTGACTACTTGCTAAACTCAATACTGTAAACACCCCGAAATCCCACGAATTCCTCAAATCAACCTGGTTTTGTAAAAGCAGCCCCAAAGGGCCATTTTGAGTTTGGAAACCCAGGAGCCTTCCAGGCAACCCTGTACATGTATTGAACTTTACATATTTCAAAAAAATGTATCATATGGCTTTAAAAACCTTTTTAAACATGTTTTGAAACCCCGAAGCAGTTTGGCCCGAGCAAGACAGGACTAGAAAAGCTAAGGAGAGCCCAGAACCGGAGCACATGTCGAGCCCGGCACAACAACTCTCATATCAAATCCATCCCCAGAATCTCGAACATCCAAGACCCTGTTATCATCAAAACATCATTTGAAGTCATCTCCGGAAGGCGAAAACAGAGGCAGACGATCATGTTGGCGAAGACCCAACGCAGACAGAGTACTGATGCTGTCAGACCCCGCACAAATCATTCGTTTCGAACACAGCCCGAAGGAGTCAGAGTTCAGTTTGGATCAGATCTGGACCATATATATCCAGATCCCAATCCAAACCCATGTATGGACTTGGATTTGGATTTGGATCCAGAGATCCAATCCAATATCCATATCCATGGCCCACATCACCTTCTCATAAATGGAGGTGGGGCCCACTTGAATTTCACGTGGGATTATGGGCATGAAGAGAGTGGGGGAGGATAAGATCAAGGTGTGTTGTAATTAAGCTTGACTTGTGTGTCAAGTTTGGGATTAATCATGTGGGTTAGCCTAGTTAACATGGGTTTAAGCTTGTAATTAGCCAAAACCTAACCTAGGGCTGCACCAACATGATGTGATTAGGGTCTATGGGTCATGCAAAGGGAGCTCCTTCATCTAATCCTAACCAAAAACACCTAATCCTAGCCTTCTACCCTAATCTGGTCCTAATCCTAGCCTAATCACCTAACCCACTTCTCTAATCCCGGCCTAATCCCAACCTAATCACCTAACCCACTTCCCTAATCCTTCCTTAAACCTAGGTTAATTTTCCTAAACCTATCCTAATCCTAGCCTAATCACCTAACCCACCTCACTAAACCTCACCCCAAAACCAACCCACCTAGCTAAACCCTAAACCCCTAAACCACCCCACCTAAGCCTAGCACACAATCTACCCAAAACCCCTTATATTTAAAATATCTGGCCCTACCCTAATACCAGCCCACCTTACTACCTTACCACCACCCCTAGACCACCTAACCACTACCCCAAAACCAACCCCACCACCCTTCACAAAAGCTATAAAACCCCCCCTAGTGGGCGGGTTTTTCAGCTTTTGGTCCTCCATTTTCCAGCCGACCTTCCCTCAACTCTCTCACCCACCCTTTCCAACCCAGCCGGCTCTTCCACCTGCACCACCACCTGCACAACCACCGTGCTCCACCAGCTCCACCACTCCCCAGTCACCCGTCGCCATCCTCTTCATCCAACCGAACCAGCCACTCCACCACACCCGGCTGCTTCTCAACCAACCGCTGCCTCCCATCATTCGGTTAGTACCCCATACTCCACCTTACTTCTTCTCCACTCCCTCTCCACTCGCAGCCACCCACCATACCACCACCTTACCCTAATACCAGCCACTTGCCGCCACCACTTCCATTCGGCCAGGCCTTAGCCACCCCAACTACCCGCCACTACCTAGACACCCTAGCTACACCCGGCCACTCCGCCCAACTCCCTAAGATCTGCTCATATCACTTCACCACATCCACCACCTTACCCCATACCCTAGCTAGTTCCCTTCCCATCCACCATTGCCTAGCCACCACCAAGCCTCCCTAGCAGTCGGCCACTCCAACCGACTGTCACCTATCCCTTCGGCCAGCCACTCGCCAACCCTAGGTACTCCCTTAGACACTCCCTTAGGCTCCCCCTTAGTGCCATACTCCCTAACCTTACAACCTCCCTTAGTGACCCTACATACTCACCTTAGCCCCACGCACAAAACCAGCCCTTTGCTAGGCAGCCGACCATCTTCAAGGCGCCTCTCTGTGCCCCATTTGCAGCCGGCCAACAACCCCTCTTGCCGATCAACTCCGCGGAGCTCCCTCTTGTAGCCCAAGGCGAAGGCCAAGCCCACGCTCAAGCAAGGCTTCTTCGGACCAGCTATTAGTAAGTGCCTAACTTGGTCCTTAGTTGTATACTTGCTTAAAATTCAATTCGATACGGGGTTGTAATAACGGAGCATAGTCTCCCCCCGCTTGTAATAACGTGGCATGGCACACCCACACACACGTGCACTCTCCTAGTTGTGCACGATTTTGAACACACAGGGCCTAATCAGCCCCTAGTATATAAATATAAATATATATATATATATATATTTCAACTTATGTAGGGTTTTTGCTTAAGTTGGGTGTGTTGTTTTTCAATTCAAGCACTCACACACATTGAGTCTTTGCTCTTATTTGAAAGACCCAAGTAAGGGCCGAGCTATACTATTTGGGTTTCATTTCATGTCGTGTGTGTAAGTCTTTCAATTCAAGCACTCACACACATTGAGCCTTCGCTCTTATTTGAAAGACCCAAGTAAGGGCCAAGCTATACTATTTGGGTTTCATTTCATGTCGTGTGTGTAAGTCTTTCAATTCAAGCACTCACACACATTGAGCCTTCGCTCTTATTTGAAAGACCCAAGTAAGGGCCGTGTTAAACTATTTGGGTTTAATTTCATGTTGTGTGCGTACTACTTCAATTCAAGCACTCACACACATTGAGCTTTCGCTCTTATTCCCAAGACCTTAATCAAGGCCATACTGCAAGTTATATTTGGGTTTTATTTCATGTCGTGTGTGTAAGTCTTTCAATTCAAGCACGCACCCACATTGAGCCTTCGCTCTTATTTGCAAGACCCAAGTAAGGGCCCGTATATACCCTATATACATATCTCCCTTCGGCATTTACATTACAAGTCATTTCCCTTTGGATATTTCCCTTCGGCATTGTCTTTACATTCGGGTTTTCCCTTTGGAGTAGTGTGAGTTTGCATTGCATCTACGCCAAACCACGAGGTAGGACGCATATTGCATCAAAGCAAGCCCCGCTCAAATTCGCCCATGTAGTGGAGTGTTCATAACTATAGACGCGCGAAAATCCCCGCCTCTTCGCCTCTTTCGGGGCTTGGAGTGGATCTTATCGTGCGTCTAAGGCCTATGTATACAAATAGGGCGTGCCAGCTAGCTTACTTAAGCTAGCGAAGATATATTTAACACTGACTTCTAAACGTGGCGACTGTGAGCAAGTAAGCTCTTGTCGTCGCAGACCTTCTTGCACCGATGCGCAAGGGTCAGTCTGTACGCTTTTGCAAAAATCGAGTTTTGGGGAGAAAGTCTACGAAACGGTTCGAGGTATCTATTTCGGGTCTTTAAGATGCGATTGCATGTTTTAGATCACGTGAATTTGCACGTGCCTAAGTCTTTTCTTTTATCCCTTTTTGGGTCGCCTAGTTTGTGTGTTATGAACACTCCACTACATGGGCGAATTCGAGCGGGGCTTGCTTCGATGCAATATGCGTCCTACCTCGTGGTACGGCGTAGATGCAATGCAAACTCACGCTACTCCAAAGGGAAAACCCGAAATGTAAAGACAATACTGAAGGGAAATAACAGAAGGGAAATAACCGAAGGGAAATAACCGAAGGAAAATAACCGAAGGGAAATAACCGAAGGGAAATATGTATATATCTTATGTATATGAGCCCTTACTCGGGTCTTGCAAATAAGAGCGAAGGCTCAATGTGGGTGCGTGCTTGAATTGAAAGACTTACACACACGACATGAATTTAAACCCAAATATAAATTGCAGTATGGCCTTGACTAAGGTCTTGGGAATAAGAGCGAAGGCTCAATGTGTGTGAGAGTGCTTGAATTGAAAGACTACCCACACAACATAAATGAAACCCAAATATAACTGCAATAAGGCCTTTACTAAGGTCTTGGGAGTAAGAGCGAAGGCTCAATGTGTGTGAAAGTGCTTGGATTGAAAGACTTACTCACACGACATGAAATGAAACCCAAATAGTATAGGTCGGCCCTTACTTGGGTCTTTCAAATAAGAGCGAAAGCTCAATGTGTGTGAGAGTGCTTGAATTGGAAGACTTACTCACACGACAAGAAATGAAACCCAAATAGTATAGGTCGGCCCTTACTTGGGTCTTTCAAATAAGAGCGAAAGCTCAATGTGTGTGAGAGTGCTTGAATTGAAAGACAACGCACCCAACTTAAACAAAACCCTTCGAAAATGAAATATATATGTACACTTATATATTAGGGGCTGATTAGGCCCGTGTGTGTTCAAAATTGTGCACGACTAAGAGAGTGCACGTGTGTGGTTGTGCCAAGCCACGTTATTACAAGCGGGGGGAGACTATGCTCCGTTATTACAACCCCGTATCAAATTGAATTTCAAGCAAGTGTACGACTAAAGACCGAGTTTAGACACTTACGAGTAGCTGGTCCGTAGAGGTCTTGCTTGAGCGTGGGCTTGGCCTTGGGCTGCAAGTGGGACGCGGGATAGGAGCCTCGGAGGTGGCCGGTGGCAGGTAGATGGCGCCTCCAAGTAGGGGGTTTAAAGTGGCTGAAGAAGTGGGTCTTAAGATCACTAGGGGAGTTGGGTACTTAGGGAAACTGGACCTAAAAGGTGAGCTAGTGGGAAGGCCGAATAGGACACCTAGGGGAAAGCCGAATGGGACATGATAGCTAGGTAGTGGCCGGCAGCTTGGGTTATGCTAGGTTCGGCTGGGTTTAGGTGGTGGCGGCAAAAGGGCTGAGATGAAGGTAGGATGGGTGGCTAAGAGTGGAGAGGTGGTAGAGAGGGGTTTTGAGGGAGTTTGGGGTACTTACCGAATGGGGAGAGGTGGCGGATGAAGTGGGAAGGTGGCGGGCAGGTAGCTGTCGGCTGGTTCGGTTGGGTGGAGGTGGTGGCGTCCGGTTGAGGGATGGTGGTGATGGAGGGAAGAGGGAAGGTGGCGGTGCAGGTGGTGGCTGATGGAGCAGGTGGAGCTGTTGGGGAGTGGTCCCGGCTGGGTGAGAGATGGGAGAAGGAGAGGGCCCGGCTGGGTGGAAGGGTGGTTCCCACTTGGAGAACCCGCCCACAAGGAGGGGGGTTTAAATAGGGGATGGGTAGGTCGGTTAGGGCTGGGCTGTGGGTAGTGGTTAGGTGGTTTAGGTAGGGTGGTATGTAGATAAGGTGGGCTGGATGGGGTTGGGCCAGATATTTTAAAACTAGGGGTTTGGGTAAATCGTGGGCTAAGGGTGGTTTAGGGGTTTTGGGCTAGGTTAGGTGGTTGGGTTTTAGGGTGAGGTTTAGTGAGCTAGGTTAGGTGATTAGGCTAGGTTTAGGCTAGGATTAGGGAAATTAATCTAGGTTTAGGGAAGGATTAGGGAAGTGGGTTAGGTGATTAGGTTGGGATTAGGCCGGGATTAGGGAAGTGGGTTAGGTGATTAGGTTCAGATTAGGGGTGGATTAGGGGTTTAGGCTAGGTTTAGGCATTTTGGGCTAGGTTTAGGTGAAGGAGCTCCCTTAGCATGGCCCATAGACCTTGATCACCCCATGTTGGTGCAGCCCTAGGTTAGGTTTTAGCTAATTACAAGCTTAAACCCACTCAATTAGGCTAACCCACATGATTAAACCCAAACTTGACACACAAGTCAAGCTTAATACAACACTCTTGATATTTTTCACCCCCACTCTCTCTCATGCCCAATATCCCACGTGAATTTCAAGTGGGCCCCACCTCCATTTATGAGAAGGTGATGTGGTCCATGGATATGGATATTGGATTGGATCTTTGGATCCAAATCCAAATCCAAGTCCACATATGGGTTTGGATTGGGATCTGGATATATATGGTCCAGATCCACTCCAAACTGAACTCTGACTCCTTCGAGCTGGGTTCGAAACGGACGATTCGTGCGGGGCCTGACAGCATCAGTACTCCGTCTGCGTTGGGTCTTCGCCAACATGGTCGTCCGCCTCCGTTTCTGCCTTCCGGAGATGACTTCAAATGCTATTTTGATAAGAACAGGGTCTTGGACGTTCGAGATCCTGGGGTGTGAATCAGATACAAGAGTTGCTGTGCCGGACTCGACATGTGCTCCGATTCCGGGCTCTTCTTGGCTCTCCTGGTCCTGTCTTGATCAGGCCAAGCCACTTCAAGGTTTCAAAACATGTTTTAAAAGGTTTTCAAAAGCTATATTATATGTTTTTGAAAGATAAAGTTTAAAACATATATATAGGGTTGTTTGGAAGGCTCCTGGGTTTCCAAACTCAAAATGGCCCTTTGGGGCTGCTTGTATAAAACCAGATGGATTTTGAGAAATTCGTGGGATTTCGGGGTGTTTACAATAACACACAAACTAGGTGGCCCATAAAGGGATAAAAAGAAAGACTTAGGCACGTGCAAATCCACGTGATCTAAAATCTGCAACCACATATAAAAGACCCGAATCAAAACACCTTGAACCGCTTCGTAGGCCTTTTCTACCCTAAACTCGATTTTTAAAAGTGTACAGACTGACCCTTGCGCATCGGTGCAAGAAGGTCTGCGACGACAAGAGCTCACTTGCTCACAGTCGCCACGTTAGAAGTCAGATTCAAATATATCTTCGCTAGCTTAGGTAAGCTAGCTGGCATGCCCTGTTTGTATAAATAGGCCTTAGACACACGAGAGGATCCACTCCAAGCCCTAAGAAGCCAGACAAGGTGGGGATTTTCCTGCGTCTACAGAAATTGGCACGCCGGGTGGGACGTGAGCCTTTCAAAAATCGAGTTTTAAGTTAGAAGCTTACGAAAAATTTTGTTAAAAAGGTGTCATTTTTAACCTTGTTTTCTTTGTTTGTACTTAGGAAATTTTGAAAAAGCTTGAAAAGCATGTCAAAATCCAACCCAAGTGAAGTGTCGAGCCAAGGCTCATGCGCGTCAAGTTCTCACTCTAGGAGGATTTTCAAAAACAAAATAAAACTAAATGAAATCGAGGACCTGAGAAGGGAGTTTGAGGCCAAAATCGATGCTCTCAGCGAAGAGGCTGAAGTAGGTGATTCGTGTTCATCAAACGGTGAACAAAGGCCTAAGAAAAAATCTGAAAAACCTCACAAGCACAAAGAGGCCTCTGTAATAGAAGGCAACCAATACCATGAGTCCTTCACACAAAAGGACCGTAAAGCCCTACAACAGTTGCTGAAAGGGCAAAACAAAGAGAAAAGAAACTACGCCCTGTCTGATTTCCTTCCTATGGATTACGAAACAGACAGTGACGATGAAATACCGAACTTCCATCGGTATGATGGCATGGGAGACCCTAGGTCTCACTTGCCGCTTTTCTTACGTCGAGCCGACAAAAAGAAAAAGGACTCGATGAAATGGGTGTATTGGTTCCCTTTATCCCTTAAAGGCGTAGCTGCCAAATGGCTGGCTTCCTACGACTTAAGCCAGTTCACTACTTTTGAAGAGTTAGCGAACTGCTTCATGCAAAGATTTGCACACAACGTAGAAGTCACGCCGACTCTGAATACCTTAAGGGATACAAAGCAAGGCATGAACGAAGACGTACATGCCTTCATTATAAGATGGAGGTCACTTTTGGGCCAAGTGCAGGAGCCCATATCCAAAGGATGCGCAGTCATGCTCATCCTGGATAACTTTAAAAGCGAGTTAAAAACCCTTCTCTCGCTCTATGAGATCTCAACTTTCCATAAGTTGATCAAAAAGGCATCCCTTTTCGAAACCAACTTGAGAAAAGGGACATACAATCACTTATGGAAGGGAAGTGCCGTTTCTAAAACCCGCTTGGAGAAGCCCATCACATACGGGCTATCCACGATAGACAAAGGGGCAAAGCCCCATAAAATCGCGAATGTCCTGGTGGATCCAGGCGTGGTAGGCACTTCTAAAAAATTTGAAAAAATAGAAAACAAAAGGGAGCGAACCTTTCAAAAACCGGTTGAAAAACGGGAGTATACACCACTGGGGCAACCTGTGTCGGAGGTCCTAGACCTCCTACTTGCCCAAGGCATGATAGAACTCCCCGAAATCCCCGAAGGAGTCACTTCCAAGGGGGGGTATTTAAACCGATTTTGCAAGTATCATCGGCTCAAAGGCCATGAGACCAAACGTTGTTTCTCCCTTTTAAATAAAATTGAGAACTTGATAACAGAGGGCCGGCTCCAGGTCACTGCGAAACCTGAGCCACCTCAAGCTATCTTCAAAGAACCCTTTCCCAAACACGCTAGTGGTAGTGGAAAAGGAAAGGAGGTATGTACCCTCACCTTTTCTAAGAAACTAGCACAAAAACCAGAGTCTGGTCGACCCACTGGTGCGCCCATTCTTGTACTGTACAAGAAGCCCGCCCAAGTCGTCATTCGGGGACCACCAAAAGTGGAATCCCTGGCAAAACCAGTTTTGAAAATCCAAGGTGCTCCTCAACTCATCCTTAGAGCCAAAATTAGCACGAACCCTAGGCTGGTCGTGCGGGAAGTGACTAGATCCGGGAGGATCTATCAACCCCCGCACCTTCAAGGTGCTAAAAAGGTGGTCAGTGTGCCTGGTCCCTCAAAAGCATATATCCCTAGTGTTCTGTCAAAAGTAGACAAGGACAAAGTCATCCTAAATCCTTATGACTTCGAAAACCACCTTTCAAAGATTTATATCCACATGTCTATCCTAGATCTTATACAAACCTCCCCTAGGCATAGACTCGTGTTAGAGAAAATTCTAGAAAGGGCCAAGGTTGATTCGAAGTCCGGAATCCTTGTCTGCCCAAGTGGCTTTATTAGGAGCAAAATCACCCATCATTTTCTCGGAAGATGATGTAGATAGACCCTACGAATCCCATAACCAGGCCCTGCATATCGAGGTGGTTCTAAATAACCTCTTTGGACAGGTGCCTAGTCGATGGGGGAGGAGGGCTCAACATCCTTCCACTTCATGTGGCGTATAAAATCGGAGTCACCTTGACTTCTGTGAACCCAAGCCCCATCATTATCACTAGATACGATGGGAATGCGTCTAGGCCGTTAGGATCGATCGAACTCCCAATGGAAACGGGAGAGATCGCACACACGGGGGTGTTCCATGTCTTGGACATCCACCCCCATTATAACCTATTGTTGGGAAGACCCTAGATACACAGCTTGTGCGCTCTGCCATCCACCTTCCACAAGTGTGTCAAGATCCCTTGCAGAGACCAGGTCGTAGTGATCCTAGGTGAGAGACACTCACAGCTTCAGGGGATCATAAACTCCCCTTGTTTATCGAGCTCCCAGGCCCATGAGGCTAACCTGGGGCAAATTATGATCGAGCCACCCCGGCTCGTGTTAAACAACCCTAGGAAGGTTGTATGTGTGAAGGGGCTGCCCAAAGCAGGCCCCCTCCCGACTCTAACTCTTCTAGGAAAACCCAAGCGTTCCCTATTTCCAAAGCCCCTGGACAAGAGGCCATATGAGCACAATATGGACGACAGCATGTTCCAGGACCACGACCTGTACCAAAACTTTTCAAAAAACAAAAAGTCGTGGAATATGTTGTTAAACATGGGCTACACGCCCTACAAGAGTCTAGGGGTAAAAAATCAGGGTCCCCTAGAGCCCATCTTTCCTAGGGCCAATCCAAGCCGATATGAGATCGGCTATACTCCCCGAATACCGCCAGAACCACCCCCTGTGACCACCTGGGTCAAGGGTGCCCTGGAACCTGCCTTAGAAGAGACCTACGACTTAGATCTCCTATTCTGAGTCTAACCCATAGTGCTTTCCCTTTGTAGGTATGACGGAAGATCCCTTTTATAAAAAATGCAAAAACATTTAAAAAGCTTAAAATAAAAAAAAATCAAAAAAGAAGAAAAACCAAAAATAATGAAAAAACAAAAACTCGAAAAAAGAGTGCTTTGTATAGTTCCCAAAGTTCTTGTTTTACAAAAACCCAAAAAAATCGAAAATTTGGAAAATACCAAAAAGTTTTTGTATATAGCTGCTCCTGGTAAGACTTTGGCAAAAGAAAAGGATTTCGAAAGAAACGTTGTCTGCATAGCCAGACCAAAAATTTCGAAATCACTAGAAAATCCAAGTATAAAACCAGGTCATTTTGAAAACCACGCATCAACTTCCCTCGGGTCTATAGCCCACGAGAATGATCGAAGCCCAGAAGTGGATCCCCTTGAGGAAGATCCCGCTTTTGAGCTCCCAGAATTTCATAAAATTCTCGATTTTGAAAGACCTTCCCAATCAGTAGGAGGAGATTTCATAGAGGTGAACCTAGGGGATGATTCCAATCCAAAATCCATCAAAATAGGCGCATGCTTGCATGAACATGAAAGGTTAGCATTCATTGCATTTCTACGAGCCTATTTAGATGTGTTTGCATGGACGTATGAATGTCTGCATAGATCCCAGCATTATCGAGCATCGTCTTCCCTTAGATGCGGATGTAAAACCCATAAAGTAGAAGCTTAGGAAAATACACACGAATGTACACACGCAAGTCATAGAGGGTTTAGAAGATCTGCTAAAAGCCGAATTTATAAAACCCATTGTGTATTCTGATTGGTTGTCAAACATCGTTGTAGTTCAAAAAACTAATGGAAAAATTCGAATATGCATCGATTTCAGAAACCTGAATAAAGCCACTCCAAAGGATAATTATCCTTTACCAAACATAGATTTGATAGTCGATAGTACTGCAAATCATAAAATGTTTTCATTTATGGATGGCTATTCAGGCTATAATCAAATCAAACTAAGTCCACGAGATCAGGGTAAGACCGCCTTCACAACCCCATGGGGCACGTACTGCTATACAGTCATGCCCTTTGGTTTGAAAAATGCCGGCGCAACATACCAACGAGCCATGACCACGATCTTCCATGATCAAATTCATGAGCTCGTAGAAGTGTATGTAGATGATCTCTTGGCGAAATCCAAAACCCGATGCACTCATATCGAATGTTTGCAAAAGATTTTTGAAAGGCTTAGGCTTTACAAAGTAAAGCTAAACCCTCAAAAATGTGTATTCGGGGTAGAATCAGGAAAGCTTCTAGGCTTTATGGTGAGCCAAAGGGGTATAGAAGTCGACCCCTCTAAGTGTCGAGCCATCATAGCCATCCGTTCGCCAATTCATATCGAATCTGGCGACTAGATGCGAACCCTTCAACAAGCTGTTGAGGAAGGGCACGAAATTCTTATGGGATGACGAATGCCAGAAGTCCTTCGAGAGACTAAAGGCATACTTGATTAATCCCCCGTTTTGAATGCTCCAAAGCAAGGAAAACCGCTTTTACTCTACATCTCTGTGCATGCGAACGCTTTAGGAGCCCTGTTGGCTCAATACGAGGATGACACCCATAAGGAGTATGTCATCTACTACATTTCGAAAACTCTCTTGGCTTATAAACGAAATTATCAAGCCATGGAGAAGACGTGCTTGGCCCTAGTCTAGGCCTGCCAGAAATTCAAACACTATTTCCTAGATCATGAGATCTGGATAGTGTCCAAGCTTGATCTAATCAAGCACTTGTTCGAAAAACCCATTCTCACGGGTAGATTGGGCAAATGGCAACTCCTTCTAATGGAGTATGATCTGAAATACCATCACTAGATCTCCATTAAGGGGCAAGCCCTAGCAGATTACGTGGCTGAGTTCCCCTTAGAGGACGCATATCCCACACTTGCTGAAATGCCTGATGAAGGCGTATTGCAAAACCATTTTCAAAACCATATTTTGGCAAACAATTTCGAAAACAAAGTGCGGAAAATGCACTTCGATGGGGCACGAAACCAACGAGTGGCCGGTGCTGGGGTCATCCTAATCTCCCCTGAAAAGGGCGAGATTCCCATAGCAGTCCGCGTAGATTTCGAATGTTCCAACAACGTAGTTGAGTATGAAGCACTCATACAAGGCTTAAGAATTTCGAAAACTCTAGGGGCATCATGCATCGAGGTCTTTGGAGATTCGCTCCTTGTTATAAACCAGGTTTTGAAAATTTGGCAAGTACGTAATGAAAAACTACTTCCATATCACGAGTTGGCCACTCGATTGGTCCAGTCCTTCCAATCATGCAAACTCACACACGTGGGAAGAGAGGACAATGGCATCGCCGATGCCCTCTCCTCCTTGGGTTCAGCCCTAAAGGTCGATCCCATTTCAGGGACCAGATCTTTGGAAATCTGGCATGCACCCAACCCATCCACACACGACTTGGATATCTGCCAAAATAACCCAGAGTCTATTGAAAAACCCTAGTTTTATGACATTAAACAATTTCTAGAAAATGGGGGATTCGCCGAGGATGCCACATCCAAAGATAACTAATCTCCCCTGAAAAGGGCGAGATTCCCATAGCAGTCCGCCTAGATTTCGAATGTTCCAACAACGTAGTTGAGTATGAAGCACTCATACAAGGCTTAAGAATTTCGAAAACTCTAGGGGCATCATGCATCGAGGTCTTTGGAGATTCGCTCCTTGTTATAAACCAGGTTTTGAAAATTTGGCAAGTACGTAATGAAAAACTACTTCCATATCACGAGTTGGCCACTCGATTGGTCCAGTCCTTCCAATCATGCAAACTCACACACGTGGGAAGAGAGGACAATGGCATCGCCGATGCCCTCTCCTCCTTGGGTTCAGCCCTAAAGGTCGATCCCATTTCAGGGACCAGATCTTTGGAAATCTGGCATGCACCCAACCCATCCACACACGACTTGGATATCTGCCAAAATAACCCAGAGTCTATTGAAAAACCCTAGTTTTATGACATTAAACAATTTCTAGAAAATGGGGGATTCGCCGAGGATGCCACATCCAAAGATAAGGCATTCATCCGTAAGATTTCGACCCGATACACCATTCAGGGTGGGGTTTTGTACAAGAAAAGTTTTACCGGCATTCTGCTTAGGTGTATCGACCTAGAGGATGCTAGGATAGTGATGCATGAGTTCCACGATGGAGAATGTGGAGGTCATGTTAATGCCAACATGATGGCAATGAAAATACTTAGAGGGGGCTATTTTTGGTCCACCCTGAAAAAGGATTGGCACGATCATGTTAGGAAGTGCCATCCATGTCAAGTGCATGGGCACGCCATTCATATCCCTTCATCTGCATTGCATTCCGTGGTCAGCCCCTGGCCATTTACCATGTGGGCGTTTGACATCGTAGGCCCAATATTTCCAAAAGCCTCAAATGGGCATCGGTTTATTTTAGCAGCCACGGAGTATTTCTCCAAGTGGGTGGAAGCCATATCCCTGACCAACGTGATGGGGCAACATGTGGTGGCTTTCATCCGGAGGAATATCTTGGCTCGATTTGGGGTTCCACGAGACCTTGTGTCTGATAATGGCACCCCATTCAAGAATGAGCGGATGGTTAAGTTGTGCAACACGTATGGCATAACTCACCACTTCTCCTCGCCATACTACCCTCAAGGCAACGGCCAAGCTGAAGCCACAAACAAGACTCTCATTAGTATAATTGAGAAAACTTTAGAGAAGGGTAGCACGTGGCACGAGAAGCTGGATGAAGCCTTATGGGCTTATAGAACTTCCATCCGGACTCCCACGAATGCCACACCATTCGAATTGGTCTATGGCACAAACGCCATTCTCCCTATTCATACTCAACTGCATTCATTCCATACATCCATTGCACTCGACCTCCCCCTAGAGACGCTTCAGCATGCTAGGATGGCCGAACTAGATTTGCTAGATGAGAGGAGACTCCTTGCCATGGATCATGCTCGTGCATACCCGCAAAGGATAGCCCGACATTATGGCAAACACATGAGACCTCGCCACTTTGAAGTGGGAGATCTGGTCTTAAAAACCATCCATCATCGTGGCCCACACCCCCTGGGAAAGTGGCGCCCCAACTAGGATGGACCCTATGTTGTACGAGCAACCACCATGAACAATTCACACTTAGCAGGTCCTATCAATATTCAATACATGTATCATGTGTAGAGTGGAAAATTTTAAGATAGCTACCCTCATGAAAATTCAAAGGCAAAGTCGACCCTGGTTCACACAGTTTCAAAATCGTGGTTACATTTCAAAATCCTTCTTCTTACAAAGAAAGGCCTAGTTCAACATAGCAAGATACTTGCAAGTAGTACGTGCTATTTCTAAATAGGCTGATCTGGAATGGATCGAGTGTGAGCTTGGGATAAGTCCTCCCCTCTTCTCTTCTCCTTCCAAAAGGAAAAACACGGCCCAAACAAAGGGAATTTCCCATTCAAAAGGCTCTTTCCAAAAGAAAGAAACCAGAATTCAAAAGGAAAATCAATTTTCTTGTGAAAAAGAGGGACTAAAGAAAAAATACTCCCAAAGGGAGACCCTCTATGAAAAAAGGAAAAAGAGGCAAAACAGCTCAAAAAGAGGAGTTTTCGCCTTCTATGCCTTAAACCACGGGACGCTTCAGAAGGGACCATGGTATCTCTTTCCCATCCCTGGCTTATCCCAAGCTAAAACATGGTTCATTTCGAGGAATCCTAAAGTAAAAATAGGATTTACTTACTTGAATTTCATCTTGTTTGAGAATTCGACGTTTCGAGTAAGGCACAGGAATTCAAAATATAGCTTGTTTTCTTACAAAACCTCCGCTAGATAAGCGAGTGTTAAGACTCAAACAAGGGCAAACACGAAGAGCTCGAGATCCTTAGGATCGAGACTCAAGACAGTTGTCCCTTTTGTAAATATTTTTGTAAATAAGTTTTGAAAAATCGAACATCGAACAGCATAGGATCTGCTCACTTGGAGCAGTAGGCCTTGTAAGTCTTTAGAGTTCGACCACATCTAGTCTCTAAGAGGTCGCCACTCTTGGCACCACACCCATGTCATGCATCTGCATTCCACGCATGATACTTGCATAAACATGATCCCATTTAGGACCAGATTCCATAACGAATCCCTTTGGCGTAATATCTCCTCCTACCAGGGTTTTAAAACTGAGATTTTGCTAAAAGATTGGGACAATCCCATATTCTTGGTGGTTAGATCTAGGGAGACATTAAAAGGGGTGTTTGTCATCTTTGCCCTAATCCAAATCGATTTGGACAAGGCCAAAGAGGGGCATCTGTAACACCCCGAAATCCCACGAATTCCTCAAATCAACCTGGTTTTGTAAAATCAGCCCCAAAGGGCCATTTTGAGTTTGAAAACCCAGGAGCCTTCCAGGCAACCCTGTACATGTTTTGAACTTTACATATTTCAAAAAAATGTATCATATGGCTTTAAAAAGCTTTTTAAACATGTTTTGAAACCCCGAAGCAGTTTGGCTCGAGCAAGACAGGACTAGAAAAACTAAGGAGAGCCCGGAACCAGAGCACATGTCGAGCCCGACACAACAACTCTCATATCAAATCCATCCCCAGGATCTCGAACGTCCAAGACCTTGTTGTAAACACCCCGAAATCCCACGAATTTCTTAAACAAATCTGGTTTTATACAAGCAGCCCCAAAGGGCCATTTTGAGTTTGGAAACCCAGGAGCCTTCCAAACAAACCCTGTATATATGTTTTAAACTTTATCTTTCAAAAACATATGATATAGCTTTTGAAAACCCTTTTAAAACATGTTTTGAAACCCCGAAGTGGCTTGGCCTGATCAAGACAGGACCAGGAGAGCCAAGAAGAGCCCGGAACCAGAGCACCTGTCAAGCCCGGCACAGCAACTCTTGCATCTGATTCACATCCCAGGATCTCGAACGTCCAAGACCCTGTTCTTATCAAAATAGCATTTGAAGTCATCTCCGGAAGGCAGAAACGGAGGCGGACGACCATGTTGGCGAAGACCCAACGCAGACGGAGCACTGATGCTGTCAGGCCCCACACGAATCGTCCGTCTCGAACCCAGCTCGAAGGAGTCAGAGTTCAGTTTGGATTGGATCTGGACCATATATATCCAGATTCCAATCCAAACCCATATGTGGACTTGGATTTGGATTTGGATCCAGAGATCCAATCCAATATCCATATCCATGGCCCACATCACCTTCTCATAAATGGAGGTGGGGCCCACTTGAAATTCACGTGGGATATTGGGCATGAGAGAGAGTGGGGGTGAAAAATATCAAGAGTGTTGTATTAAGCTTGACTTGTGTGTCAAGTTTGGGTTAATCATGTGGGTTAGCCTAATTGAGTGGGTTTAAGCTTGTAATTAGCTAAAACCTAACCTAGGGCTGCACCAACATGGGGTGATCAAGGTCTATGGGCCATGCTAAGGGAGCTCCTTCACCTAAACCTAGCCAAAAATGCCTAAACCTAGCCTAAACCCCTAATCCACCCCTAATCTGAACCTAATCACCTAACCCACTTCCCTAATCCCGGCCTAATCCCAACCTAATCACCTAACCCACTCCCCTAATCCTTCCCTAAACCTAGATTAATTTCCCTAATCCTAGCCTAAACCTAGCCTAAACCACCTAACCTAGCTCACTAAACCTCACCCTAAAACCCAACCACCTACCCTAGCCCTAAACCCCTAAACCACCCTTAGCCCACGATTTTCCCAAACCCCTAGTTTTAAAATATCTGGCCCAACCCCATCCAGCCCACCTTATCTACATACTACCCTACCTAAACCACCTAACCACTACCCAGCCCTAACCGACCTACCCATCCCCTATTTAAACCCCCCTCATTGTGGGCGGGTTTTCCAAGTGGGAACCACTCTCCACTCCCAGCCGGGCCCTCTCATTCTCCCATCTCTCATCCGTCTTCCCAGCAGCTCCAGCTCCTCCACCAGCCGCCACCTGCTCCGCCACCTTCCCTCTTCCGTCCACCACCACTGCCCCCCATCCGGACGCCACTATCTTCCACCAACTCCACCAGCCGACAGCTACCTGCCCGCCACTCTCCCGCTCCATCCGCCACTCTTTCCCATTCGGTAAGTCCCCCTAACTCCCTCACAGCCACTCTCTACCACCCCTCCACTCTTAGCCACCCATCTTCCCCTTAGCTCCACCTCTTTGCCGCCACCATCTAAGCCTAGCCGAACCTAGGATAACCCAAGTGGCTGGCCACTGCTCAGCCACCATCTCCCATTTGGCCGATCCCCCCTAGGTGTCCTATTTGGCCTTCCCACTAGCTCACCTTTTAGGGCCAGTTTCCCTTAGTACCTAACTTCCCTAGTGACCCTAAGACCCACTTAGTCAGCCACTCTAAACTCCCTACTTGGAGGCGCCGCCCACTTGCCACCGGTCCCCTTCGAGGCGTCCATCCCGCGCCCCATTTGCAGCCGGCCAGCACCCTTGGTCACACACCTTCGCGGAGCTCCCATTTGCAGCCCAAAGCCAAGGCCACGCTCAAGCAAGACCTCTACGGACCAGCTACTTGTAAGTTTCTAAACTCGGTCTTTAGTCGTATACTTGCTTGAAATTCAATTTGATACGGGGTTGTAATAACGGAGCATAGTCTCCCCCCGCTTGTAATAACGTGGCTTGGCACAACCACACACGTGCACTCTCTTAGTCGTGCACAATTTCAAACACACACGGGCCTAATCAGCCCCTAATATATAAGTGTACGTATATATTTCATTTCCGAAGGGTTTTGTTTAAGTTGGGTGTGTTGTCTTTCAATTTAAACACTCTCACACACATTGAGCTTTCGCTCTTATTTGAAAGACCCAAGTAAGGGCCGACCTATACTATTTGGGTTTCATTTCATGTCGTGTGAGTAAGTCTTTCAATTTAAACACTCTCACACACATTGAGCTTTCGCTCTTATTTGAAAGACCCAAGTAAGGGCCGACCTATACTATTTGGGTTTCATTTCTTGTCGTGTGAGTAAGTCTTTCAATTCAAGCACTTTCACACACATTGAGCCTTCGCTCTTACTCCCAAGACCTTAGTAAAGGCCTTATTGCAGTTATATTTGGGTTTCATTTATGTCGTGTGTGTAGTACTTCAATTTAAACACTCTCACACACATTGAGCCTTCGCTCTTACTCCCAAGACCTTAGTCAAGGCCATACTGCAATTTATATTTGGGTTTAATTTCATGTCGTGTGTGTAAGTCTTTCAATTCAAACACGCACCCACATTGAGCCTTCGCTCTTATTTGCAAGACCCGAGTAAGGGCTCATATACATAAGATATATACGTATCTCCCTTCGGTTATTTCCCTTCGGTTATTTCCCTTCGGTTATTTCCCTTCGGTTATTTCCCTTCGGTTATGTTATTTCCCTTCCGTATTGTCTTTACATTTCGGGTTTTCCCTTTGGAGTAGCGTGAGTTTGCATTGCATCTGCGCCATACCACGAGGTAGGACGCATATTGCATCGAAGCAACCCCCGCTCGAATTCGCCCATGTAGTGGAGTGTTCATAACACACAAACTAGGCGACCCAAAAAGGGATAAAAGAAAAGACTTAGGCACGTGCAAATCCACGTGATCTAAAACATGCAATCGCATCTTAAAGACCCGAAATAGACACCTCGAACCGTTTCGTAGACTTTCTCCCTAAAACTCGATTTTTGCAAAAGCGTACAGACTGACCCTTGCGCATCGGTGCAAGAAGGTCTGCGACGACAAGAGCTCACTTGCTCACAGTCGCCACGTTTAGAAGTCAGTGTTGATATATCTTCGCTAGCTTAAGTAAGCTAGCTGGCACGCCCTATTTGTATACATAGGCCTTAGACGCACGATAAGATCCACTCCAAGCCACGAAAGGGGCGAAGAGGCGGGGATTTTTCGCGCGTCTACAGAGATTGGCACGCCCGGTGGGACGTGAGCCTTTTCAAAGATCGAGTTTACTTGTAGAAGTCTTGCGAAAATTTTATAAAGGTGTCGTTTTAACTTGTTTTCTTTGCTTTTACTTAGGAAATTTTGAAAAAGCTTGAAAAGCATGTCAAAATCCAATCCAAGTGAAGTGTCGAGCCAAGGCTCATGCGCATCAAGTTCTCACTCTAGGAGGATTTTCAAAAACAAAATAAAACTAGATGAAATCGAGGACTTGAGAAGGGAATTTGAGGCCAAAATCGATGCTCTCAGCCAAGAGGCTGAAGTAGGCGATTCGTGTTCATCAAACGGTGAACAAAGGCCTAAAAAGAAAATTGAAAAACCTCGCAAGCAAAAAGAGGCCTCCGTAATGGAAGGCAACCAATACCACGAGTCCTTCACACAAAAGGACCGTAAAGCCCTACAGCAGCTGCTGAAAGGGCAAAATAAAGAGAAAAGAAGCTACGCCCTGTCTGATTTCCTTCCTATGGATTACGAAACAGACAATGACGATGAAATACCGAACTTCCATCGGTATGATGGCATGGGAGACCCTAGGTCTCACTTGCAGCTTTTCTCACGTCGAGCCCATAAGAAGAAAAAGGACTCGATGAAATGGGTGTATTGGTTCCCTCTATCCCTTAAAGGCACAGCTGCCAAATGGCTGGCTTCCTACGACTTAAGCCAGTTCGCTACTTTTGAAGAGTTAGCGAACTGCTTCATGCAAAGATTTGCACACAACGTGGAAGTCACGCCAACCCTGAATACCTTAAGGGATACAAAGCAAGGCATGAACGAAGACGTGCATACCTTCATTATAAGATGGAGGTCTCTTTTAGGCCAAGTGCGAGAGCCTATATCCGAAAGATGCGCAGTAATGCTCATCCTGGATAATTTCAAAAGCGAGTTAAAAACCCTTCTCTCGCTCCATGAGATTTCAACTTTCCATAAGTTGATCAAAAAGGCTTCCCTTTTCGAAACCAACTTGCGAAAAGGGACATACGACCACTTATGGAAAGGAAGTGCCGTTCCCAAAACACGTGTGGAAAAGCCCATCGCATATGGGCTACCCACAACGGACAAAGGGGCAAAGCCCCATAAAATCGCCAATGTCCGGATAGATCCAGGCATGGCGGGCACTTCTAAAAATTTTGAAAAAATAGAAAATAAGAGAGAACGCAATTTTTCAAAACCAATTGAAAAACGGGAGTACACTCCGCTGGGGCAACCTGTGTCGGAGGTCCTAGACCTCCTACTTGCCCAGGGCATGATCGAACTCCCTGAAATCCCCGAAGGAGTCACGTCCAAAGGGGGGTATTTAAACCGATTTTGCAAGTATCATCGGCTCAAAGGCCATGATACCAAACGGTGCTTCTCTCTTCTAAATAAAATTGAGAACTTGATAGCGGAGGGCCGGCTCCAGGTCACTGCGAAATCTGAGCCACCTCAAGCTATCTTCAAGGAACCCTTTCCCAAACACGCCAGTGGCAGTGGGAAAGGAAAGGAGGTATGTACCCTCACCATTTCCAAGGAACTAGCGCGAAAGCCCGAACCTGGTCGACCTGCTTGTGCGCCCATCCTTGTACTATACAAGAGGCCCGCCCAAGTCGTCATCCGGGGACCACCAAAAGTGGAAACCCCGACAAAACCAGTTTTGAAAATCCAAGGTTCTCCCAGCTCATCCTTAGAGCCAAGTTTAGCGCGAACCCTAGGCTGGTCGTGGGGGAAGTCACATCCCTACCAACCCCCGCACCTTCAAGGTGCTCAAAAGGTGGTCAGTGTGCCTGGCCCCTCAAAAGCATGTATCCCTAGTGGTCTGCCAAAAGCAGATAAGGACAAAATCATCCTAAATCCTTATGATTTCGAAAACCACCTTTCAAAGATTCCTATTCACATGTCTATCCTAGAGCTTATCAAAACCTCGCCTAGGCATAGACTTGTCTTAGAGAAAATTCTAGAAAGGGCCAAGGTTGATTCGAACATAAGTCCGGAGTCCTTGTCTGCCCAAGTGGCTTTATTAGGAGCAAAATCGCTCATCACCTTCTCGGAAGATGATGTAGATAGACCCTACGAAACCCATAACCAGGCCCTGCATATCGAGGTGGTTCTAAACAACCACTCTCTGGACAGGTGCCTAGTCGATGGTGGAGGAGGGCTCAACATCCTTCCACTTCACGTGGCGTACAAAATCGGAGTCACCTTGACTTCAGTGAACCCAAGCCCCATCGTTATCACTGGATACGATGGGAATGCGTCTAGGCCTTTAGGATCCATCGAACTCCCAATGGAAACGGGAGGGATCGAACACACGGGGGTGTTCCATGTCTTGGACATCCACCCCCATTATAACCTGTTGCTGGGAAGACCCTGGATACACAGTTTGTGCGCTGTGCCATCCACCTTCCACAAATGTGTCAAGATCCCTTTTAGGGACCAAGTCGTAGTGATCCTAGGTGAGAGTCACCCACAGCTTCAGGGGATCATAAACTCCCCTTGTTTATCGAGCTCCCAGGCCCATGAGGCTAACCTGGGGCAAATCATGGTTGAGCCACCTCGGCTCGTGTTAAACAAACCTAGGAAGGTTGTATGTGTGAAGGGGCAGCCCAAAGCAGGCCCCCTCCCAACTCTAATCCTCCTAGGAAAACCCAAGCGTTCCCTATTTCCAAAACCCCTGGACAAAAGGCCATACGAGCCTAATATGGACGATAGCATGTTCCAGGACCACGACTTGTATCCCATCTTTTCAAAAAACAAAAGGTCGTGGAACATGTTATTGAACATGGGCTACACGCCCTACAAGAGTCTAGGGGCACAAAACCAGGGTCTCCTAGAGCCCATCCTGCCTAGGGCCAACCCAAGCCGATATGGGATCGGCTATACTCCCCGAATACCGCCGGAGCCACCCCCTGTGACCACCTGGGTCAAGGGTGCCCCGGAGCCTGTCTTAGAAGAGACCTATGGTTTAGACCTCCTATTCCGAGTCTAACCCATAGTGTTTTCCCTTTGTAGGTATGACGGAAGATCCCTGTTTCTAAAAAAATACCAAAAACATTTGAAAACTTAAAATCAAAAAAATCGAAAAAAAGAAAAACCAAAACAATGGAAAAGCAAAAACTCGAAAAAAGTGTGCTTTGTATAGTTCCCAAAGTTCTGGTTTTACAAAAACCCAAAAAAATCGAAAATTCGGACAATACCAAAAAGATTTTGTACATAGCCGCTCCTGGTATGACTTTGGCGAAAGAAAAGGATTTCGAAAGAAACGTTGTCTGCCTAGCCAGACCAAAAATTTCGAAATCACTTGAAAATCCAAGTACAAAACCAGGTTATTTTGAAAACCACGCATCAAATTCCCTCGGGTCTAAAGCCCACGAGAATGATCAAAGCCCAGAAGTGGATCCCCTTGAGGAAGATCCCACTTCTGAGCTCCCAGAATTTCATAGAATTCTCGATTTTGAAAGACCTTCCCAATCAGTAGGAGGAGATTTCGTAGAGGTGAACCTAGGGGATGATTCAAATCCCAAAACCATCAAAATAGGCGCATGCTTGCATGAAACTGAAAAGTTAGCATTCATTGCATTTCTACAAACCTATTTAGATGTGTTTACATGGACGTATGAAGACATGCCGGGCATAGATCCCAGCATAGTCGAACATCGTCTTCCCTTAGATATAGGTGTAAAACCAATAAAGCAGAAGCTTAGGAAAATACACCCGAATGTACACACGCAAGTCAAAGAGGGTTTAGAAGATCTGCTAAAAGCCGGATTTATAAAACCCATTGCGTATTCTGATTGGTTGTCAAATATCGTTGTAGTTCGAAAAACCAATGGGAAAATTCGATATATGCATCGATTTCAGAAACCTGAATAAAGCCACTCCAAAGGATAATTATCCTTTACCAAACATAGATTTGATAGTCGATAGTACTGCAAATCATGAAATGTTTTCATTTATGGATGGCTATTCAGGCTATAATCAAATCAAACTAAGCCCACGAGATCAGGGTAAGACCGCCTTCACAACCCCATGGGGCACGTACTGCTATACAGTCATGCCCTTTGGTTTGAAAAATGCCGGCGCAACATACCAACGAGCCATGAACACGATCTTCCATGATCAAATTCACGAGCTTGTAGAAGTGTATGTAGATGATCTCTTGGCAAAATCCAAAACCCGATGCACCCATATCGAATGTTTACAAAAAATCTTCGAAAGGCTTAGGCTTTACAAAGTAAAGCTAAACCCTCAAAAATGTGTGTTCGGGGTAGAATCAGGAAAGCTTCTAGGCTTTATGGTAAGCCAAAGGGGAATAGAAGTCGACCCCTCTAAGTGTCGAGCCATCATAGACATGGCTCCACCCTCCAATCTCACCCAAGTCCGTAGCCTCCAGGGTCGATTGCAATCTGTGCGCCGATTCATATCGAATCTAGCAACTAGATGCGAACCCTTCAACAAACTGTTGAGGAAGGGCACGAAATTCTTATGGGATGACGAATGCCAAAAGTCCTTCGAGAGACTAAAGGCATACTTGGTTAATCCCCCCGTTTTGAATCCTCCAAAGCAAGGAAAACCGCTTTTATTATACATCTCCGTGCATGTAAACGCTTTAGGAGCCCTGTTGGCTCAATACAAGGATGACACCCATAAGGAGTATGCCATCTACTATATTTCGAAAACTCTCTTGGCTTATGAACGAAATTATCAAGCCATGGAGAAGACGTGCTTGGCCCTAGTCTGGGCCTGCCAGAAATTCAGACACTACTTCCTAGATCATGAGATCTGGATAGTGTCCAAGCTTGATCCAATCAAGCACTTGTTCGAAAAACCCATTCTCACAGGTAGATTGGGCAAATGGCAACTCCTTCTAATGGAGTATGGTCTAAAATACCATCACCAGATCTCCGTTAAGGGGCAAGCCCTAGCAGATTACGTGGCTAACTTCCCCTTGGAGGACGCATATCCCACTCTTGTCGAAATGCCTGATGAAGGCATATTGCAAAACCATTTTCAAAACCACATTTTGGCAAATTCTTTTGAAAACCAAGTGTGGAAGATGCACTTCGACGGGGCACGAAACCAACGAGGGGCTGGTGCCGGGATCATCCTAATCTCCCCTGAAAAGGGCGAGATTCCCATAGCGGTCCGCTTAGATTTCGAATGTTCCAACAACGTAGCTGAGTATGAAGCACTCATACAAGGCTTAAGGATTTCGAAAACTCTAGGGGCATCATGCATCGAGGTCTTTGGAGATTCGCTCCTTGTCATAAATCAGGTTTTAAAAATTTGGCAAGTACGTAATGAGAAACTACTTCCATACCACGAGTTGGCCACTCGATTGGTCCAATCCTTCCAGTCGTGTAAGCTCACACACGTGGGAAGAGAGGACAATGGCATCGCCGATGCCCTCTCCTCCTTGGGTTCAGCCCTGAAGTTCGATCCCATTTCAGGGACCAGATCTTTGGAAATATGGCATGCGCCCCATCCATCCACACACGACTTGGATATTTGCCAAAACAACCCAGAGTCTATTGAAAAACCCTGGTTCTATGACATAAAACAATTTTTAGAAAATGGGGATTCACCGAGGATGCCACATCCAAAGATAGGGCATTCATTCGTAAGATTTCGACCCGATACACCATTCTGGGTGGGGTCTTATACAAAAAGAGTTTTACCGGCATTCTGCTTAGGTGTATCGACCTAGAGGAGGCTAGGATAGTGATGCACGAGTTCCACGACGGAGAATGTGGAGGTCATGTTAATGCCAACATGATGGCGATGAAAATACTTAGAGGGGGTTATTTTTGGTCCACCCTGAAAAAGGATTGTCACGATCATGTTAGGAAGTGTCATCCATGTCAAGTGCATGGGCACGCCATTCATATCCCTTCATCTGCATTGCATTCCGTGGTCAGCCCCTGGCCATTTACCATGTGGGCGTTTGACATTGTAGGCCCCATATTTCCAAAGGCCTCGAATGGGCATCGTTTTATTTTAGCAGCCACGGAGTATTTCTCCAAGTGGGTGGAAGCCATTTCCCTAACGAATGTAATGGGGCAACATGTGGTGGCTTTCATTAGGAGGAATATCTTGGCTCGATTTGGGGTTCCACGAGACCTTGTGTCTGATAATGGTACCCCATTCAAGAACGAGCGGATGGTTAAGTTGTGCAACACGTATGGCATAACTCACCACTTCTCCTCGCCCTACTACCCGCAAGGCAACGGCCAAGCCGAAGCCACAAACAAGACTCTCATTGGTATCATTGAGAAGACCTTAGAGAAGGGTAGGAGGTGGCATGAGAAGCTGGATGAAGCCTTATGGGCTTATAGGACTTCCATCCGGACTCCCACGAATGCCACACCATTCGAATTGGTCTATGGCACAAACGCCATTCTTCCCATTCATACCCAACTGCATTCATTCCATACATCCATTGCACTCGACCTCCCCCTAGAGACGCTTCAGCATGCTAGGATGGCCGAACTAGATTTGCTAGATGAGAGGCGACTCCTTGCTATGGATCATGCTCGTGCATACCGGCAAAGGATAGCCCGACATTATAGCAAACACATGAGACCTCGCCACTTTGAAGTGGGAGATCTGGTCTTGAAAACCATCCACCATCGTGGCCCACACCCCCTAGGCAAGTGGCGCCCCAACTGGGATGGACCCTATGCTGTGCGAGCAACCACTACGAACAATTCGTATTGGTTGATCGATGAAGAAGGTAGGAATTTAGCAGATCCTATCAATATTCAATACTTAAAGAAGTATCATGTGTAGGATCTGGATTAAATTCCAGTTTTTCGAAAATTTGAAAGGGATAGCTGCCCTGAGACATGTGAATAAGGTGCAAAGGCGAACTCATGTAACCCTAAGTAAGAGAATTCGCACTTGTGAAAGAGTGGAGTTTTCAAAATCGTGGTTACATTTCAAAATCCTTCATCTTACAAAGAAAGGCCTAGTTCAACATAGCAAGATACTTGCAAGTAGTACGTGCTATTTCTAAATAGGCTGATCTGGAATGGATCGAGTGTAGGCTTGGGATAAGTCCTCCCCTCTTCTCTTCTCCTTCCAAAAGGAAAACAAAGGCCCAAAATCAAAAGGGAATTTCCCATTTAAAGTCTCTTTCCAAAATAAAGAAACCAGACTTCAAAAAGAAAAATCGATTCTCTTATAAAAAGAGGGATTAAAGAAAAAATACTCCCAAAGGGAGACCCTCTATGGAAAAAAAGGAAAAAGAGGCCAAAAAGCTCAAAAAGAGCAGTTTTCCGCCTTCTGTGCCTCAAACCACGGGACGCTTCAGAAGGGACCGTGGTATCTCTTTCCCATCCCTGGCTTATCCCAAGCTAAAGCATGGTTCATTTCGAGGAATCCTAAAGTAAAAATAGGATTTACTTACTTGAATTTCATCTTGTTTGAGAATTCGACCTTTCGAGTAAGGCGTAGGAATTTGAAATAAAGCTTGTTTTCTTATAAAACCTCCGCTAGATAAGCGAGTGTTAAGACTCAAACAAAGGCAAGCACGAAGAGCTCGAGATCCTTAGGATCGAGGCTCAAGACAGTTGTCCCTTTTGTAAATAGTTTGTAAATAAGTTTTAAAAACCGAACATCGAACAGCATAGGATTTTTTTTTTTTTTTTTTTTTTTGCTCACTTGGAGCAGTAGGCCTTGTAAGTCTCTAGAGTTCGACCACACCTGGTCTCTGGGAGGTCGCCACTTCTTGGCACCACACCCATGTTATTTGCATCCCACACATGGTACTTGCATGAACATGATCCCATTTAGGACCAGATTCCATAGTATAACCCTTTGGCGTGATTTCTTCTCCTACCAGAGTTTGTAAAATTGAGATTTTTGCTAAAATGGGACGATCCCATATTCTTCGTGGCTAGATCTAGGGAGACATTAAAAGGGGTGTTTGTCATCTTTGCCCTTATCCAAATCCATTTGGACAAGGCCAAAGAGGGGCATCTGTAAACACCCCGAAATCCCACGAATTTCTTAAACAAATCTGGTTTTATACAAGCAGCCCCAAAGGGCCATTTTGAGTTTGGAAACCCAGGAGCCTTCCAAACAAACCCTGTATATATGTTTTAAACTTTATCTTTCAAAAACATATGATATAGCTTTTGAAAACCCTTTTAAAACATGTTTTGAAACCCCGAAGTGGCTTGGCCTGATCAAGACAGGACCAGGAGAGCCAAGAAGAGCCCGGAACCGGAGCACCTGTCAAGCCCGGCACAGCAACTCTTGCATCTGATTCACATCCCAGGATCTCGAACGTCCAAGACCCTGTTCTTATCAAAATAGCATTTGAAGTCATCTTCGGAAGGCAGAAACGGAGGCGGACGACCATGTTGGCGAAGACCCAACGCAGACGGAGCACTGATGCTGTCAGGCCCCGCACGAATCGTCCGTCTCGAACCCAGCTCGAAGGAGTCAGAGTTCAGTTTGGATTGGATCTGGACCATATATATCCAGATTCCAATCCAAACCCATATGTGGACTTGGATTTGGATTTGGATCCAGAGATCCAATCCAATATCCATATCCATGGCCCACATCACCTTCTCATAAATGGAGGTGGGGCCCACTTGAAATTCACGTGGGATATTGGGCATGAGAGAGAGTGGGGGTGAAAAATATCAAGAGTGTTGTATTAAGCTTGACTTGTGTGTCAAGTTTGGGTTAATCATGTGGGTTAGCCTAATTGAGTGGGTTTAAGCTTGTAATTAGCTAAAACCTAACCTAGGGCTGCACCAACATGGGGTGATCAAGGTCTATGGGCCATGCTAAGGGAGCTCCTTCACCTAAACCTAGCCAAAAATGCCTAAACCTAGCCTAAACCCCTAATCCACCCCTAATCTGAACCTAATCACCTAACCCACTTCCCTAATCCCGGCCTAATCCCAACCTAATCACCTAACCCACTCCCCTAATCCTTCCCTAAACCTAGATTAATTTCCCTAATCCTAGCCTAAACCTAGCCTAAACCACCTAACCTAGCTCACTAAACCTCACCCTAAAACCCAACCACCTACCCTAGCCCTAAACCCCTAAACCACCCTTAGCCCACGATTTTCCCAAACCCCTAGTTTTAAAATATCTGGCCCAACCCCATCCAGCCCACCTTATCTACATACTACCCTACCTAAACCACCTAACCACTACCCACAACCCAGCCCTAACCGACCTACCCATCCCCTATTTAAACCCCCCTCATTGTGGGCGGGTTTTCCAAGTGGGAACCACTCTCCACTCCCAGCCGGGCCCTCTCATTCTCCCATCTCTCATCCGTCTTCCCAGCAGCTCCAGCTCCTCCACCAGCCGCCACCTGCTCCGCCACCTTCCCTCTTCCGTCCACCACCACTGCCCCCATCCGGACGCCACTATCTTCCACCAACTCCACCAGCCGACAGCTACCTGCCCGCCACTCTCCCGCTCCATCCGCCACTCTTTCCCATTCGGTAAGTCCCCCTAACTCCCTCACAGCCACTCTCTACCACCCCTCCACTCTTAGCCACCCATCTTCCCCTTAGCTCCACCTCTTTGCCGCCACCATCTAAGCCTAGCCGAACCTAGGATAACCCAAGTGGCTGGCCACTGCTCAGCCACCATCTCCCATTTGGCCGATCCCCCCTAGGTGTCCTATTTGGCCTTCCCACTAGCTCACCTTTTAGGGCCAGTTTCCCTTAGTACCTAACTTCCCTAGTGACCCTAAGACCCACTTAGTCAGCCACTCTAAACTCCCTACTTGGAGGCGCCGCCCACTTGCCACCGGTCCCCTTCGAGGCGTCCATCCCGCGCCCCATTTGCAGCCGGCCAGCACCCTTGGTCACACACCTTCGCGGAGCTCCCATTTGCAGCCCAAAGCCAAGGCCACGCTCAAGCAAGACCTCTACGGACCAGCTACTTGTAAGTTTCTAAACTCGGTCTTTAGTCGTATACTTGCTTGAAATTCAATTTGATACGGGGTTGTAATAACGGAGCATAGTCTCCCCCCGCTTGTAATAACGTGGCTTGGCACAACCACACACGTGCACTCTCTTAGTCGTGCACAATTTCAAACACACACGGGCCTAATCAGCCCCTAATATATAAGTGTACGTATATATTTCATTTCCGAAGGGTTTTGTTTAAGTTGGGTGTGTTGTCTTTCAATTTAAACACTCTCACACACATTGAGCTTTCGCTCTTATTTGAAAGACCCAAGTAAGGGCCGACCTATACTATTTGGGTTTCATTTCATGTCGTGTGAGTAAGTCTTTCAATTTAAACACTCTCACACACATTGAGCTTTCGCTCTTATTTGAAAGACCCAAGTAAGGGCCGACCTATACTATTTGGGTTTCATTTCTTGTCGTGTGAGTAAGTCTTTCAATTCAAGCACTTTCACACACATTGAGCCTTCGCTCTTACTCCCAAGACCTTAGTAAAGGCCTTATTGCAGTTATATTTGGGTTTCATTTATGTCGTGTGTGTAGTACTCAATTTAAACACTCTCACACACATTGAGCCTTCGCTCTTACTCCCAAGACCTTAGTCAAGGCCATACTGCAATTTATATTTGGGTTTAATTTCATGTCGTGTGTGTAAGTCTTTCAATTCAAACACGCACCCACATTGAGCCTTCGCTCTTATTTGCAAGACCCGAGTAAGGGCTCATATACATAAGATATATACGTATCTCCCTTCGGTTATTTCCCTTCGGTTATTTCCCTTCGGTTATTTCCCTTCGGTTATTTCCCTTCGGTTATTTCCCTTCTGTTATTTCCCTTCCGTATTGTCTTTACATTTCGGGTTTTCCCTTTGGAGTAGCGTGAGTTTGCATTGCATCTGCGCCATACCACGAGGTAGGACGCATATTGCATCGAAGCAACCCCCGCTCGAATTCGCCCATGTAGTGGAGTGTTCATAACACACAAACTAGGCGACCCAAAAAGGGATAAAAGAAAAGACTTAGGCACGTGCAAATCCACGTGATCTAAAACATGCAATCGCATCTTAAAGACCCGAAATAGACACCTCGAACCGTTTCGTAGACTTTCTCCCTAAAACTCGATTTTTGCAAAAGCGTACAGACTGACCCTTGCGCATCGGTGCAAAAAGGTCTGCGACGACAAGAGCTCACTTGCTCACAGTCGCCACGTTTAGAAGTCAGTGTTGATATATCTTCGCTAGCTTAAGTAAGCTAGCTGGCACGCCCTATTTGTATACATAGGCCTTAGACGCACGATAAGATCCACTCCAAGCCACGAAAGGGGCGAAGAGGCGGGGATTTTTCGCGCGTCTACACTTGTTATCATCAAAACATCATTTGAAGTCATCTCCGGAAGGCGAAAACAAAGGCGGACGATCATGTTGGCGAAGACCCAACGCAGACGGAGTACTGATGCTATCAGACCCCCCACAAACCGTTCATTTCGAACACAGCCCGAAGGAGTCAGAGTTCAGTTTGGATCGAATCTGGACCATATATATCCAGATCCCAATCCAAACCCATGTATGGACTTGGATTTGGATTTGGATCTAGAGATCCAATCCAATATCCATATCCATGGCCCACATCACCTTCTCATAAATGGAGGTGGGGCCCACTTGAATTTCACGTGGGATTATGGGCATGAGAGAGAGTGGGGGAGGATAAGATCAAGGTGTGTTGTAATTAAGCTTGACTTGTGTGTCAAGTTTGGGGTTAATCATGTAGGTTAGCCTAGTTAACATGGGTTTAAGCTTGTAATTAGCCAAAACCTAACCTAGGGCTGCACCAACATGATGTGATTAGGGTCTATGGGTCATGCAAAGGGAGCTCCTTCATCTAATCCTAACCAAAAACACCTAATCCTAGCCTTCTACCCTAATCCGGTCCTAATCCTAGCCTAATCACCTAACCCACTTCCCTAATCCCGACCTAATCCCAACCTAATCACCTAACCCACTTCCCTAATCCTTCCTTAAACCTAGGTTAATTTCCCTAAACCTAACCTAATCCTAGCCTAATCACCTAACCCACCTCAGTAAACCTCACCCCAAAACCAACCCACCTAGCTACACCCTAAACCCCTAAACCACCCCACCTAAGCCTAGCACACAATCTACCCAAAACCCCTTGTATTTAAAATATCTGGCCCTACCCTAATACCAGCCCACCTTACTACCTTACCACCACCCCTAGACCACCTAACCACTACCCCAAAACCAGCCCCACCGCCCTTCACAAAAGCTATAAAAAACCCCCTAGTGGGCGGGTTTTTCAACTTTTGGTCCTCCATTTTCCAGCCGACCTTCCCTCAACTCTCTCACCCACCCTTTCCAGCCCAGCCGGCTCTTCCACCTGCACCACCACCTGCACAACCACCGTGCTCCACCACTCCCCAGCCACCCGTCGCCATCCTCTTCATCCAGCCGAACTAGCCACTCCACCACACCCGGCTGCTTCTCAACCAACCGCCGCCTTCCATCATTCGGTTAGTACCCCATACTCCACCTTACTTCTTCTCCACTCCCTCTCCACTCTCAGCCACCCACCATACCACCACCTTACCCTAATACCAGCCACTTGCCGCCACCACTTCCATTCGGCCAGGCCTTAGCCACCCCAACTACCCGCCACTACCTAGACACCCTAGCTACACCCGGCCACTCCGCCCAACTCCCTAAGATCTGCCCATATCACTTCACCACATCCACCACCTTACCCCATACCCTAGCTAGTTCCCTTCCCATCCACCATTGCCTAGCCACCCTAGCAGCCCGCCACCACCAAGCCTCCCTAGCAGTCGGCCACTCCAACCGACTGTCACCTATCCCTTCGGCCAGCCACCCGCCAACCCTAGGTACTCCCTTAGACACTCCCTTAGGCTCCCCCTTAGTGCCATACTCCCTAACCTTACAACCTCCCTTAGTGACCCTACATACTCACCTTAGCCCCACGTACAAAACCAGCCCTTTGCTAGGCAGCCGGCCATCTTCAAGGCGCCTCTCCCACGCCCCATTTGCAGCCGGCCAGCAGCCCCTCTTGCCGATCAACTCCGTGGAGCTCCCTCTTGCAGCCCAAGGCGAAGGCCAAGCCCATGCTCAAGCAAGGCTTCTTCGGACCAGCTATTAGTAAGTGCCTAACTTGGTCCTTAGTTGTATACTTGCTTAAAATTCAATTCGATAGGGGTTTAATAACGGAGCATAGTCTCCCCCCGCTTGTAATAACGTGGCTTGGCACACCCACACACACGTGCACTCTCCTAGTTGTGCACGATTTTGAATACACACGGGCCTAATCAGCCCCTAGTATATAAATATATATATATTTCAACTTACGTAGGGTTTTTGCTTAAGTTGGGTGTGTTGTTTTTCAATTCAAGCACTCACACACATTGAGCCTTCGCTCTTATTTGAAAGACCCAAGTAAGGGCCGAGCTATACTATTTGGGTTTCATTTCATGTCGTGTGTGTAAGTCTTTCAATTCAAGCACTCACACACATTGAGCCTTCGCTCTTATTTGAAAGACCCAAGTAAGGGCCGAGCTATACTATTTGGGTTTCATTTCATGTCGTGTGTGTAAGTCTTTCAATTCAAGCACTCACACACATTGAGCCTTCGCTCTTATTTGAAAGACCCAAGTAAGGGTCGTGTTATACTATTTGGGTTTAATTTCATGTTGTGTGCGTAGTACTTTAATTCAAGCACTCACACACATTGAGCTTTCGCTCTTATTCCCAAGACCTTAATCAAGGCCATACTGCAAGTTATATTTGGGTTTTATTTCATGTCGTGTGTGTAAGTCTTTCAATTCAAGCACGCACCCACATTGAGCCTTCGCTCTTATTTGCAAGACCCAAGTAAGGGCCCGTATATACCCTATATACATATCTCCCTTCGGCATTTACATTACAAGTCATTTCCCTTCGGCATTGTCTTTACATTCGGGTTTTCCCTTTGGAGTAGCGTGAGTTTGCATTGCATCTACGCCATACCACGAGGTAGGACGCATATTGCATCAAAGCAAGCCCCGCTCAAATTCGCCCATGTAGTGGAGTGTTCATAACACACAAACTAGGTGGCCCATAAAGGGATAAAAAGAAAGACTTAGGCACGTTCAAATCCACGTGATCTAAAATCTGCAATCACATATAAAAGACCTGAATCAAAACACCTCGAACCGCTTCGTAGGCTTCGTGGGTTAGCCTAATGTGTGTGGGTTTAAGTTTGTATGCACCTACATCTAACCTAGGGCTGCACCAATTTGCTGCAACTAGGTCCAGGGGTCGAAGGCAAAGGGATGCTTCTAAACCTAATCCTAAGCTAACCCCCCTTACCTAGCCATTTCCCCCTAAACCCAACCTAATCCTAGCCTAATCACCTAACCCACTTCCTTAATCCTTCCCTAATCCTAGCCTAATCACCTAACCCACTTCCTTAATCCTTCTCTAAACCTAGCCTAATCCGCCTAACCTCACCCTAATCCTAGCCTAAACACCTAACCCACTCCACTAAACCTCACCCTAAGCCCAACCCACCTAACCAAGCCCTAAAACCACAAAACCAGCCCACCTAAATGCCTAGCACACTATATCCCCAAACCACCCAAGATAAATATCTGGTCCACCTAAATATCTAGCACACCATACCCCCAAACCACCACCACCAAACCAGCCCAACCGACTCCCCAATACCAGCCCAGCCACCCACCCCATTAAGCCTATAAATACCCCTCCCATGCATGCGGGTGGGAGGTCTTGGGCTCTCAAAATATCTGGGATTTCTCCCCCCTCTTGGAACCCACCACCTCCACCCTTCGACCAGCACCACTCCACGCCACCTCCACCCTTCGGCCAGCACCACTCCACGCCACCTTCCACATGCTGCACCAGGCCAACATCATTCCACGCCACCTGCCACCTCCTTCCATCCGGCCGAGACCTCACCTGCCGCATCTTCCTCACCCATTCGGCCAACTTCCTTCCATGGTTTCCCTTAGGTAAGCCTCACCTCTCACTCTCCCCTCCTCCTCCATCTCATCCCCTAGGCCGACTCCACCAACACCTCTTCCACCCGCCACCTTCACCCTTCGGCCAGCACCTGCCACCTTCCATCATTCGGCCAGTCCCCCTCTCTCAGCCAGCCGCACCTTACATCCACCTTACCTCTCCCTAAGACCTACCCCAAGCCTTAGTGACACACCCTAGTTCCACCTACCTCCCCTAAGCACTTCAAGCCCAGCCAAGACAGCACTCCATCCACTCGGCCAGGACCTGCACCTTCACCCTTCGGCCAACACATCCACTTGCCGCGCCCATCCAAGGAGCTCCCTCTTGCTGCCCAAGGCGACTCACTAGGCCCAAGTGCAAGCAAGTCACACCCGGACCAGCTATACGTAAGTGCCTAACTCGGTCCTTGTTATAGACTTGCTTATGCTTAATTAAATTTGATACGGGGTTGTAATAATGGAGCGTTGTCTCCCCCCGCTTGTAATAATGTGGTTTGGCACACCCACACACACATGCACTTGAGCCTATTATGCTCTTAGATGCACACGATTATAGCACACACATGGGTCTAATCAGCCCTTAAGATATAACTATACTTATATAATTTAAGTTGCGTGAGTTTTTATTAAGTTGTGTGTGTCGTCTTTCAATTTTCACACTCACACACATTGAGCTTTCGCTCTTATTTCCAAGACCCTAGTAAGGGCCGTATTATAATTTCGTTTTGGGTGTTTTACTTCAAGTTGTGTGCATAGTACTTCAATTCTACGCTCACACACATTGAGCTTTCGCTCTTACTCCCAAGACCTTAGTCAAGGCCTATTGCAATTATATTTGGGTTTGATTTAAGTTGTATGCGTAGTATTTCAATTCTACACTCACACACATTGAGCTTTCGCTCTTATTCCCAAGACCTTAGTCAAGACCATATTGCAATTATATTTGGGTTTCATTTACAAGTCGTGTGAGTTGTCCTTCAATATACACACAACACCCACGCACACGTTGGCGACCTTTGGGCCCATATATATTATAAGTATTTCCCTAAGATTTGGGTTTTAAGGTTCAGTAGTGTGCGTAGTCTTTACATATATACATGGCACACACTTGTACAATTGAGCCTTTCCGCTCTTAAGATATAGCCATATTTCCCTTTTGCAATTTCCCTTTTGCAAATTTACATTAAGTCATTTCCCTTCCGCATTGTCTTTCAATTTGGGTTTTCCCTTTGAAGTTGCGTGAGTTTGCATCGCATATACACCATACCACGAGTTAGGACGCATATTGCATCAAAGCAAACCCCACACTCCCGCTCAAAATCGCCCAACTTAGGTCACTTGTGCACACACACCTAGTTGGCACGAAAAGATAAAAAGAAAGACATAGGCACGTGCAAATCCCACGTGTAATAAAATCTGAAATCGTACATCCAAAGCCCCAAACACTTAAGATATTTTCAAAGAGGTTTAAATAAAAGACTTTGCCAAGCGTACAAACTGACCCTTGCGCATTGGTGCAAGAAGGTTTGCTACGAAAAGAGCTCACTTGCTCACAGTCGCCCCGATAGAAGTCAGATTTCAAAACATTTCTTCGCTAGCTTAAGCAAGCTAGCTGTTACGCCCTTTTGCTAAAATACGACTTAGACACACGAAAAGATTCGCTTCAGGCCTAAGAACCAGAGGCGAGGATTTTTCGTGTCTACAGGTTTGGCACGCCCGGTGGGACTTGGGCCATGTGCAGAGTCAGTTCATGTAGAGAAACCTCATAAAAAATTTTCTAAAGTGTTTTAAACTTTGCTTGTAAGCATTTTCATACTTAGGATTTGTTTTGAAAAGCATATTGAAGCATGTCAAGTCCAGGCTCCCAAGAGGTATCTAGCCGTGGCTCATGCACATCAAGTTCTCAATCTCGAAGGTTTTCAAAAAAATAAGAGATTGAAGATTTGAGAAGGGATTCGAGGCCAAAATCGCCGCTCTTACCCAAGAGGCTGAAGCGGGTGATTCATGTTCATCCAATGGTGAACCTGTAGACACCGAAAATTTTCACTTATGGGTTCTTAGGCCTGAAGTGAACCTTTTCGCAATCTACTTCGCTTTATGGGCGTGCCAGCTAGTTTACTTTAACTAGCAAAGTATGTTTTGAAAATAATCTGACTTTTGAAAGGCGATTGTAGGCAAGCGGGATTTTTACGTCGCAGACCTTCTTGCACCGATGCGCAAGGGTCAGTCTGTACGCTTAGAGACTTCGTTTTGAAACAAGTTTAACTCAAAATATATTTTGAATGAAGAAGTGTTTTAAAACCTTTTGAAAACCATGCATTTGGGCGATTTTGACTTTGTAAGGGTTGGACGACCCTAAGTCTTTCAAATTTTAATCTACTTAGACACGATGGGCGTGCATCGAAATAGCCTAAGTCTTGCACGATTTGATTCGGGTTTGTACGATTTTCAGATTTTAGATCACGTGGATTTGCACGTGCCTAAGTCTTTCTTTTTATCCCTTTATGGGCCACCTAGGTGTGTGTTATGAACACTCCACTACATGGGGCGAATTTGAGCGGGAGTACGGGGCTTGCTTCGATGCAATATGCGTCCTACCTCGTGGTATGGCGTAGATGCAATGCAAACTCACGCTACTCCAAAGGGAAAACCCGAAATTAAAAGACAATGCCGAAGGGAAATTGCCGAAGGGAAATGACTTGTAAAGTAAATAGCGGAAGGGGAAATATGGCTATATCTTAAGAGCGGAAAGGCTCAATTGTGTAAGTGTGTGTCGTGTATATATTGAAAGACAACGCACACAACTTGAACCTTAAAACCCGAATCTTAAAGACATAGCTGAAAGAAATACTTTATATAGAGTATATGTAGGGGCCCTTACTTGGGTCTTGTAAATAAGAGCGAAGGCTCAATGTGTGTGCGTGCTTGAATTGAAAGACTTACACACACGACATGAAATGAAACCCAAATATAAATTGCAGTATGCCTTGACTAAGGTCTTGGGATTAAGAGCGAAAGCTCAATGTGTGTGAGTGTAGAATTGAAGTACTACGCACACGACATAAATGAAACCCAAATATAACTGCAATAAGGCCTTTACTAAGGTCTTGGGAGTAAGAGCGAAGGCTCAATGTGTGTGCGTGTGGAAAATGGAAAGACAACACACACGACTTAATTAAAAACCCCCTTGACTTAAAATATATAAATATAACTATATATTAAGGGCTTGTTAGGCCCGTGTGTGTGCAAGAAGTGTACGACTAAGAGCGGAAAGGCTCAAGTGCGTGTGTGTGTGGGTGTGTCAAACCACGTTATTACAATCGGGGGGAGACGAAGCTCCTTTACTACAACCCCGTATCAAAATTTAATTGAATATAAAGCAAGTTAATGTAATAGACCAAGTTTAGACACTTACAAATAGCCGGTCCATGTTCAACTTGCTTGCACGTGGGCTCACGGTTCACCTTGGGCAGCCAAGAGGGGGTTATCCTAGGGGGCTTTGAGGGAGGTTCTATGGGGCACGGTTAGGGTCTTAGGGGAACTAAGGTTCGGCCAAGACGGGGGCTGTGTAGGGTCTGTCCTAGGGTGCAGGTCACGGCCAGGGTGCAGGTTAGGTCGGCAGGAAGGTGGTCAAGTCGGCAGGAAGGCGTCGGGCGCAGCAATCGGGTGCCTGGCGCTGGGCGCTGGCGGGCGTCTGGCGCTAGGAGGGCGTCAGGGCGCAGCAATCGGACGCCTGGCGCTGGGCGCTGGCGGGCGTCTGGCGCTAGGAGGGCGTCAGGGCGCGGGATGGCGTCATGGCGCGGGATGGCGTCAGGGCGCGGGATGGCGTCAGGGCGCGGGATAGCGTCAGGGCGCGCGGACAGCGTCAAGGTGCGCGGACAGGGCGCGGGGCGCACGGCAGGCGCGCGGTCCGGTTAGGTTTAGGTTGGTTCAAGTCTAGGGTTAGGTTTGGTCGAACCTAGGTTGGGTTAGGGCTAGGTTTAGTTAGGGTTAGGTTCAGTTGGGGTTAGGTAGGTTCGAACCTAGGCTAGGTTGGGGTTAGGTTTAGAGGGGTGTAGAGAGAATGGCTAGGTTAGGTTAGGCTTACCTCTTGGAGCCGATCCTTCATGGCTTGAGCCCACGTCTCCACGGTTGCAGCCACTTGGTCCAGCCCACCTTGGTTGCAGCCCCTTGGTCTAGACCCACTTAGCCCACATGGCTTGAACCCACCTCACCCAATGAGCCCACATGGCTAGGTCTATCACTCCCTCTCTCTCCTCCCAAATATTTGCATGAACCCTGTAGACACCGAAAATTTTCACTTATGGGTTCTTAGGCCTGAGGTGAACCTTTTCGCAATCTACTTCGCTTTATGGGCGTGCGAGCTAGTTTACTTTAACTAGCAAAGTATGTTTTGAAAATAATCTGACTTTTGAAAGGCGATTGTAGGCAAGCGGGATTTTTACGTCGCAAACCTTCTTGCACCGATGCGCAAGGGTCAGTCTGTACGCTTAGAGACTTCGTTTTGAAACAAGTTTAACTCAAAATATATTTTGAATGAAGAAGTGTTTTAAAACCTTTTGAAAACCATGCATTTGGGCGATTTTGACTTTGTAAGGGTTGGACGACCCTAAGTCTTGCACGATTTGATTCGAGTTTGTACGATTCTCAGATTTTAGATCACGTGGATTTGCACGTGCCTAAGTCTTTCTTTTTATCCCTTTATGGGCCACCTAGGTGTGTGTTATGAACACTCCACTACATGGGGCGAATTTGAGCGGGAGTACGGGGCTTGCTTCGATGCAATATGCGTCCTACCTCGTGGTATGGCGTAGATGCAATGCAAACTCACGCTACTCCAAAGGGAAAACCCGAAATTAAAAGACAATGCCGAAGGGAAATTGCCGAAGGGAAATAACCGAAGGAAAATGACTTGTAAAATAAATAGCCGAAGGGAAATGACTTGTAAAGTAAATAGCGGAAGGGGAAATATGGCTATATCTTAAGAGCGGAAAGGCTCAATTGTGTAAGTGTGTGTCGTGTATATATTGAAAGACAACGCACACGACTTGAACCTTAAAACCCGAATCTTAAAGACGTAGCCGAAAGAAATACTTTATATAGAGTATATGTAGGGGCCCTTACTTGGGTCTTGTAAATAAGAGCGAAGGCTCAATGTGTGTGCGTGCTTGAATTGAAAGAATTACACACACGACATGAAATGAAACCCAAATATAAATTGCAGTATGCCTTGACTAAGGTCTTGGGAGTAAGAGCGAAAGCTCAATGTGTGTGAGTGTAGAATTGAAGTACTACGCACACGACATAAATGAAACCCAAATATAACTGCAATAAGGCCTTTACTAAGGTCTTGGGAGTAAGAGCGAAGGCTCAATGTGTGTGCGTGTGGAAAATGGAACGACAACACACACGACTTAATTAAAAACCCCCTTGACTTAAAATATGTAAATATAACTATATATTAAGGGCTTGTTAGGCCCGTGTGTGTGCAAGAAGTGTACGACTAAGAGCGAAAAGGCTCAAGTGCGTGTGTGTGTGGGTGTGTCAAACCACGTTATTACAATCGGGGGGAGACGAAGCTCCTTTACTACAACCCCGTATCAAAATTTAATTGAATATAAAGCAAGTTAATGTAATAGACCAAGTTTAGACACTTACAAATAGCTGGTCCATGTTCAACTTGCTTGCACGTGGGCTCACGGTTCACCTTGGGCAGCCAAGAGGGGGTTATCCTAGGTGGCTTTGAGAGAGGTTCTATGAGGCACGGTTAGGGTCTTAGGGGAACTAAGGTTCGGCCAAGACGGGGGCTGTGTAGGGTATGTCCTAGGGTACAGGTCACGGCCAGGGTGCAGGTTGGGTCAGCAGGAAGGTGGACAGGGCGGCAGGGAGGCAGTCGGGTCGGCAGGGAGGCGTCTGGCGCCTGGCGCAACAGACGGGCGCCTGGCGCTGGGCGCGCTGGAGCGCAGGGCGCGCAGTAGCGCGGGACGGCTGCGGCACGGGGCGTGCAGGCGACAGAGGGGGCGCGCGGCAGGAAGCAGGGCGCGCGGCAGCAGAAGGGGCGCGCGGCAGGCGCTGGTTGCTCACGGCCGGCCGGGGTGAAGTTTTTGGGGTTTGTTAGGGATGGTTTGAGACGGTTGGGGTTAGGTTAGGTCTAGTTAGGGTTCAGTTAGGGTTAGGTTCAGTTAGGGTTAGGTAGGTTCGAACCTAGGCTAGGTTGGGGTTAGGTTTACCTCTTGGAGCCGGTCCTTCTTGGCTTGAGCCCACGTCTCCACGGTTGCAGCCACTTGGTCCAGCCCACCTTGGTTGCAGCCACTTGGTCTAGACCCACTTAGCCCACATGGCTTGAACCCACCTCACCCAATGAGCCCACATGGCTAGGTCTATCACTCCCTCTCTCTCCTCCCAAATATTTGCATGAACCCTTTACATGGACCCCCTCACCTCTATTTATAGAGATTTGAGGTGGGTCTTGGATTTGGGTTTGGGTTTGGGGTTTGGATCCATACCCAAATCCAAACACTATTTGGATCTGGATATTGGATCTCGGATATTTTGAGATCTGTATCCGATCCAAACCCAATATTTTTATGGATACGGATCTGGATATTTTGATCCAAATCCGATCCAATCCAAACACTATTTGGATCCAATCCAAATCCAAACACTATTTGGATCGACCCAAACACTATTTAGATTGGCCCAAATCCAAACACTATTCATTACATGGATTTGGATCTGGATATATATGGTCCAGATCCAAATCAAAATTTCTTCGGACATTCCTTCTTGGCTTCTCGAGGCGAACGATCTGTGCGGGCACTGGCTTCATCAGCGCTCCGTCTGGTGCTGGGTTTTCCCCAACTTTGTCGTCCGGACTCCGTCTCGCCGTTCTGGACTCCGTTGAGCTTTTCATCAAACGGGCTCAGCTTTCTTTTGTTTTTTTATCAGGGAGTGGCTTTTGAAGCTCTGGGCTTGAATCCTCTTCGGGCCTAGGGTCTTCTTTTGCCTTCTGTACCTGTTTTCACATTTCAAAACAGGTCGTCGTTTTGGCTCAAACGAGCTTTTTGGTGTTTTGAGAGTTTTTGAAAAATAGAAGATTTGGGGTGTTTACAAACCCTTTACATGGACCCCCTCACCTCTATTTATAGAGATTTGAGGTGGGTCTTGGATTTGGGTTTGGGTTTGGGTTTGGATCCATACCCAAATCCAAACACTATTTGGATCTGGATATTGGATCTCGGATATTTTGAGATCCGTATCCGATCCAAACCCAACATTTTTATGGATACGGATCTGGATATTTTGGTTCAGATCTGATCCAATCCAAACACTATTTGGATCCAATCCAAATCCAAACACTATTTGGATCGACCCAAACACTATTTGGATTGGCCCAAATCCAAACACTATTCATTACATGGATTTGGATCTGGATATATATGGTCCAGATCCAAATCAAAATTTCTTCGGACAGTCCTTGGCTTCTCGAGGCGAACGATCTGTGCGGGCACTGGCTTCATCAGCGCTCCGTCTGGTGATGGGTTTTCCCCAACTTTGTCATTCGGACTCCGTCTCGCCGTTCTGGACTCCGTTGAGCTTTTCATCAAATGGGCTCTGCTTTCTTTTGTTGTTTTTTTTTATCAGGGAGTGGCTTCTGAAGCTCTGGGCTTGAATCCTCTTCGAGCCTAGGGTCTTCTTTTGCCTTCTGTACCTGTTTTCACATTTCAAAACAGGTCGTCGTTTTGGCTCAAACGAGCTTTTTGGTGTTTTGAGAGTTTTTGAAATATAGAAGATTTGGGGTGTTTACAGAACCAAAGGCAAAGAAGAAATTTGAAAAACCTCGCAAACACAAGGAGACTTCCGCAATGGAAGGTAACCAATACCACGAGTCCTTCACACACAAGGACCGTAAAGCCCTATAGAAGCTACTAAGAGGGCAAAATAAAGAGAAAAGGAGCTACGCCATGTCTGGTTTCCTACCTGTATGATGGCATGGGAGACCCTAGGTCTCACTTACAGCTTTTCTCTCGTCGAGCCCATAAGAAAAAGGACTCGATGAAGTGGGTGTATTGGTTCCCTCTTTCCCTCAAAGGCACAGCTGCCAAATGGCTGGCTTCCTACGATCTTAGCTAGTCCACAACCTTTGAAGAGTTAGCGAACTGCTTTATGCAGAGATTCTCACATAATATAGAAGTCACGCCGACTTTAAATACCTTGAGGGATACAAAATAAGGTGTGAACGAGGATGTACATACGTTCATCGTTCGATAGAGGTCTCTCTTAGGTCAAGTGCGAGAGCAAATATATGAAGGATGTGTAGTCATGCTCATCCTCGATAATTTTAGAAATGAGCTGAAAACCCTTCTCTCGCTTCATGAAATCTCTACTTTCCATAAGTTAATAAAGAAAGCATCCCTTTTCGAAACAAACTTGAAAAAAGGGGTGTACAACCACTTATGGAAAGGAAGTCCTATTTCGAAAACTCACTTGGAGAAGCCCATCAACTATGGGCCATCCACCGCGGACAAAGGGGCAAAGCCCCATAAAATCACCAATGTCCGGGTGGATCCAAGCCCGGCAAGTGCTTCAAAAGCTTTTGAAAAAGCTGAAAATAAAAAGGAGAGGAGTTTTCAAACGCCCTTCGAAAGACGGGAGTATACTCTGCTGGGGCAACCTGTGACAGAGGTCCTAGACCTCCTACTTGCTCAAGGTATGATCGAACTCCCCGAGATTCCTGAAGGAGTCACTTCGAAGGGAGGGTTTTTAAACAAGTATTGCAAGTATCATCGGCTTAAAGGCCATGATACAAGGCGGTGCTTCTCCCTCCTTAATAAAATTGAGAACTTGATAGCAGAAGGTCGGCTCTAGGTCGCTGAAGAACCTGAGCCTGCCCAAGCTATCTTCAAAGAACCCTTCCTCAAGCATGCAAGTACCAGTGGGAAGGGAAAAGAGGTATGATGGAAGATCCCTTTTACAAAAATACAAAAACATTTAAAAAACTCAAAATCAAAAAAATGAAAAAATTGCAAAAACCAAAAACATTGGAAAATCAAAAACTCGAAAATAGAGTAGTTTGTATAGTTCCTAAAGTTCTTGTTTTGCAAAAAACACAAAAAAAATTGAAAATCTACAAAATACCAAAAAGATTTTGTACATAGCTGCTCCTGGTAAGGCTATGGAAAAAGAAAAGGATTTTGAAAGTAACGTCGTCTGCATAACCAGACCAAAAATTTTGAAATCAATAGAAATTCCAAGTGTAAAACCAGGTCTTTTGAAAATCCATGCATCAAATTCCCTCGGGTCTATAACCCACGAGAATGATCGAAACCCAGAAGTGGACCCCCTTGAGGAAGATTCCACTTCTGAGCTCCCAGAATTTCACAAAATTCTTGATTTTGAAAGACCTTCCACTTCAGTAGGAGGAGATTTCATAGAGGTGAACCTAAGGAGTGATTCCAATCCCAAACCCATTAAAGTAGGCGCATGTTTGCATGAGCATGAAAGATCAGCATTCATTACATTTCTATGAACCTACTTAGATGTGTTTGCATGGACGTATGAAGACATGCTAGGCATAGATCCCAGCATTATCGAACATTGTCTTCCCTTAGATGTGGATGTGAAACCCATAAAGTAGAAGCTTAGGAAAATACATCTAAATGTACACGCACAAGTCAAAGAGGGTTTAGAAGATCTGCTAAAAGCCGGATTTATAAAACTCATTGCGTATTCTGATTGGTTATCAAACATCGTTGTTGTTCAAAAAACCAATGGGAAAATTCAAATATGCATCGATTTCAGAAACCTGAACAAAGCCACTCCAAAGGATAATTATCCTTTACCAAACATAGATTTGATAGTCGATAGTACTGCAAATCACGAGATGTTTTCGTTTATGGATGGCTATTTAGGGTATAATCAAATTAAATTAAGTCCACGAGATCAGGGTAAGACCGCATTCACAACTCCATGGGGCACGTACTGCTATACATTCATGCCCTTTGGTTTGAAAAATGCTGGCGCAACATACCAGAGAGCCATGACCACGATCTTCCATGATCAGATTCATGAGCTCGTAGAAGTGTATGTAGATGATCTCTTGGCAAAATCCAAAACCCGATGCACTCATATCGAATGTTTGCAAAAGATTTTCGAAAGGCTTAGACTTTACAAAGTAAAGCTAAACCCTCAAAAATGTGTATTCAGGGTAGAGTCCGGAAAGCTTCTAGGCTTTATGGTGAGCCAAAGGGGTATAGAAGTCGACCCCTCTAAGTGTCGAGCCATCATAGACATGGCTCCACCCTCCAACCTCACACAAATTCGTAGCCTCCAGGGTCGATTACAATCCATTCGCTGATTTATATCAAACCTGGTGACTAGATGCGAACCCTTCAACAAACTGTTGAGGAAGGGCACGAAATTTTCATGGGATGATGACTACCAAAAGTCCTTCCAAAGACTAAAGGCATACCTGGTTAATCCCCCTGTTTTGAATCCTCCAAAGCAAGGAAAACCTCTCTTGCTTTACATTTTCGTGCATGCGAATGCCTTGGGAGCTCTATTAGCTCAATACGAGGATGACACCCATAAGGAGTATGTCATCTATTATATTTCGAAAACTCTCTTGGCTAACGAAAGGAATTATCAAGCCATGGAGAAGACGTGCTTGGCCCTAGTTTGGGCCTGCCAGAAATTTTGACACTATTTCCTAGATCATGAGATCTGGATAGTGTCCAAGCTTGATCCAATCAAGCACTTGTTCGAAAAACCCATTCTCATTGGTAGATTGGGCAAATGGCAACTCCTTCTAATGGAGTATGACCTGAAATACCATCATCAGATCTCCATTAAGGGGCAAGCCCTAGCTGACTACGTGGCTGAGTTCCCCCTAGAGGATGCATATCCCACACTTAGTGAAATGCCTGACGAAGGCATATTGCAAAACCATTTTCAAAACCACATTTTGGCAAACTCTTTCAAAAACCAAGTGTGGAAAATGCACTTCGATGGGGCACGAATCCAACGAGGGGCTGGTGCTGGGGTCATCCTCATATCCCTTAAAAAGGGTGAGATCCCCATAGCAATTCACCTAGATTTCGAATGTTCTAACAACATAGTTGAGTATGAAGCACTCATACAAGGCTTAAGGGTTTCGAAAACTCTAGGGGCATCATGCATCGAGGTCTTTGGAGATTCGCTCCTTGTTATAAACCAAGTTTTGAAAATTTGGCAAGTACGTAATGAAAAACTTCTTTCATATCATGAGTTGGCCACTCGATTGGTTGAGTCATTCCAATCGTGTAAACTCACACACGTAGGAAGAGAGGATAATGGCATTGCCGACGCCCTCTCCTCCTTGGGTTCCCCTAAAGGTCGATCCCATTTCAGGGACCCGATCCTTAGAAATATGGCATGCGCCCAACCCATCCACACACGATTTGGATATTTGCCAAAATAATCCAGATTCTGTTGAAAAACCTTGGTTTTATGACATCAAACATTTTCTAGAAAATGGGGGATTCGCCAAGGATGCCACATCCAAAGATAAGGCATTCATCCATAAAATTTCAACCCGATACACCATTTTGGGTGGGGTTTTGTACAAAAAAAGTTTTACTGGCATCGTACTAAGATGTGTCGATCTAGAGGAGGCTAGGACTGTTATGCATGAGTTCCACGATGGAGAATGTGGAGGTCATGTTAATGCCAACATGATGGCAATGAAAATACTTAGAGCGGGCTATTTTTGGTCCACCCTGAAAAAGGATTGTCACAATCATGTTAGGAAGTGTCATCCATGTCAAGTGCATGGGCACGCCATTCATATCCCCTCATCTTCATTGCATTCTGTGGTCAGCCCCTGGCCATTTACCATGTGGGCATTTGATATCATAGGCCCGATCTTTCCAAAGGCCTCGAATGGGCATAGATTCATTTTAGCAGCCACTGAGTATTTCTCCAAGTGGGTGGAAGCCATCTCCCTGACTAACATATAGGGGCAACATGTGGTGGCTTTCATTAGGAGGAATATCTTGGCTCGATTTGGGGTTCCATGAGACCTTGTGTCCGATAATGGCACCCCATTCAAAAATGAGCGGATGGTTAAGTTGTGCAACACGTATGGCATAACTCACCACTTCTCCTCGCCCTACTACCCTCAAGGCAACAGCCAAGCCGAAGCCACGAATAAGACTCTCATTAGCATAATTGAGAAGACTTTAGAGAAGGGTAGGACATGGCACGAGAAGCTGGATGAAGCCTTATGGGCTTATAGGACTTCCATCCGGACTCCCACAAATGCCACACCATTCGAATTGGTCTATGGCACAAACGTCATTCTTCCCATTCATACACAATTGCATACATTCCATACATCCATCGCACTCGACCTCCCCTAGAGACGCTTCAGCATGCTAGGATGGCCGAACTAGATTTGCTATATGAGAGGCGACTCCTTGCTATGGATCATGCTTGTGCATACCAGCAAAGGATAACCCGACATTACGACAAACACGTGAGACCTCGCCACTTTGAAGTGGGGGATCTAGTTTTGAAAATCATCCACTATCGTGGCCCACATCCACTTGGAAAGTGGTGGCCCAAGTGGGATGGACCCTATGTTTTACGTGCAACCACCACGAACAACTCATATTGGTTGATCGATGTAGAAGGTAGGAATTTAGCAGATCCTATCAATATTCAATACTTAAAGAAGTATTATGTGTAGGATTTAGGTTAAGTTCCCCATTTTCGAAAACCCTTAGGGATAGCTGCTTTGAAACTTCGAAAGTAAGGTTCAAAGGCAAATCATGTAACCCTGAGTGAGAGAATTCGCACTTGTGAAAGAGTGGAGTCTTCCAAACGCGTGGTTACATTTCAAAATCCTTCTTCTTACAAAGAAAGGCCTAGTTCAATATAGCAAGATACTTGCAAGTAGTGCGTGCTATTTCTAAATAGGCTGATCTGGAATGGATCGAGTGTGACCTTGGGATAAGTCCTCCCCTCTTCTCTTCTCCTTCCAAAAGGAAAACATGGCCAAAATAAAGGGAATTCCCCGTCAAATATCTCTTTCCCAAAGAAAGAAACCTGAATCAAAAGAAAAAATCGATTCTCTTTTGGAAAAGAGAGATTAAAGAAAAAGTACTCCCAAAGGGAGACCCTCTATGGAAAAAAAGGAAAAAGAGGCCAAAAGCTCAAAAAGAGCAGTTTTCCACCTTCTATGCCTTAAACCACGGGACGCTTCAGAAGGGACCGTGGTATCTCTTTCCCATCCCTGGCTTATCCCAAGTAAAGCATGGTTCATTTCGAGGAATCCTAAAGTAAAAATAGGATTTACTTACTTGAATTTCATTTTGTTTGGGAATTCAACGTTTCGAGTAAGATGTAGGAATCTTAAAATGTAGCTTGTTTTCTTATAAAACCTCCGCTAGATTTGCGAGTGTCAAGACTCAAGCAAAGTCAAACACGAAGAGCTCGAGATCCTTAGGGTTGAGGCTCAAAGCAGTGTTCCCTTTTGTAAATAAATTTTGAAAAATCGAACATCAAACATCATAGGGTCTGCTCACTTAGAGTAGCAGGCCTTTGTAAGTCTCAAGAGTTCGACCATATCTGGTCTCTGGGAGGTCGCCATTCTTGGCACCCCATCCATGTCATGCATCTGCATATCCACGCATAGACACTTGCATAAACATGATCCCGTTTAGGACCAGAAACCATTTCTATATCCCTTTGGCGTGATATCTCCTCCTACCTGGGTTTTAAAAGAGAAATTTTGTTTAAAAATTGGGACGATCCCATATTTTCATGGATAGATCTAGGGAGACATTGAAAGGGGTGTTGTCGTCTTTGCCATTATCTAAATCAGTTTGGATAATGCCAAAGAGGGGCATTTGTAAACACCCCAAAATCCCACGATTTTCCCAAAACACCTGGTTTTGCAAAAGCTGCCCCAAACAGCTATTTTGAGTCTGGAAACTCAGGAGCCTTCCAAGCAACCCTGTACATATGTTTAAACTATACATGTTTTAAAATATGTATCATATAGTTTTAAAACCTTTAAAAAGGTATTTTGAAACTCCGCGAAGCAACTTGGCCTGATGAAAGCAGGACTAGAGGAGCGAAAGAGAGCCCAGAACCGGAGCATATGTCGAGCCCGGCACATCAACTCTCATATCAGAATCATCCCCAAAATCTCGGGCATTCAAGCCCCTGTTATCAACAAATTTATCGAAATGGTCTCCGAAATGTGAAAAGAGGAGCGGACGACAATGTTGGCGAAGACCCTACGCAAGACGGAGTACTGATGCTGTCAGGCCCCACACAAACCGTCTGTTTCGAACATACTATGAAGGAGTCAGAAATTCAAATTTGAATCGGATCTGGACCATATATATCCATATCCAAATCCAAACATGTATATGGATTTGGATTTGGATCCAAAGATCCAATCCAATATCCACATCCATGGCCCACATCACCTTCTCATAAATGGAGGTGGGGCCCACAAGAAATTCACGTGAAAAGCTTGGGTATGAGAGAGAATGTGATGAAATATGAGCGAGAAACATGGTGGGCTTGACTTTTGTGTCAAGTTTTGGTTAATCATGTGGGTTAGCCTAATGAGTGTAGGTTTAAGCTTGTATGCACCTACATCTAACCTAGGGCTGCACCAATTTGCTGCAACTAGGTCCATGGGCGAAGGCAAAGGGATGCTTCTAAACCTAATCCTAAGCTAACCCCCTTACCTAGCCATTTCTCCCTAAACCCTACCTAATCCTAGCCTAATCACCTAACCCACTTCCTTAATCCTTCTCTAATCCTAGACTAATCACCTAACCCACTTCCTTAATCATTCTCTAAACCTAGCCTAATCCCCCTAACCTCACCCTAATCCTAGCCTAAACACTTAACCCACTCCACTAAACCTTACCCTAAGCCCAACCCACCTAACCAAGGCCTAAAACCACAAAACCAGCCCACCTAAATGCCTAGCACACTATATCCCCAAACCACCCAAGACAAATATCTGGCCCACCTAAATATCTAGCACACCATACCCCCAAACCACCACCACCAAACCAGCCCAACTGACTCCCCAATACCAGCCCAGCCACCCACCCCATTAAGCCTATAAATACCCCTCCCATGCATGCGGGTGGGAGGTCTTGGGCTCTCAAAATATCTGGGATTTCTCCCCCCTCTTGGAACCCGCCACCTCCACCCTTCGGCCAGCACCACTCCACGCCACCTCCACCCTTCAGCCAGTATCACTCCACTCCACCTTCCACCTGCTGCACTCGGCCAACATCATTCCACGCCACCTGCCACCTCCTTCCATCCGGCCGAGACCTCACCTGCCGCCTCTTCCTCACCCATTCGGCCAGCTTCCTTCCACGGTTTCCCTTAGGTAAGCCTCACCTCTCACTCTCCCCTCCTTCTCCTCCATCTCATACCCTAGGCCGACTCCACCAACACCTCTTCCACCCGCCACCTTCACCCTTCGGCTAGCACCTACCACCTTCCATCATTTGGCCAGTCCCCCTCTCTCAGCCAGCCACACCTTACATCCACCTTACCTCTCCGTAAGACCTACCCCAAGCCTTAGTGACACACCCTAGTTCCACCTACCTCCCCTAAGCACTTCAAGCCCAACCAAGACAACACTCCATCCACTCGGCCAGGACCTGCACCTTCACCCTTCGGCCAGCACATCCACTTGCCGCGCTCATCCAAGGAGCTCCCTCTTATATCCCAAGGCGACTCACTAGGCCCAAGTGCAAGCAAGTCACACCTGGACCAGCTATACGTAAGTGCCTAACTCGGTCCTTGTTATAGACTTTCTTATGCCTAATTAAATTTGATACGAGGTTGTAATAATGGAGCGTTGTCTCCCCCCGCTTGTAATAATGTGGTTTGGCACACCCACACACACGTGCACTTGAGCCTATTCCGCTCTTAGCTGCACACGATTATAGCACATACATGGGCCTAATCAGCCCTTAGGATATAGCTATACTTATATAATTTAAGTTGCGTGGGTTTTTATTAAGTTGTGTGTTGTCTTTCAATTTTCACACTCACACACATTGAGCTTTCGCTCTTACTCCCAAGACCTTAGTCAAGGCCTATTGCAATTATATTTGGGTTTCATTTAAGTTGTGTGCATAGTATTTCAATTCTACACTCGCACACATTGAGCTTTCGCTCTTATTCCCATGACCTTAGTCAAGGCCATATTGCAATTATATTTGGGTTTCATTTACAAGTCGTGTGAGTTGTCTTTCAATATACACACAACACCCACGCATACGTTGGCGACCTTCGGGCCCATATATATTATAAGTATTTCCCTTCGGCTATGTCTTTAAAATTTGGGTTTTAAGGTTCAGCAGTGTGCGTAGTCTTTACATATATACACGGCACACACTTACACAATTGAGCCTTTCCGCTCTTAAGATATAGCCATATTTCCCTTTTGCAAATTTACATTAAGTCATTTCCCTTCCGCATTGTCTTTCAATTTGGGTTTTCCCTTTGGAGTTGCGTGAGTTTGCATCGCATATACGCCATACCACGAGTTAGGACGCATATTGCATCAAAGCAAACCCCACACTCCCGCTCAAAATCACCCAACTTAGGTCACTTGTGCACACACACACATAGTTAGCCCAAAAAGATGAAAAGAAAGACATAGGCACATGCAAATCCACGTTTAAATAAAAGAGCTTTGCCAAGCGTACATACTGACCCTTGCGCATCGGTGCAAGAAGGTCTGTGACAAAAAGAGCTCACTTGCTCACAGTCGCCCCGATAGAAGTCAGATTTCAAAACGTTTCTTCGCTAGCTTAAGCAAGCTAGCTGGCATGCCCTTTTGCTAAAATACGACTTAGACACATGAAAAGATTCGCTTTAGGCCTAAGAACCAGAGGCAAGGATTTTCCGTGTCTACACCCCTTCAAGGTGGTTCGGCTAGCACAAGGTCAGCCCCAAGTGCAGTTTTTGGTTCAGCTGGGTTTTGCCAGGTCGAGTCAATCCTCCAAGGTGGTTCGTCCAGCACAAGGTCAACCTCAAGTCCAGTTTTTGGTTCAGTTGGGTTCGACCAGGTGCAGCCGATCCAAGGTGGTTCAACTGGGTTCGGCCAGCCATGTGGTCCCAAGGGTGCAGTCCGTTCCAAGGTGGTTCAGCTGTGTTCAGCCAACACAAGGCCAACCCTGTGGTCCAAAGGGTGCAGTCCGGTCCAGCTTGGTCAACCTTCCACCGTGGTGCTCCAAGGCAGCTCGAGCCCACTTGGTTGCAGCTGGTCCACCTTAGTCAGCTCTCCATGGTGCAACCACCCTAGGTTTAGGCACTCACCTTGGCCAAGTCTTCCTCCCTTTGTTGACCAAGTGCTCCTCTTGATCAAAGCCTAGCCACCTTTGTTGACCTTTGACTTGAACTCCACGTGAAACACCTTGGCTTGAGCTCCACTCCTTCTCTTTCCTCCTTTCCAAAATTTCCAAGGCCCCCCTCACGTGAACCCCCTTGGCCCTATTTATAGGCCAAGGGTGGTTCTTTGGATTAGGTTTGGATCTTAAGATCCAACCCGATCCAATCTTCAATGGGACCTGGATCTGGATCTTTTGGTCCAGATCCAATCCAAATTTTTCTTTTTTTGAGTCCTTTGGTGCATGAAACAGACGGTTTTTTAGAGGGCTCCGATTCTTCAATGACCTGATTTTAGGCTAGGTTTTTCCTAGTCCTTTTGACCGGTCAATTTCTCACTTTCAGGACTTTTTGTCGTTTGGTTTTGATCTGTTTGATCCCATCTTGGGATTGTCTTTAATGAGGTTGATCCCCGATTTCGAAGCAGACACTGATTTCTATTTTAACAGGCCCGATCTTTGATTTCTGATGGCTTTACCAAGGTCTTGGTTTCATTTTATCTTTTTGAGGTTGAACTTGCTTTGATATAGGCACCGGGTTCGATCTTCAATCTGGCTTTGACCCCGACAGGCTTGGGCCTTCCTTCATTTCTCGATTTGATCTAAAGCTGGCTTTTTGGAGTTCAAGAGTTTTGAAAAACATAAAAATTTTGGGTGTTTACACCCATGAAGGCATATTTTCCAAATGAATTTCAAAAACCATGCTTGGACAAAATTGTTTCAAGAAAAATCAAGCATGGGAAATATATTTCGATCAAGGGGCAGGTATTGAAATCATCTTCATATCTCCCAAGAAAAGTTTTAGAAAGGGAGGATTTCCCGAATTTGCTTCTTCAAAAAGATCAAGTTTTGATTGAAACAATTCTAATCCTACATATGACTTTGAAAAGAAAGATTTTCAGCATCTGGTTGATATGAAAACCTTGATAAGGTTAGGATAAATACATGAGCCCCACGATGGAAAATGTGGAGATCATGTCAATTCAAATATGATGGCCATAAAGATCACTTAGGGCTGGTTATGTTTTTCCACCCTTAAAGCAAAAACTCATCATGATCATGTTAGAAATGTCATAAGTGTCAAATGCATGGACATGTCATCCCATTGTCCACCTACAATTTCCTTTGAAAAACCATGGCCCTTCACCATGTGGCCGTGTGAATCATTCATCTCCGTAAGATACGAAAATCCCTTGCTCCTGGTTTATAAGACCATAAACGAGTCTTTTCGCGTTTACGTTCCTTTGAGGGTGTGTCAGCTAGCTTTCTCAAACTAGCGAAGATTTTGAAATATATCTGACTTTAAAAGGCAATCGTGGATGTAAACACCCAAAAATCCCACGATTTTAGAAAACAAATTCCTGGTTTGCAAATCAACCCAAAAGGCCATTTTGCTTTTTCAAAAACCCAGAAGCTTCCCAAAAAGCTTGTAAATATTATTTTGAACCCTGTATCCAATATGAATTCCTTAAACTCGGGTCAAGTCCCATTTTGCCAAAAAGCCAAAGACGAACAGGTGAAGCATGGAAGACGATGCCTAATCGAAAAGCAGCCCATAAAGCAGCTCAAAGGGACCAAATCCAAAGCAGCCTCAGAAATAGGTGCAGAAGCCCAAAAGCAACACCCTGGCCTGATAAAGGCCAAGGTCAAAAGGCGAAAGGAAGGCTCAGGCCCGATGTAGAATGCAAGCCTAGCACACCCAAAAGCCAAATCGAATACATCCACCCAAGCAGCATCAATCTGAGCTAGAAATGGCGAAATTAGGCAAAAATAAAGTCTAGAATGGCGAGATTGAGTCCGAAGGACAAAGTTGGGGAAAACCTAGCACCAGATGGAGTGCTGATAAAGTCAGTGCCCACACAAAATGTCTGCCTGAAAAAGCCAAGAAGGACCATCCATCAAAAATTTGGATTGGATCTGGACCATAAATATCCAGATCCATATCCAAATAGTGTTTGGATTGGATCGGATCTAAACCAAAATATTCAAATTTATATCCATAAAAATGTTGGATTTGGATCGGACATGGGTCTTAAAATATTCGAGATCCATGATCTAGATCTAAATAGTGTTTGGATCGGACATAGATTCCATGATCCAAACCCAAGACCCATATCCAAGACCCACCTCATTTTCCTATAAATAGGAGTGAGGGGGTCCCCAAAAGCACACGTGAATTTGCTTAGGGAGGAGAGAGAGTGAGAGAGTGGTTCAAGCCATGTTGGCTCAAGGGTGAGTGTGGATCAAGCCTAGTGGGCTAAGTGGGCTGCAACCAAGGCGAGCTCGATCAAGGGAGGCTGCAACAGCGCATGGAAGTGGGATCAACCAAGAAGGACCGGCTCCAAGAGGTAGGTCCCCTAATCCTAGACTAACCCCTTTCTAATCCTAGCCTAATCCTTTGTAATCCTAGCCTAATCACCTAACCTACTTCACTAAACCTCACCCTAACTGAACCTAACCTAACCCACCAACTCAAACTAAAACCCTAAAAACCTCACTTCGCGCCTGCCGTGCCCCACCTGATGCCTGCTGCGCCCCTTGACGCCCAGCGCGCCCCACGCTAGCGCCTTAGCGCTAGGTGCCTTGGCACCGACTTGCTGTGCGCCCTGTCCAGCTCCAGACACCCCGGCCTACAGCACTGAATGTCTTGTTGCCCTTATCCAGCCACTCCGGCCACCACTTAGGACCGTGACCTCTTCTTGACCGAACCTAGGTTCTCCTAAGTCTAAAACCCACGAGCCTTCCCTAGGACCTACCTTAGGCAAGCCACCCTTGTTGTCGTGACCTTCCCTAAGCCCACTCAACCTCTCTAAAGGCCACCTAGGGAGACCCCTCTTGAATGCCCCACGTGGACCACAAGCCCAAGTGCGAGAAAGTGAAGACAGACCAACTATTTGTAAGTGTCTAAACTTGGTTTCTTACATCAACTTGCTTTATACTTAATTCAATTCGGATACGGGATTGTATTAACGGAGCATTGTCTCCCCTCAGGATATAATATTGTTGCTTGATACACCAGACACATACGTGCACTTGAGCCTTAGCTCTTATCTCGTACACGAAACACACAAGTGCACTTGAGCCTTAGCTCTTATCTCATACACCAAGCACCCACGTACACCATTGAGCTTTCGCTCTTACTCCAAAGACTCTAGTAAGAGCCTTATAAGCTGCAATTTAATTCGGGTTGTTACTTTAAAAGTTGTGTGCGTCGCATTTCAATTCCACACTCACACACATTGAGCTTTCACTCTTACTCTCAAGACTCTAATAAGAGCCATATTAATTGCAATTTGATTTGGGGTTGTTACATTCAAGTTGTGTGAGTTCGTCATTTAAGCTTCCACACATGCACACACAATCACCCGAGTACTTGCTCGAGCACTCACACACCTTTTTGGCCTTGGCAGCCACTAAGATATAGCCCTATCTATATACTTTCAGCTACGTGAGTTTTTCCGGTTCAGTTGTGTACGTCTTTACATTCCGGGTTGTTAAATTTTAAAGTCGTGTGAGTTGTCTTTACATTTATATACAACACACATGCACACGTTGACGACCTTCGGGCTCGTATATATATATATACACGTATTTCCCTTTCGCAATTTATATTTAAGTCGAGCGAGGTTTTACATTTCAAGTTGCGTGAGTTGTCTTTCAATATATACATAACACACGCACACATTGAGCCTTTCCGCTCTTATATCTATATCTCCCTTCCGCAATTTTCCTTCCGCAATTTACATTTAAGTCGTGTGAGTTGCATTCAATTTGGGTATTTTCCTTCAGCAATGTCTTTCAAATTCGGGTTTTCCATTCAAGTTGTATGAGTTGCATAGCATATCTGCCAAACTCGAGATATTGCGCATACTTGCATCCAAAGAAGCCCCGAATACCCCGTGCAAACACGCCAATCTTAGGCCACTTGATGCACATACATCCCGCCTAAGTAGACAAAATCGAAAGACTTAGATACATATGTATTTTTTATGGTTACATGTTTATATATGGTCCTCTTACATGAATATTTTTATAGCTTTTGAAAAGGAAATGATTCTAGTACCTAAGTTGAATGGTACAAACTTCCTTGAGTGGAAGAAAGTTGTGATGTTTCAATTGGGCCTAATGGACTTAGACATTTACTTTCGGGTGAATGTGCATGAAGTATTGACTAATGAAAGCAATGTAGATGCAAAGGCTGAGTATGTTGAATGAGAAAGATCCAATAAAATGTCTCTTTCATATATGCTACATGTGCTTACGGACATTAGGGGTCCTATCCTAACACCGAGGCGATTATTTATATGGATACGATTGAGAAACAATTTGTTGGATATGATAAAACTAAAGCAAGTGCCTTGATTTAAAATTCACTTCCATGCGGTACTCAAGAAAAGGAAATATAAGAGAATACATTACAACTACGTGTGACATTGTAAGAAAACATAATGATCTTGATATCACCATTTCAGATACTTTCCTGGTCCATTTCATCTTATAAATATTACCGACTGAGTATGACCTCTTTAAAGTTTCCTACCAACACACATAAAGATTAATGATCAATTAATGAACTTATGACTAAGCGTGTTCAGGAAGAGGAAAGACAAACTAGTACCAAGATGAACATCGCGAGTCCCTCTACCAATTTGGCAACTCATGAATAAGAAAAATCAAGCAACTAAGGCAAAGAAAGTCCAAAAGAAAAGGCGTCAACACAATATGGCTAACAAGCTCATAGATAAGGTCAAATACTTTTTTTATAATAAACCTAGATATTTAAAGAGTACTTGCCAAAAGTACAAGGTTTGGATTGAGAAGAGAAATTCATGTAATGTTATATTTATTGCAAGTCATGAATCAAATCTAGCTTATGTTCATAGTACTACTTGGTGGACTGATTAGGGTGTCACTATGTACATTTCAACTACTTTGTAGGACATTCTAATAAGGTGCACTCCAACTGAATGTAAAAATTTGTGATATCAAGTAACAAGATGCGTTTGCATGTAAAGACAGTTGGAGACTACAAAATTACTTTTAGATTCTAGATAACAATTGATTTTTAAAGACTTTTTATATTTCAACATTCTAGAGAAACTTAATTTCTGTAGTCAAATTAATTAAAGACAATCATAGCCTTTTGTTTAATGCATCAAGAGTGTCTTTAATAAAGGGAAACATTCTCATTGTTACAACCATTATTAATGTTTTATTCAAAATAAATGTCTATTTTGATTATGAATCTATAGTTTCTTTAGTATGTACTAATAAAAAAATAAGTTGAATGACAATTCAGTTATTGGAACATATATCCCAAAAGAGGGTGGAGAGGTTGGTGAAACATGATCTTTTAGGATCGCTCAATTTCACTAATCTTAAAACTTGTATTGATTGTATAAAATCTAAAACAATCAACACATTCAAAAAGCATACCATAACATGTCAATCAATATTATATTTTATTCATACATATGTATGGACCTTTTAGTGGATATTTTATAGGTCATAGATATTTTATTACTTTTATCAATGACTATTCAAGGTTTATGTATCTTTATTTCTTTAAAGAAAAATCTGAAGTCCCTAATGTTTTTAAGAATTTCAAGTTAGAGGTAGAGATACAATTAGAAAAACCTATAAAGCCAATCAGATCGTATAGGTGTGGAGAGTATTATGGCAAACACAATAAAATAAGACAGATGGTAGGACCATTTGCATACTTTCTTAAAGAAAATGGCATTGTACCACAATACATAATGTCGTGCAAACCCAATATGAATGAGGTTACTGAAAGACAAAACCAAATGCTTAAAAAAATGGTTTGTGCCATGATGAGTTATTCAACTCTTTCAATCTCTATGTGGGGTGAAGCACTAAAGATAATAGTACATATTTTAAATAGGGTTTCATCAAAATCCATATGAAATTGTGAGAAAGAATTATCGAACATAGGTTAAGATAAGTATCGAGTACAATAGAGAACCAATTTGGATTCATGTAAGGCAGACAGATCTACTGTTGAAGTGATTCACCTTTTGAGACGTCTTATGAAATATTTTAGGACAAAAAAAAAGACCTTCACATGATATTTATTGATCTAGAAAAAACCTTACGATAAGGTACCGAGGGAGGTTCTTTGGAGAACCTTGAAAAAAGAGGTATCTCATTGACATACATAAACCTTATAAGAGACATGTACGATGGTGAAAAAACATGTGTGAGGACTCATGAAGGAATGACATACTTCTTTGAAGTTAATATTGGGTTACATCAAGGATCAACTTTAAGTCCATACTTATTTATAATGGTGATTGATCAGTTAACAAAACATATTCAAGATGAAGTACCTTGGTGTATGTTATTTGCAGATGACATTGTGTTAGTGGAGGAGTCTAAGGAAAAAATTAATAGAAAATTGGAACTATGGAGAGAAACATTAGAAAGTAAAGGCTTTCGACTTAGTAGAATAAAGACAGAATATATAGAATGTAAGTTTGATCATTTGGTTACTTTAGAGGAATGGTCATACAAGTGTTGGGCAGTTAATCATCAACATGTACAAAAGATGTTTGTGACAGAAATAAAGTTGTTGAGATGGATGAATGGTCATAAAAGAAAAGACCGTATACATAATGAGATTATTAAAAATAAATTATGTGTGGCACCAATAGAGGATAAAATGAGAGAATATCATTTAAGGTGGTTTGGACATATAGAACGAAGATAAAATGAAGAACCTATAAGAAGGTATGAAAAACTAGATTTTAAAAGTATTAAAAGAGGTAGAGGACGACCACAAAAGTGTTGGAAAGAAACAATAAAGAATGATCTAGCATATTGTGAGTTAAATTTGATTTCAAGTCAATCCATAGACTTTGGAATTGAATTTACATCTACAAATTTGGTACGCCCGGTGGAACTTAAGTCATAGAAAATTGTTTTGATCCGTTTTGATTTTCAAAACAAAAATCTATTTCAAATCATGATTCTAAACTCTCTCTTTTTCAATCCCTTACTTTAAGTTCAATTTTCAGCAACTCAATAATGTCAAATATGGATGATTCTTTTGAAAATATGTCAAGGAAGGACTTATCAAGCTTCACAAGTTGGTTTTCCAAATCCACGAAGAAGTCTTCTCAAACCCGAGATGAATTTCCACCAACTAACCACAAACACACTTGTCATCTCTTTATTCTTTGTTAACTTTACAATAAAAGCTTCAATATTTTTAGCTATATATTGTATACATAAAAGTGTTTTACATCATGAAAAGCAAGTAAATCACAGTTATTGTAGATAACACATGGTGTTTTGTTTGCAGTACATAACTCTTATACACATCAACATACAAATATAATTCTCTTCTTTTTCTACACTAATAATAACAAAGGCTATAGATAAGTTCTTAGAGGTTGATCTGAACTCAACAACCTAAAGAAAGGTATCTTATACCTGTAAAAACATTAAAATATATAAACATTAATGACAGTAATATAGGATAAACATTACTATACAATAGTAAGACATTTACATGTTCGTCTTATATGTACTAGCAAATTCTAATACCATAGAAATGCATAAGTAGGTGCACTAAATGAGGATGGACAAACACAATGTCAATGATAATATTCATATCAAGAACTTTACGATGCAATGCATGATAATGTTAAATGTCTATATTGTATAGTAGTTATTATAAAACATTTTGAGAATCATGATCTTTCTTCTTGATTTTCATCCTTATATTATATATATGTCTTGCCGTACTCACATTTTTTATATCCACCCGCATCAAATGCTTCAGAATATGCTTCAGTTTGCAATGACTTTGTATGAGGTCTTTTATTACACCGTACTCACAGCTACTCAATCTTCTTACAAAAGCATGTCCTTCAAAATATAATCATAAAGGGTATCTATCTATCTCATTCACTACATACAACTTCCAATATCCATCTACTCTATCCTCTCCTCTTAATAAGAAGGGTCAATCAACCTTCTTAGTATTTGCCCACCTATCACTCTCAACATCAACACTACTATTTTTTCTATACATGTCACTCCTTTCACATGCAAGACATATCTTGCTTATTACATCATTATTCTTTGAAAACTAACAATGGTAATAATTATTATACTTTCTCCCAATAGTCTTACATAGTCAATAAGTTCATTACAACTCCTAAACATATCATCAATCGCAAAGACATGGGAATAGTTTAGCTTATCACCCTTGTAACCAACAAATTCATCCTCTACTTCTTCCAACCAGTAAACAAGTACATCGTCTAGTGTACTGAAACCACTGTTACAATCTTTAGTCATTGTATGATATGTACGTTGATCAATCTGTGTCTTATCTGAATCGCTTATATTGTAAGTGCTTTCATTCGAGTTGTTTGTCATTGTATAATAAAAACATGAATATCAAATATCATGAAAAAAACTTTAAAGGAAACGCACTTGGGTTGTGTCTCCCTTAAGGAAGGAGACATGGTAGAACCATGTCTCTTGTAGGAGGGAGACACGGTCTAGGTATGTTTGTCCATTAAAAGAGTTGCGCCTATACCACATTTCCCTCCTCGGTTCTAGTTACCCATCCGGTTTTGCCGAAAATCAAAAATAATCTTCAAATGTTTGGAAAATAAAAAACATTCAAGCAAAATAACGAAAATACAATAATCTCAATAAAAACCAAACTTTCAATTTAGGAAAATCAAGAAAATGGGTGGATCAATAGTCTCTTTCTTTTTTTTGTTCTTCTGATTTATTAATTCATTTTATTCCAACTAGGTTTGTAAGTAACTAATCGATGATAGTTGGTTACAAATAAATCATATTGCATTTATCAATGAACAAAAATCGGATAAAAATCGATCGCCAGTGGAAGAGAGAAAAACCATTGGATTTTAATGTGGAGAAAAGAGAGAAAATTCTGTGAGGTATTTTAGGTATTTATAAAAATTGGGGTGTATATAGCAAAAGGGGTGTGATGATAATAATGTCCCAGAAAAAAATTTAAAATGCGGACAAGGGTTTTGTGTCTAAACAAGCGGGTGCACCTACTTGAACACGCGGTTTCAAGATGCACCCTTGTGACGACCGCATTGATTTGAACGTGCGTCCCTGCATGTGCCATTCCATTGTATAATTAAGGTGAAAAGCAAGGAAATAAATGTCAAGAAGGATTTGGTCCTTGTAAAGGTCAAAGTAAATGCCTCCCTTTTGGTTCTCAAATAGGTGCAATTTAGCGTACCATGAAAGTATAGGTAGATAGGGCTTCATTGGAACTGGTCAAACCGCAAGTTTTATATATATTTTTTGTTTTTTCAATATTTTGAAACTTTTAATCTTTTTCACAGTTCCAAATGGTTTAGGACTCAAACCAGAACCGACCTGATCTTTAGTTGGTTCTGGTTCCTGTTTCTAGGTAAACCAAGACCAGTTATGTCTAAGTATAGGGGCTTCCCCACCCTGTGGCAGATATAGAGAACTGTTTTTGGGCTTATATAAGAGCCCACGGTTGTAAACATGCCTTCTTTCTTCTTATGAGGTACCTAGGATTTTAAACTATTGACTATCCTTATAGCGCAGGGCTTTACCTGTGAGCTATGATTATCCAAATTGTGGGTAAAGTACATGCCTCTCCTGATCTTGATAAATATCCACCATTGTCTCGACCCGACCAAAGTAACCACCACAATAAAGCTTACTTTTCCCATACCCAAATAAACTTGCTACTCACACTTGACCCATCTAACTTGGCTCGGCTAACTTAGGTGGGCCAACCAAATTTGAGGACGATTTGAAGTTACTAGACAAATGGCAAACACCCTTTCTCATCTGATAATTCAGTTTCTTAAGGATACCATCCCTGAAAGAAAGGTTCCTTGACAACATGTATACACGTGCATGCGCACATACACACATGCACACATATATCTAGAGGAAGTGAATGCCTTATTTATACTCAATTCTATTTAAACATCTCAACTATTTGATCTTTCAGATGTACAAAAAATAGTACTTTTTACTTGTATAATTCAAATCTCCAACATTGATCATCCCAATCAAATGGTAAAGATATTTAAGTAGATTTTAATATGAATAGGGTATGAGAATTTATCACTTTCTATATCTAAATATATGTGACCATTCAAGATCCTTTAGTTTTTTACTTGCTTAAACTAAAGTTGAACTTCACAGATTAAATCAGCCAAACTCCAGCAGCTTGTCTCACGCTCTTGAAGCCAAGTTGCAACATTTGATTAAATGGAGCGCGAGCTTGTGTTGTTAAGTGAATCATCTTTGTACCCCGAGCTTATAACATTGATTGAACAAAGATCAAATTTGGCTAGAGTTGAATTAGCAGATAGAGTTCTTTATCTAGGAAAAGGAAAATTGCGAATTGAACTAGGTTGAACCTCAATCTCGAACTCAAGTCTAACTTTTCATGTCAAACTTGAACATGGTGTTGCTGGCTTCTCACGATGTCTAGTTGAGTTGAAGTTATAATATACTTTTTAGATGAACAGAGGACGAACAAGGTGAAGCTCATTCAAAGTTGACTGCCTTAAAGTATTATTTGCAAGAGCCTTTTCCACATTACCTGGTATATTAGCAACAGTTAGAGAAAGAAACAATTGAAATTTAACTATATTCTCGTCCCTTGTTTGTGCCTCACCAATGGATATACACTGAGATCCCATCCAAAATTCGAAAAGCAAAATATAAAAAAGTATATCCTACGGTCAATCGTGTGGGGTATAATTTAGAAGCCCGTGTTATTTCCACAAAAATGTAAAGGCCACAGTTGAACTGAGAACTGTCATACTGAACCTATGTAACGGCGAGCTATTCCTCTCTAAATAATTTTCTACATCAACCACTCTTGCCGCTTTTCATTTGTAAATGGTGAATTAAGTGCCCAGGTTCAGTTAGTGCACACCAGATTCCCTAAATTGCAAAGATAAGGCATCAGGGTTCCAGTCATACACCTTCGGAAGGTGAATATATCCCTAAATTTCGTGATTATCTTTGATTGAATCTCATATTCTATACAAAAACCTTGTCATTTAAAAGTTTTCTTTTGGTTCACTTGGCCAGGAAAGATTGCAAAAATTTGGAAATTTTGATACTTGACAGACATGATTCACTTAGAACAGCTTTATAAGGTACGACTGATAAACCGTTTTCGGTTGGTAGATGGCAAAAACCAGTGCCTTGAGCTGGGTGGAGTTGGGTGCCCTTCCTTGCCCGTTTCACCTGAAACAAATGCACCCACCCACCCCCTCCCCCCCTCTCTAACCAGTGCAAAACCTTGCTTCCCCCACACCTCTTCTGGTTGTGAGCCATTATCAATCGTAATATATATTTGCGATAAATGTTAGTCAAGGAGGGAGATGTGTGTTCTCTCATTGAACATATGATTGCATCTGCTTTAATTATGTCTTCATCCACCCCTGCTTAATTGAAGCATGGTTTTGCAGGGATAGTGCCTGCTTTCTAGAGAAATATATGGTTCCTGGAGGAGCACGATGAGCAATAGCTCACCTGGCTAGGGGCTAACTCACAAGTTAAGTGTGATACCCGGCATGTGCATCTGGCTTCGGCCTGCCTCCTCATTGTACCAGAAAAAAAGAAGGGAGCTCTTGAGGAATCCTTTAAAAGTATAAATTAACTTGCACTTCGAGCTTTTGTCCTGAAAAGTGACGAGTTTGAATATGGAGTTCTTGTTTAGGTAACATGGATTGAATCCCATATATTCATCACTATAGTTGAATGTGGTCCTGCAAGTTTATGAAGTCGCGAGTACTGCATACATATTATCTTGGCAGAATTGCTTATTAATGCCATCAACTGCACGAAGGATATGCAACTTTCTTGGTCCCTCAAAAAGTTTAATGTCATCATATTATGTTATTTCGTGGTTAAAACTATTAGGTCAAAAGATGTATCCTATCACAATGAGTAATAGTTCACCTGGCTAGGGTTCGACTCACAAGTTGAAGGTCATGAGTTCAATACATGGGGCGTGTGCATCTGGCCTTGGCCTCTACGTTATATCAAAGGAAAAGAGAGAGTGTACGTTGAAAGGCCATTTCTCAAGCATACGATCAGCTAATGATCATCCTAATTATTTCTGAACCGTAACAATTCCTTTCTCCTTTACCTTTCCCTTTTGGGCTTTGGGGGCGGGTAGGGTTCGCTACTAATCGGGGCTCGTAAGCGAGTCGGACAAACAGAACCTGAGCTGCTCATGACTCAATTGGCAACTCAAGTCTTTTTTTTATTTAACTCATAGCTCTTTTAAGCCGAGCTAAGCACATGAACCCAAGCCAAGTTAGGAGAGCTAAACATAAGCTGCTAGTGAAAGTTCCAAAAAATTCCTGTTAATGTGTAATTTTCATCAGAAAAATTTAATTTCCTAGCCAATTTTCATTTTATTATCTTAAGAATGTGGAATTGAACGAGTTATTTAATTACATATATGTTCACCCAATTAATTTGCTTGTCATGGTTTTCTAGCACTCCAGCAAATGAAAGCTATACATACTTGACACATACTTATACGAGCCAACCCGACCCGAACATGCAACGTTATGATCGGCTCATGAGTGTTAAAACCAGCCAGCTCATGCATAATGAGCCCATCCAAGCTGAACCACAAGCAGCTCGGTTCTTTTACCGTCACCACTACTAGCCCTCTTGTGCACCGGTTTTCTATAGTTTCTTTTGGGTAGAATATGTTAATATAAATACTATAATTATCTTAATCTAAGATGCAGCTAAAGCTGCCATAATTTAGACCATTCAGTTGCTGCAGCGACAGAGGAGCATTATCCAAAAGGCAATTAAAGGCTTCAAGAAGCATCATTATAGCTTGCGATCATCTTTTCGATTCAGATGACGATGTTAGGTCTCTTACAATCATTACGGATATCATTTTCAATGACATATTCTTTGGCCTGGATTAGTTCTTTAATGTTATGACGCATCCCAAATTAAAGCATACATATATATTATATATATGACACGATGCATTTGTTGGATGGGAGGCTATTGATAATGCATTGCTTTTATGTCCCTCTCTAGGTTGTATTAATCAACACTACGTACTTGGCTTTTGAGAAGCATGGCGCTCTTTTAATAGTGCATGAAACCATTAAGGTTTTAGATCTGCCTCTGTTTTTGTCTACGTTGATGATATTTTGGTTACTACATGAAGTTCGGATTGCATCCATTTGTCGTGGTCAAGCGTGGTTCTTAGTACATATGTGTGCATATGTCAGAGTGTGAACAAATCAATCTACAAAGAGACATTTAGATGAATGTATGTGTAGCTTCGTTCTTCATAAAAATGCTTTCTTGGTACCATCGCAAACTTGGACCGAAAATAAACTTCTTTTATAGGTAATATCCATCAAGGAGAGAGAGAGAGAGAGAGAGAGAGATGTATATTGTTTTCAATCAGCACTGCACATCTCACCCGAGAACTGTGCCCTTGATTTAGTGAGTGGGAGCCATATATAGAAATGTTTACCTAAGTGAGATACATATGACTTGATAGTGTGTTCTTAACAGGAACCTAGTGAAAGGAAGTCTGTCATGCGACATATGATGCCAGCCATCCCTCCTACAAGAATCCTAGCCATTCAAACCGTCCTCTTAACTAGAACCAAGCGAAAGCCTAAATGGAAGTCTGTCATCTGACACTGTCTCGGATGGCTATGATACATGAAACAACTGATCATCGTCCTTAATCAAGAATCCACTTCTTACATAAGTTATGAATATTCATTTTACTCCAACGAAATCTTATTAAAAACGTACAGTATCATAAGACATAATTTTATTGTGTATCAAATCGATACGATTCAGCTACCTGAATTTATAAGAACCATTTATCGGGTCATACGGTATCATATCGTATGATACAAAATGATGTAACCATTGTATCATACGATACGATATTGCGTTTTCAGAGGCCATGCTTTTCGACTTTCAGAGGCCATGCATCATGAGCACGAGAAAGAGCACAAGAAGCATAAATAAAATAGCTAGTTTTTTTAAGTTTTATTTTTTTTTAAGTTTGAAACTTGAGAATATATGACTCATTCTGTAGAAGTTTAAAACTTTAATATAGTTTTTCTTAATTATGAATTTAAGATAGTTGTATCCTCGTACATACATGTTACAAAAAAAATTGATATTTTTTCCTGATATTTTAGTTTTTAATGATTTTTAAGAAAATTCAAGAAAAGAAACATGTATCATACTGTATCATCTTATATGACCCGATATATGCATATCGAGGTCTTGTCAATAAGGACACTGATACCCTATTTACAACATTGTTCTCATCTTTATAGCAGGACCAGGGTGCACATTTTGATCCACTGCTACACATACAAACACACACAGGGAGGATGTTTCTAAGTTTTTTCTATTGAATGGAAAGAAACTATGCACATCAAAATATATATATGTATAGATTTATATATGTATATGTCGAGACAATGGTATATGCTAGTACTTTTATGATCGACTTTGATCTTTGAAAAAGCCACTTTTATGATCGACTTTGATCTTTGATACATGTGTGCCTTATCTATCCTATAAGTAACAAATTCAATCATTTATCACAAATTCAATCATTTATCTTTGACGATCGATGGTAGATATTTGAATCCATAAAGTGAAAAATAAATGTATACTTTTACTGTGAATAGACACTTTTATTTTTAAAATTTCAAATCTTAATCATCACACAACAAAAATAGATAGTTGAGATTTATTTGAATTTGTTAACACTAACGATACTAGTATATACCAGTTTCTCTCTATATATTATATATATTTCCACTTAAAGCCAACTCGCCATCCATCTTTCACCGATAAACCCATAAATCAGTTGGCATCTTCAAGCGATCAAGACGTCCAAGGAGAAAAAAAAGAGAAAAGAAATTTTCACAAGATTAACTTCGTAGCAGGTGTTTGTCCACAATAATCCTTATACCAAATACTTATACATGGTTGTGAAACAACCCTGAAAACCTATATGGCATTACATAGCAGACTTAACGAAGGGTTATGGACCTAGTACCAAGTATCCTTAGCCTATGGTTTTGTTTACTCAATAGAGGTAAACTAAACTCACCAAATAAATAATATATTGGACGACGGAACTATTTAATAATTTTCAGCTGCTTAGTGCAAGTCTAGAAATGCGAGTGAGGAACTTGCACACTTAATGCTTAATTTCCAATCAACAACTCTTCTATCATTTGCAGGGCTATACTTTCTTCATCGTCCACCTCCTTGCAAGCAGGTGGTAGTGGTGGTTGCGTCTGCGACAATACAGTGTCGTTGGGGTCTTGTTTCCCGAGCTCGACTGTCATGACCCAATTTGAATCTGACCTTGTGCCTGCACGTTTCTGCCATATCCCGATGTTTGAGTTCTCCGTGTCGAGTCTCAAGCATGTCAATGATGGAGACGGGAATAGGCAACTTCGCCGGAGCTTAGCATTTAGAATTGCGGACATGCCTCCTCTAGCAGTCAATGAATTTGAGGATGATGATGACGACGTTGATAATGGTCTCTTCCCTCGATCTACTGACGGCACACTTTCTACCGGGAAATTCGTCTTCGCATTCCGTCCACTCATAAGTACAGCCGCCTCATCGTAGGCCCGTGCCGCCTCCTCCGCTGTCTCGAAAGTCCCGAGCCAGATCCTCCTTTTCCTGCGAAATCGAGCCAACATTTGGGAAAGGAACTACTATTAGACAGTGGCCCTCGAAATCAATGCGGTGGCATATAGACTGTAGTTTGCTTGGATTTAGATTCTCTAACTTTTCCAAAATCAAAATCAAAATCAAATTCTAACCATTGGACAGCTGAAGCAATTGAGAGAAAAGAATTCAACTCCACCTTATCAGCTGTAGCAGCCTCAGCGGATCTAACATTCTCTCAACTTGAAAAAAAAAATCAGATTCTCCAGTCAAGAGGTGTGAAAAAGATTCATACCAGAGTGAATCTTTCACTACCGGGAATCCCTTCCACAAACTAACCAATCGGTTCACATGAGATAAAAGAATCAAAATCCAAGTCTCTCAATTTGAGAAATCAGATTCTACTCGTAGAGGGTGTAAAGATTCACATGAGAGAATGAACCTTTCACTCCTCGGAATCCCTTCCACGTATGAACCAAACATGCCAAATGCGCATATTTCACAAGTTCAAAGGATCAAAATCTAACTCCATTTGCAGACAAACTGCAAAATCATTGGAAAAATGAACAAAAATATGGATCCTGCAGAATGTTGGTAGCTATAGTTTTTGAAATTCTGCCAGTACACTCAAATTTAACTGTACGACAGAAAAAGATGGCTAACCGACAAAATCGTAAGGAAGAACAAGTGGCGTAACTAAAATGCTTCAAAAACAGAGGGAGAAAAGAAAGAAAGAATGAATGACACATATATAAATATATATATATATAAGTACAGGAGCGGGTGGCGGATTTCTGAGACCCATGATCCCCAGTGGCGCTGCCTTACTCCTCTGAACTTCTTTGATTGTACCATAGTTGCTCTGACTGACCAGAGGGCCAGAGTTAACAAATGACTCTGCAGACTCTGTCTCTTCTCAGTAGCAGAAAGTACTCTGCAGAACTGAAGCGCAGAGGCTGCCAACCCTGCACTACTAATAATGAAGAAAAAAAAAGGGAGTAAAGCATCTGTCGGTGAAGTGTGAAAAAAGAGAACTAGTTTGAAGCAATTAAATGATCGAAATCTACCACCACTCACCATCTTAATTCCCAGTGTGGGAACGTGTACTGCTGCAGCTTTAAGTGTCTCTTCCTACAGTTAACTTTAATTCTAAATTACTGTTACTTAGATACTACAATTAAATAAACTAAATTTTGTATTATTTGCTGTGATATTTGTTATATTTTACTAAAGCATGAGCGGTTTTAAAAGAATAATCTTTAAATTCTACTGGGAGGTTCACAAGAGATCAGAAATGTCGAAAACCAGACAAGAATTTTTTTCCTATTCTGTCCCCTCCAAATGATGAGAATAAGAAAAAGAACGTTTGATAGCGAAAACCCAAATTCATGATTCTGAAAGTTGTACAGATCCTCCTAGCCGGCACTCGATCGACACCGGCACATGTGTAGTTTACCGATATTTTGGAATCTGCCGAATAGGAAGCTCCACTATTTGACAGAGATGATAAGATTTTCTTCATTATCATCTTATTATAAAATCCATGGTAGCCTTTATATATTATTTGATTTTTTTTGGCAGTACCTCTAGAAATATGGTTAACCCCCTGTATACTCTCTCTCTTGCTCCTCCCTATTGCTCTATTCATTTCCTACTCAGGCGCATGGTTTTATGGACAATGAAAATCGTTGTTGCATGAATTATTGTGTCCATACCTTTGGATCTTACGCTATATGTATATATATAGCTTTATAATGGCAGTCATAACAAGGTATCTGTCGATATCCCAGAGTTGGCTAACCTGCATTTGATATGCAGCTTTGAACGGGTTAAACCTTGATTAGATGATCCCCAATAGGAAACAGCCAAGTGTGCTAAATGACCGCCTTATATTGGTTTTAATATTAAAAGCCGGAACTTTATCTCCTGATCTGTTGGCCATAAATCAGACATTGCTGCAGCAATGAACATGCAAAGTGTGACTAAGACTTTAACTATTTTAGTGCCTGTGACAACGTCAATGTCAGTACCCAAAGCATTTTATGTCGAAAACCGTTTCTCAAACACGCGCATGAGCTCATGCGGATGCACATATGATAGCGCACACAAGCACACAGACACAAACGACTAGCTAGAACATGGACAAGTAAACGTCTTTGAATGTATTGCACTGTAAACGAAGAAAATCAAATTCGAAATTTAGGTCTCGTGACATCTGCTTATTGTGGCAGGATGATTCAACAATTGCTCAATTAGAAATCATCACTTATCACGAAGTTATTTGGATTCATGCTTAGAGAAGAAGATCCATTGTAGAATGATAATCCAGACAAGTTCCTAGCACAACATATAATCAATTTCCGATTCAAGTCAAGGAGTTCTATTCATTTATATTGGGGACATTAGCTCTGGGGATGCATAGCGCTCATAATTGAGAGGTTTGTGACACAGGATATGGAGAAGTCACTGCGTCACATATTAGTGGCGCAACTTAGCTAGGACTAAGCGATTTCCTTGATGAGGTACTCGATATGAAGCTCATACCCATTTTCGTGAACAAATGGAGGTTATTCAAAGATGACCTACGTATGCACAAGATGCTCAATGAGCAATAAGGAATCATTTAGCTCGTTCCTCATGAAGCGAAACAAAGGAAGTTGTTTTCAGATACCGAAAATTGTACCTTCCATATTGAAACTTCACAGTGTAATTAGCAGAGAAAAAGTGCAATAAATTTAACCTAAGATAAAGGAAATTACCTTCTTTGATATACGTGTGATCCAATACATACATAACAACTTTACAATTCAAGACTATTTTTCCAGGGAAAAGAAAAGTTCACGTTTAGATCAAAGGGCGGCACACCTGTCGACCTCTACAGTAGGTCCTTGTTGGACATTCTATTATTGGGGTCAGTTTAAAGTAAAAGTTCAGTATTTCTAGTGAGAAACAAGGCCTTTGGGCTTATATAAAACCAACTTTTATTCTTTTTACTATTGTTTTTTCGAACAATTAAATATTAATTACCATGGGAAATTTATGAGGGAAATGTAGAGTTCACGTTGGTGCAAGTGGCTACTTTTCTAATGGGTTGCTGGATGAAAACACACACACAGCAATGAATGAATTCTCACCAACAATCTCTGGAACTTAACATGCGGAGGACCAACAAAGAAGAAGAGAAAATATGACGAAGTGTGACTCATGAGACGCGGCTTGGGTCCATATGGCCTCCTCCGGTCGGATGGGAGTCCTCTAAATGCTCCAATATTTATAATTTGACAAAATGTGTGTGCGTGAGCGCGAGTGCACAGGCAGGCCTGTGTCCTAGAATAGGTTGATAATTAAGCAAAACAAGACGCAACATACAAGCAATTGGATCGAACCCAATATTCAGTTTTTTAATCTAAATATGAATTTCAGTTCAGCGGATAATTTGAAGTTTAAACTGGATAACATCATTTACATATGAAATACGACACGATTCGCTATTCTCCCCATATTCAGTATTAGAATTTTTGCAACTGAATCCGTTTACGCAGAATACAATCAGGTTGGATTTAGTAGCATAACACCCTTTGACGTCTCTCTCTCTCTCTCTCTCTCTCTCTCTCTCTCTCTCTCTCTCTCTCTCTCTCTCTCTCTCTCGTGCATGCACGCATATACATACACACGCGTCCACCCACACACATACGCCTATGAGAGAGAAACAAGCTTGGGAGAGAAATGTCGGACATATCTAGAGGTTGAAAGATACAATATATTTCACCGAAATGGAGATGAGTTCTTAACTGGCTCAAGATGCAAAATTTCCCTTCTCATTTGTGTCCCATGAAGTTACAGTATTTATATTGGTACCGGAATTGATATCCATAAGTGGGCACACAAAATCATCCTTGAAGTTTTTGGCGTACTCATTGTTAATCCATATTAACCTAGATACAGACCCTGTAGAATTAAAAATGGACTCCAAATAGAACGTGCATGGGACCCCTCAATTAAAGAACTAACCTTCATAGTTTCGAGTGTGTTCATCCTCACCAGCTAATTCGTGTTTGGTAAGGACCCAACATGTGTTTGCTTGGGAAAGCTCATGAAGTTACGCGAGCTGAGATGTGTGTGTGTCGTGACCATTTCAAAAGCGATATCTACTTTTACTTGCTAAAGTTAGATTTCATGCTTTTCATATATTTTCTAATTTAAGAGAAAATAAATCTTAAATCTCCTTTTACTTTATCACCTTTTCTTTCCGGCAAAACGGGAGGGGAAACCAAAGCGGAGACTGATACAAGCTTTTCCCTGTTTCGGGAGAAAAGAAGAACAAGTGCATATATAATTATCACTTAATCGAGTTTGTACATATAGTTTAGTCCGGCGGCAATCCCATAAGAGAATTGAATGGATTTAATCATTACATTTATCTTCAGAATCACTCTATACTACATATCATTAATGATTAAGCATTTCAAAATCATCGCATACAAAATCTGAACAGCCCTGACACTGGTCGCTTCCTCATCAATTGAAGTCTATGCTGATCATCAATGACAGTAAAATGGGTAACTTTAGTCGACTTTGAAAGGACCATTAATAAAGGTCATTCCATTGACGACTCATGCAAACCTCGTCGCGATGTATTAATTACGTTAGATGGACTATGCTGATCTTCGTCACATTTGCCAGGCCTTGGTGCCATGAGTGCGTTGAAAGTGAAACCCTCGTTATTCATTCTTTGGGAATTAAATATTTGCAGCAGTGCGGGCTTGCTTGCGAACAGCTCGGATCACGTGTACCCTTGGGTCCTCTACCAACCAAAACCAGGCCCTTATCTCAGACTAGTGGAGCAGGGGGTCTCGTAGACTAACCTCACAAATGAATTTCGACTTGTCAATATGTTGGAAAACAACTGCCAAAATCAAATGGGTTCAGCCCAAAGCAATGATTTTATCAAGCATCAGACTTCCATGCGTTGAAAAATGAAATTTACATGCCCTCCTGAACCACGTAAATCACAACCATAGGGTTTCTTTTTCTGGAGAAACTTGAAGGAGTTGAACAACCCAGCAGAAGAAAGCTCCAAGCCTAGCCAGGACCGTCGCATCTGGGCCCTATGTTGAGCATTGGCTTCTATTGCCTGTCACTTTTTGACCATGAACTGTACACTTTGGATGTCTGCTAAACCGCTCGTCTGGCTAAACGGGTTTTTGAATCCCGTCTATTAGTCGGATGGGTAGGACATGACATACAGAAACCAAAACCAAGATTATTCTTTCCTAGTGGAGCCACAGCCTTGTAGAAATAATTTGTATAAAGCGAAAAAGAGGATGTAAGAGAAGAAAGAAGTATAAGTTTTAACTAGGAACTTTTTGTCACCAGTGGAGAAAATTGCAGAGGTAAATGGTTTTTCCCTTACAGTTGGGAAGACAACTTTGAATGGATTTGCCCTACAAAAATATTGAATGTGGATCACATTTCGAGGCCTTTGATTTGCAAAGAATGGAAGAAACGAACAAAGATACTACCGAGTTTTAATCTACATATCTTTTTGAAAATCACCCACCTTGGCAGTACAATAGGCACTTCATGAAATTTAGAAAACCTTCTCTCACTTGGAGGATTTATATGTAGCTTACCCAAAAGAAAATGATAGCAAGAATGGTCATTTTGATGACGATAAATGAGCTCCCCAGGTATGGGGAAATGAAAAGGTAAGTGCAAGTTGTCAAGGGTATTTCATAAAATTGTAGGATTAAATGCATAAAAAATCAATATGCAACAATTATAAATATGTCACAATCAATAACCGTCGCACATCCAAAGTAAGTTATAAACAAACCATATAAAAAACACATATAAACAATAATTAGAAAAAGAAAGTTATCTTTATGAGTTGCGCTTGTGGAACTTACCTTAGAGAAATTAGTACCATGCTACTAAGTACTTACGGATACATGTGCTTTCCTCATAAGATAAAATTTACACACAACTAGAAGCCGCGTATCTTGCTTGAAGTCGTCCTCGACCACGCCTTAGTCACCTTAGTTGGAGAAGAATGGGAGCAGGGAGCAGCCACAAAATCACACCACAAAGACTACCAGGGGTACGGAGAGACATAGAGAGTAGAGACGATTAGAGAAAGAGTGTTAATAAAAAGTATGGATTAGAGAGATCTAATCCCTTATTTATATATTGTACGGTGGATCATGGATCATGAGTCCAATCCAACCGATGCACATCTTCATCCTGTAATCATTCTCGCATAGATCCATTTGACCGTTAAATCAAAAGTTTTTGTACAAAAAGATAGACCGAAGACAATTCTGAAGCCCAAGCCTAGGCTCGGTCCGGCATGCACGTGTGTGTTCTAGCATGTTCTTTCTAAGCTCTTTGAACTAAGGTTTATGAGTTACCAACTATATAAAAGGACAAGTGGATTTATTTCATTCTTCAATATAAGACTAAACTTTATCTTCTTTGGTCTTCATGTGCACAAGTCCCTCACATGTAACTTTTACACCTTAGGACTTTCACATAAATCAATGATGTATCAATTGAATATTAGAGGATACTAAACATGAATTAAATGTTATTAATGCACATAAGTTTAATGTAAATTGCCTAATAAAGTCTTGAAATACCCCAACAATCCCTATAAAGTACTAAAATATAAATTGCCTCACCAAACTAGTCATCATATCATGTTTTGAGTAATATTACCTTCTAGTTTGAACCGTGACCTGAGTTATCAAATATTATTCTTATAGGAACTAGGTGAATATACATCTTTAACCTAAATCTCGGGTATAAAGGTATTTATTGGTAACAACATAATAAAAGACTATGGCATGATATTTAAGTGTCATGCATTAATGATCATGCATCTATATCCTGTATCATGATTGACTTCAGGAAACAACCAAATTCCCTTATTATGGCCTAATAATGTCAATCACTTTACTAGGCATCTCCAAGGATGTACTACTAGCATCCTGTCATAGAAATCGATCTCATTGATACAGTTATCTCTTGCTAAACTTACAATTATGACAATTTAGATTTACGGGAGATTAACACACACATATATTAAAAGTATCACATAATATAAAGTATTATCTTATTCACCTAACAACTTGTTATTACTATATTGAACCTACTTCGTGGGATCTTCACTCAATTAGGTTAGGTTGTCACTACTTGTGAATAAATCGTGAGTTTCAGTGTCATTCTCAACCTTGATTTTTCAACTAGCATTACTAATTGATCCTTACTCAAATGATTAGCTGTGTTATCTTTGGATACAATAAAATCTATAGTTTTGACCTCATCGAACATAGGAGCCACTACAAACTTTAGTCTGACTTAGATGTGTATCCATTGCTTTTGGTTATAGTTGGAACTACTGATTTTATCCATTATAGTCATGCTATCAGAGTATACTGAAATTGTAGGAAGCGGCTTCTTTACTATACATAAACTAGATAGAAGTTTCTTAAGTTACTAAGCTTTTAATCTAGTCTCATTCAAAGCAAATAGTTCTACCTCAAAGGTAGAAAGAGCTAAAATGATTTATTTCTTGGATTTTTAGGTGATTGTGCCACTGCCTACAAGAAACACGTATTCAGTGACCCCATTATTTCTAAAGTTTTTCACAATCTACCTAGCATCACTAAATCCTTTAGGAATAAAATGATGATTATCGTAATGCAGCCCAAGGGAAATAGTTTCCTTCACATGTTGAAGTACTCGATTTAGAAATTCTCAATGGGTTATATCTTGACAACTAGTGTATCTACTCAACTTACACACGATAAAAACAATATTTAGTAATGTACAATTGATAAATCAAACAATCAATAATACGAGAATATCTTAGTTGAGATATAAAAATATCACTCTCATTCTTATGTAAAGCCTTAGATGAATCATATGGGTCTTAACAAGTATAAAGTTTGTATATTCAAATCGCTATAAAACTTTCTCAACATAGTAAGACTGAGAGATTACTATATCATCAATAGACATTATGATTTTAAGCCCTAAAATACATCAACTATACCCATATCATTCATCTTAAACTTACTATATAAGAATAATTTAGTCTCATTTCTATTATCATTTCAGAACCAAACAATAATATATCATCTATATATAAGTATAAAATGATGAAGGCAAATCAACTTGCAGTAGGCACACTTATCAAAATCATTAGAAATAAAGCCAAAAGATAATATTACAAATCAAATTTTTCATGTAATTGTTTAGGAGTTTGTTTGAAACTGTATAATTATTTAGCAAGCTTACGCACTTTAGACTCATTCCCACAAGTCACAAGTCTCTCTAGTTTATCAATATAAAATTTTTTATGGAAGTCACTATGTAGGAAAGAAGTTTTCACATCCATCTTATGGATTGTGAGGTCATATATATAAGCTAATGCTATAAGCACTATTGTAGTCATTTGAGAAACTTGGGAATAGATACAGAAATAATCTATTCCTTCTTTTTATATATAGCCCTTAGTAACTAACCTAGCTTTGTATTTGTTGATTGTTTTGTTAGTATTTAGTTTCTTCTTAAAAATCCATTTGTATCCCATAGTAGAACAATTAGGAGGAAAATTCATCAATTCTCAAGTATCATTGAAAAGAATTGACTAGATTTCATCGTTAATGGTTTTCTTTCAAAACTTAACCTAAGATGATATCATAGTCTATTAGAAGGTAATAGGATCATACTTACATTTAGAGTAAAAAACTCACATCCAAAGTCCATTGATATCTTAGATCATTTACTTCTCCTTGTTTCAATTAATTCCTTAAAGTCATTTGATTTGAAAATAACTGTTTCAAGGTCACCCCCTACATTTGTCATCCTTATCACAAGATCGGGAATAAAACTAGTAGCAAGCTCAAGGTTTGTAGAAGATACAGTATGGAGAACTCAAGTCTTCATGAGAAACACATTTTCAAAGAATGTATCATGACGGAACTCAACTATCATATTGATATCTATGTCAGATACATCAGATCTAATGACCAAGAATTTATATGCATAACTCATCTCCACGTAACCCAAAAATATAACATCTACTTTTTATGTTCAAATTTTTTTCTCTTGTGTTTAGGGATGAGTACTTTTGTAAGACACCCCACACTTAGAGATATTTAGGATTGGTCTTTTAACCCTTCTAAAGCTCAAAATAACTACTTTACTTATGCTTATAGGAAAATTTATTCAAAATATGGCAAGCTATATTTAAAGCTTTCTCCCACATATAGGTTGGTAACTTAGAACTTTGAAATAAAATATTAACCATATCACACAGAGTTCTATTCTTCCATTCAGTTATCTCATTAGACTGAGGAGAATATGAAGCAATAGCCTTATAAATAATATCATTATTTTGGCACTATTCTTGAAAGAGGTTTAAGGTATACTCTTCTCTCTTATTAGACTTTAATAATTTAAATACCTTTCTAGATTGGGTTTGAGCTTCATTTATAAAGATTTTAAATTTTTTAGAGCTTCATCTTTACTTTTAAACAATTAAATATAAGTGTATCTATTGCAATCATCAATAAATGTAATAAAATACTTTTTGTTATCCCTAGTTGTTGTTTCACTGAATTCGCAAATGTAAGTTTATACCAAATCTAAAATTTCAAATTTCCTATAAATCGTGTGGAAAGGTTTCCTTGGTTGTCTCATTTGAATATAAATACTATATTTGTGTTTTCTATCAATGACACTCTTAGGGATAAGATTTAAATATCATTTTTTCATGAAATCAAAGTTAACATGACCCAACCTATCATTCCAGACATCAGATGATTCAATATTGTACAAACAAGAAGAAGAAGAAGTGGAGACTTTATTATCATTAAAATTCATACAATAATCAATAATTGGTTCTACATAAATTTTAAACAGATCCCTTACATAACACAAATAGCCTTTTTCAAAGAAACACGTAATACTAAGTCGTATAATTATGACTTTATTATATTTGCAATCTAACCTTAACTCCTTCATAACTAAGACAAAATCATTGAGTATATTCCTACGAATTGTTAGAATATGCCTAACTCATTAAAGAGTTAGGACCTTTCTCAAAGTAAACTTTAAGTTCACATGTCATTTGCCCTTGACTTCAATAATCGAATGATCCCGTATAGTCACAATTTTGCTATAGATGGCCTAGTAAGACACAAATAGAGATCGGTTAGCACCAATGTGCATATTAGCCTTAGTGTCTATAATCTAGTATTTTGGCTTATAAATATAAAGGAGATGTGATTTAAAATAAATATATTTGTCACTGGACATAGGTGTAGTGATCACCATTTTGACCATAACTCCTTTAGCGTCCGTAAGCTTCTTGGATTTGTTTGAGGGATAATCCCTAGCACAATGTCCAACCTGACCACAAATCCTTCATGATTTGTTTTGAGGTTTCTTTTTTATTTTGATTTATGCTTTGCTTATTTTTCCTTAGGATCACTAAGTTGTTTATTTCTATCCATGAGGTTTACCCTATGGTTGCTATCAATAGGCTATGTCTACCATGAGCTAATCATGAGACATTTTATTCTTCTTATGCTTGAGATCTAAACCAAAAATAAACTTGTCAAGAAGCTCCATTTGGGCTTCCTTCAGACCATGACATAAAAACTAAAACTCGTGGGCTTGTTCAGTCATGGATTTCTCCTCTACCATTTGATACTTAAGGAACTTTATTGTGGAATACTTTTGAAGATCGAGGTATTCAGTATTGTATTTCAGATTCAAGGCAGTGCATAGATCTTTTATTTTCGTGGAAGCGAAAAAACTATAAACATTGAATAAAATATTCGACAATACTAATAAGATATAACAACAACATAGAGTGTCATTCTCTTAACACTCAAATGATTTTATCCAAGCTTCTAGGGTTAGTATCATCAAATAGGGAACAAATTGACTCAATATGCATATGCAGTCCGAATATGGTTAACTAAATTTTCATATGCTACTACCAGTGTTAAAGTGGGAACCGAAAAAACTTTTTTGGCATCAAGGTTAGATCGACCTTTGGTAGGAGGATAGTAGATGAAAATATGTTTATTATGGATAATATTGATTTATCTAAGATTATTGGATAAAACCGTAAGATTACATGCATAAAAAATCAATATGCAACAATCATAAATATGCTCCAATTAATAATAACCACAAATCCAAAGTAAGGCATAAATAAACCATACAAAAAACACAAGCAAACAGTAATAAAAAAACTTATCTATGTGAATCACCCTTGTGTACTTACCTTAGAAAAATCAATGCCCTGCTACTGAGTAAGTAGAGGAGGTACCTACACTTTCCTTTTATAATAAAATACACACACAACCAAAAGCCATGTACCTTGCTTAAAGTCATTCTTGACCACGCCTTAGTCGTCTTGGTTGGAGAGGAAGGGGAGCAGGGAGCAACCAAAAAACTATACCGCAAAGACCATCATGGGCAAAGGGAGATGCAAAGTGTAGAGACAGGAGGAGAGAGGGTGTTAATGAAAAAGTATGGATTAGGGAGCCCTAATCTCTTATTTATAGACTATAGGGTAGATTATGGATTCTTAATCTAATCCAACCGACACACCTCTCTGTCCCATAGACGCACCTCTCCGTCCCATAATTGTTCCCGTGTAGATCCATTTAACCGTTAGATCAAAAGTTTTTCATACAAAAAGATAGATCAAAGACAATTCTGAAATCCAAGCTCTTTCTCTTTGAACTAAGTTTCATGAGCTACCATCTATATAAAAGGATAAGTGTGTTTGTTACATTCTTTAATATGGGACTCAACTTTGTCTCCTTTTGTCTTCACATGCACAAGTTCCTCACATGTGACTTTTATACTTTAGGACTTTTACATATATCAATGATGCCTCAAGTGAATATTAGAAGATACCAAATATGAATTAAATATTATTAATACACATGGGTTTAATTAACCCTATTGCATATCGTGGTGTCTATACTTGATGTGATAGATTTATCAAGTTTGTCCTTTTGTTGGTGCTTCAATGATATATCCAAGGAATCTCTTTCCATGTGCTAAAAGGTCATATTCTGAGCAAATAAAAAGCCAAAAGGCTATATGCAAAAAAAAAAAAGGAAAAGAAAAGAAAAATACAAAGCAAAGATTTATCTTGTTGGAGTTCTTATCCTTTTGAGTACTAAACACACTTCAGAAGGGACCAACTGAGTTTTGATTGTCTATCTTTTTTTGATGTTGTGTGGTTAGTCTTGAGAGTCTATCACATTTGAGAAATAAAACATGCTCCATTGGGAATTAAGAAGTTTTTGCCTATTCATCTATTTTATGGGTCACTAGGTGGCCGCTTTTCGTGTTTTAAAGATTCATATTCAGATTCCTCATATTGACATTGTCTATTTCCTTCATTAATATTTTCATATAGAAATTTTAAGTGAAAATGCTTTGTTAAGCTAGATTTCATTTAAAGTTATTCATACAAAGAGAGTTTATTTTTCGAAAATATTTTTATGATTTTCAAAAACTAGCATTTGGGCCATGATCACCTACCAAGAATTGACTTGCATGTTCGTTCTTATTCTAGTATCTAGATGTATCATTTCATTTTCTTTTCTTTAACTTGTATTAAAATGCAAACCCTTCAACATGATATTTTTGTAGGGGCACCATCTGTCCCACTAGTACCTGGAATCACAAGTCATACTGCATATCTCATCATGTCTATGATGCATTTCATGACATAGATGCACTTTGTAAGTTGGAGCATTTTTCTTTTCTTTGGAGTTGTCTTATGAGTCAAGTCAATCCCTTTGGCATTAGAGTTGCAGTGTCCTCTTATCATGACCAAGATGTTTTCCTTGATGCTTTATTAGCATTTTGATTCAAAGAGGTTCCCTTTGAGTTCCCTATGGGTTCTCTCCACTTAGGGCACGTCCCATCACATTTACTTCATTTCTCTATTCACATTCATATGTGACATCATGATCACATTGCATGTATGGTGTATCTTGCATGTTAGTATTTGTCTCTATTTCTTTCTTTATGACTAGAATGCACTCACTTAATTTTGCCAAAGGCTTGGTACATTTCAGATATGCAGGTTTGTTGAGCTAGTAGTGTATCATGTTTAATCATATCAAAGTTGAGTATTCAAAAGAGATGGCCCACATTCTTTCATCCCACCTTATGGCTTACCCATGGCACTATCTCCTTCATTACTTTACTGTTATAACTCCAATTTCATCCCAATAGGCAACTATTTTGGAAGTTATAGTACCACAAGTGGGTTACTCTCTTGCATGGCAGAATCATCATCATCCTAGGCCTCGAAGAACCATTATGAATTGGCACCAAGCTCCTCTAGAATACAGGAACAAAGGTTCAAGGGATCACTCGCATGATATTTTCGAATTGATCATTTAAAAAAATCTATTTTGCGGTTCATTCTTTCAAAAAATCCAAAGTCATCTCTTTTGCAAAAGTTTCAAAAAGAATTTTTTGAAAGAAATGGTTTAAAAAGTAAAATTATTGATTTAGATATAGCAAAAATCTCCTTAAGACAACTTGAATCTCTTTATGAAATCAATATCTTCTCTTACAATGGTCTATTCCTTTTGTCTTACACTTCGTCACACATACGATGGGTGGTATATCCCATGATAAGACCTACTTTCGCCTTGGTCAAGCAATAACACGACCCCATGATATTCTCTGTCCACCAAGTTTTCACATCAGTTTTCATAACATGACCCCATGAACTCTACCAACATTTCTCAACATCCCTGTATCAAAACAAAGTTAGCCAAATATATCTGGGAAACACTTTGAATGGGAACGCATTAAAGAAAAAGAAGCAAAAGATTTCTTTAAAAGGTCATGGTGAAGCCTCTCATATGCATCAGTTAATCTTTAAGAATCTATTAAGTTCCATTGTAAAGACTAATTGATCCTGCAATTCTCAGTCTACATTCCCTTTTCTAGAATATCATTGCATCTCTCTTTCTACAACACCAATGCTTTGTATTGCATTTTACAAAAAACAAAAAAGCAAAGGCGAAACTATCTCTTTGTTGAACTCAAAACCCCCTCTGTGTGTGTGTTGAATGTAGAATCCTATCACGGCCTCCTGCCCCCTCTTTTCTATTGAAAGCCACCATCGTCGACCACCCTTGCACGTTGCAATGCCATCATCCCATCTCAACATCGTCATCCACCGCATCCTACCTCCTCACTGCCACCCATTGCTGCCCCATCGGTCAACCCCCTCTCTTCCCTTCCCTCTTCCTTCTCTCCTTCTTTCCCTCTCTTCATTTGTGTTTTCCCCTTTTGATGAACAGAAGAGTCCATCTTGCCTTAGTGTTAGCCTAGGTTGGACCAAAACGGGTCCAACTAACGGGACCCGATCTACTTCATTAACTTACTTGACCAAACAACATTTCACCCAAAAATCCAATCCAACCCATTCCAAAGTTCATAACCTAAATCCATCCCAAATTAGATCCTATCCGATTTAAAATATGATTTTAATTTGGATTCAATTGAGTCGGGTAGAACTCAAATTTCAATCCATTTTGATATCAGTAACTCAACACCCCTTTTGATTGGGTCAAATTTGATTTCATTATATAAAGCTCAATTTGAATTGGATCCAATTGAATCCTACCAAGCCGCAAACTTCACCCATCCAGTAGAACTCAATCCAATCCCAAACCTAATCTAGAGCACAAACTTGTTGCTAAAACCAAAACTAGACCCACACTCACTCTCCATCAAAACTCTTTTTTCTTTGCCATATCATTACCCAAAAACTCAGGTGATCGGTTTGTGGCAAGTTGCATATCTTAAAGCTCAACCCAAATACTCAACTTGAAGAAATTTCTACTTCTCCAAAACAAACAACTCAGTAGCATTGGAGATTGACCCTTGTTCAGCAGAACAAGAAAAAAATTGTCAAAAAGAGCCATACAAGCCCATATCCCACATCAAGAGGAGCAAATTAGGAGGCATTTCTCTTTTCCAAATCTTATTTCCTAATTCCTCTATCACTTTTCTTTTAAGAGTATTGCATCAAGTGTTGAGGTTCTATGGGACCGAAAATTTGTGTACAAGGTTCCTAGGAAATCAAAGCATGAGGGAGTTCCTGAAAACCAAACTAGGAGAAATTCGTGTGGGTCTATAATTAAAGAGTCCACAAGAGGCCTTGCATTAGATCAATGGCTTCACTGGTAATAATGTTAGAGGGGGATTTGTCAATTGAGGAATAGAGCATCTCTAAGAATAAGGAAGCTAGTGATACTCCAATGATCAAACATAATCATAGTTACATGTGAGAGTAAGATTTTACAACTTTTGAAATTGAGTTAAAAACTTCATATATGCACACCCACTACAAGGGGAATGTGAAGCGCCCAATCTCGTTCACTTCACCATTTGTTTGCAAGTTGACCTTGATGGAGGCCGACTAATAGGGCATTGTCTATTAAAGACAATGGAGGGGATTAGAAGGCATTCACAAGCATAGCCATGTACACCTCAATGATAGGCAAACCAGTGATAATCGTGATGTTCAAAAAGATAGGAGACTACATACTGAAAGTTAATACAAATCTATTGAAATCCATAGACCAAAAAGAGACAAAGGTAGAAAACAACTTTGTATCATATTTTATATCTATAGAAGAAAGCATGATAGACATATTGGATGGTCACTCTCTTCAATTACTGTTGATATTTTAGAATAGAATACAACCATCTTCAAATGGTATATGAACACCTTGCCCCAGTGAACCCATTGGAGAGGAGTGAGATAAGAGACACTTTTGGGTAAATGAACTCCTTAAGAACACTACTAGAATTAGCGGCAATCGATCTCAAATTTAATCATGGGCCATCGCTAATGGGAAGGAAATGTTGTTGGAAGGATCAAAAGAAGGACCATCACAAACCTTGGATACTAAACTTGGAAATGAGTGGATCATGACAGTTTGTTGAGGTCGAGATTGGTGAATATCAATGATAGTGGAAGCTTGTAGATCTATGAGCGGTAGAGGAGGAAATTGAGTTTCAACAGGAATTCAGTGAAAGGAAGAAGAAAAAGAAATCATGCAAGGTTTTATAACGGGTTATGACAAGCTCATTTTATATGCTTTGTGAGAAGGAACTAAATGTTGTATGATTATGTGATGCTTTAGCACCAACTATTCCATAGGGAGAGTTATTGATGATTGAAATTTCATAGTAGGATCAACAAAATAGCATTGTCGATTAGCAGTAATTGTCATTTATTGATTATGCCATGTCCATCGTATGTCAATGTAGAACTCGGGGTTAAAGCTAACGCTCTAAACAAAGACAAACATGAGATTTGGTTTACTCATACAAACAAAGTTGCATCCACCCAAACCCGCCGTGTGGAAAGCTAGAACCACCTCGCACCTGCACACGGACTCACATATACATTGTAACTAACTTACATTGGAGTGAGAACCAGCCCACACCAATGATACCAGTTCATACAAGTCATATTATCTTTTTGTATGGATGGTATGATTATTCTGTAGAAACGGCTAATGTCTAGCACATGTGCATACGCACACACGTACTATCTATACTATATACATATATACACACATATAGAGAGGAGGTGGAGGAAGTTGTTAGACATCATTTAGTACTAGATATTGCTTGGCTATCACCACCATCCATACGATCAATCGGATGGTAGTGATGAATACCCCTATCCCACATCACATTAAATTCATATCATTTATAATGAATGTCATCAATCTTTATGTGAAGATCGATTTGTGTCACCCATGCGATCGCATGAATAACACAGATAATTTAGTAAATTTTGACATGGGAGGTTGACTTGCAGCTCCCAATTTCTATATATATATATATATATATATATATATATATATTATATATATATATATATATATATATATATATATATATATATAAACATTTGCACACCCACACATATATAAGAGAGAGAGGAGGAGGGGTAGTTTTATATGTATAATATTTTATGGTGCATAATCTTTCATTTGACATGATTTCATCATTTAAACCACTAGACACTACTCTCTACCACCTTTTACTACTCTAAAACTTTTCAAAACTACTTTCCATCTGTCAAAACCATCGTCTCCACCATTAAAACCACCCAAAATACATAAATAAACTACAAAACTGGCTATATGTAAATATTTAGGTTTTCTAGGTGCCTTTGGTGATAGAGGTTTTGATTGGTAGGTGGTTTTGAAAAATAGAAGGTGATAAAGGATGGTAGTTGATTGTTGAAGTGGTAGAACCATGTCAATGAAGGATTATACACAATTACGCAACGTAAAATATTAAGCATATAAAACTATCCTCTCTTCTATATATGCATATATACATATATGTATATATAATAAAATAAACCAAATCAAGCTTATTCCTATATCTATGGGGTCAGCTATACTGATTCTTAGTCACTCTAGAGATTGATTATGTAACATATTGGCATTGAACTTCAGAAAAAGTCAAAGTCATTCTCTATGTCCTTGAGTATTTTCACTATTTAATTTTTTACATCTTATATCGGTTCTAATCATCTTCTCCAAATGCCTAAAACTACCTACCTCTCTTATTCTATCTTCTATTATACTACACCAACTTTTTTGTATATCTCTCTCTCTTTATATATATATAGAGAGAGAGAAAGAGAGAGAGAAAGTCATAAATTCTCAAACTCCTTCTATACTCAAATATATTTTATCATTTCAATTATTTGATCTTTGAGATGAACAATTGAAGTGATAAATCACTACCTTAAATATCAAACCCCACACAAAAGTACAATGTTACATTTAATTCAAATCTCTATCATTGATCATACTAATCAAATGATAAAGATGTTTGAGTAGATTTACGTACTAAAGAGGTTTGAGCATTCACCACTACAGTAGTGGTGAATGCTCAAACTTTGTTCATATTTAAATCTAGTTATCATCTCAATTATTCGACCTTTAAGATTAAGGGTTGAGGTTATAGTGCAAACGATATTTAATGCACATTGTGCATTAAAGGTAAAGTATAAAAGTACAATAACTAATTCAAAAATTTTCCATTGATCATGTTTACATAGAGATGTTTGAGTAGATTTGAGCATACAGTTAAGTATTTATCACTACCTATATGTGTGTGTGCATACATATATAGTGATAAATGCTCAAATCATATTTATGCTCAAATCTATTTTATCATCTCAATTATTCAATCTTTGAGATGAATATAACAAAGAATACATATAAAGCAATGCATTAAAGTACAATACTTTTAATTCAAATCCTCATCATGCTAATTAAATAGTAGAGACGTTTGAATAAATTTGAGCATAGGTGGGATTTGAACCTTTACCACTATATATATACATGGAGAGAGTGTAAGGTTTTGATCAATCCCAACCAATACCATTTTAGATAATATTGCTTGTCTAAGAACCTCTATGCAGATCCTCCCAAAGGTTAGTTAATTAGTACAGGTTCCTCGTGACCTCGTGATGATGGGTAGGTCCACTACAGATATCCTGCTATACCTTAGAAAGAAATCCTTGTGCCACAATTCAAGGTTAAAATCAAGCAGTTGAATCCATATTTGCACCGTCAAGGTCACCTTAAGCCTCACTGGCATAACATAGAGATGGTATGCCCAATCCTTAGTTGTATGCAATGCCATATCCTTGGCTTTCGGCGGCTTAAGTCACCCACCACCACCCTCAGCCACTTTCTTGTACTTCTTCCTTTGACTTTCTAATACCGACAATATTGACTGTCACCACCCTAATCACTAACTACCTTTGAATGTATATATGTAAAGTTAAGAAAAAGTCTGGGTGGTAATGATGGTGGCCGGTGTCACAAAATAGATATAGGGGGAAAGGAGGAGGGTGGTTGGGGGCAGCTGGTTGTTTGAGGTGTAAAAGGTAGTGGAATAGGGCAAGTAGCAATGTGAATTTTATATATATATATATATATATATATATATATATATATATATATATATATATATGTGTGTGTGTGTGTGTGTGTGTCTATTATATGAGGTGCAGGAGGACTTCGAGAATAAATTAAATCCTCAATAACATTGACAGGATAAAACTTACCATGCTTTACGGAGTAACCCCTTTCAACGAAAATTTTCCTCCGTTCACGCTGTCCTACATTCTTCGTCTTCATCATTTTCTTACTAAAGGCCCACGATTTGGCCCTCAAAAACCAATTCCCTTGTGAAATGAGATACCTCTTCCATGCATAATCCGCTCCATGTCTTCAGTAAAATGATTTGATTTCTCGAAAGATGAAAGAGTCCAATCCACAGACAGACTAGTCAAAAACCAAGGGTGTCATGGACGTGACTTCGAGAACCCACATTTCTCTTCATTAATATTCCCGTTGTAACCACACATCATACTTACCCTTGGTAACACAACGTTAGACAACTCGGCTCGCATAAAAATATTTCTAGTATTCCATCTTTGCCATATATTTCATATGTTATGTAAGATAGATATCATATCACTCAATTTCAAGATGTCTTGACGTCCAGATGCATGAAGGTTTGAACCATTTTCAAGGCATAATATGGAGAATTCATGATTGATACCTATGATCATGATTCGTGTTGGTTCTTGTGAGAGCCCAACTCTCCCTCGAATCTGATTCTGAGTGAAAAGAGAACTTGCCTTAGGTCTGGGAAAAGCAAGGACCAACAGGCATCAACACAGAGCACAGTTTGGTGCCATGATCCTCTTCCCCCTCTCGAACAGCAGCACGGGAACTAGATGGGTGCTATGTTGGTGCTCAGATATTACTTCTGTTTTCTCCTACATGGGATATTCTGATTTTTAAACACTACCGTTGGCGATATCCTCAGCTAGTGGAGGCTTGTTTCAGTCGAGTTTCTGCAATATTTATGTATATAAATGTAAACAAAAACATGAAAGAGGAAGCAGTTTAACCCACATTTCTGATTGAACTAAGAGTCCCATTTCCACAATGGAACTTACACGAGAAGAAAGAAGGATGCGTGAACTCATATTTAGAGTCTATTTTTACAAAGGAATTTCCAAAGAAGAGCACAGTATTCTCTCGTGGTGCTTCTCATCGACGACTGACTGTTATCTTTGTTAGCTAACTAACTCAGGATGTATTTAAAATATCGAGAAATGGTTGTCAGCTGCTTCTCCTCGATAAACTTGGTTTCCTTCGGTGGAAATGATCGTCTGCGACATTTTCCTTCGAAGGTTGAAATAAGACTCTCCCAGTCTGGGAAATAATTGTATCAGAGGAGTGAGTCCTGGTCAAAGATGAAGAAGCTAATTAGGGTGGCGTCCCCAGCTTTGGTTGGGTTATTTTTTTTTGACAGCTTTGTCTTAGGCTTGTTCATAATAACAATGCATGAAAGAAGCTGCACGCGCTCACACACGCATGTACGTGGAGAACGAATGGGTCCCGAGTCCTTGGATCAGGCCACTCATTAACTCACATAAACAAAAAAAAACAAAAAGAAAATTTTGAAACAATATGGAATGAAATAAGAAGTTATTTTTAAAATTCTTTTGGAGCAATAGAAAAGAGTACTTTTCAAGTTGAATCTAGGGGTGGCAAATCGTGTCATATGGTCAAGTTCGGGTCTTGTGACCCAATTTTATTCGGGATGTATTCTTCTTGAACACTGAAAAGGCCTAATCCTTGATGATTTCTCATAAAATATATATTCCGAAATACATTGAGAAACTTGAATTCGAAAAAGAAGAACGATGAAGAATTATACTTTTTGTATGGCCTAGTCCCTAGAGAGACCGTGGGGCTCAGGACCTCTGCATTATTTGCCAATACTGGCCACCTACTTGAACCTTTTGTTCTTGCGCTGATTCTGGCAGTCAAAGTCCAATTTTTTACAACAACATTGAGAAATCAATTCCTTCTAGGTTTATTTGACAGTCTTCTAAAAAAAGGTGGTAGTTAGCCAAAGCACATGTGCTTGTTCGCTAGATTACCTAAAATCAGGACTTCTCTCCCTCACACACGCGCGCACACACAGACACAAGCGTGCGCACGACTGCACACACATACGAAGCATCTCGCTATGTCATGAATTAAGGCCAAGCGGGAAACTGGTGTGTCAATTTAATTTGGGAGTGTTGCAAGTTCCCCACCAACACCTGCTGTCAGTTCGGTGATAGTATCACCTTGTTGCAGCTAAGACTGGAAAGGTATTTCCCTATATAAAGAATGAATTCTTGAGTTTAGCACTCTTGATAATTTGGCAACTTGACTGGCAAACCATGAAGGATGGAAAGAGTGGACTTCCAAGTTTTTTTATTTTCTAATGCCTTGAATAGTTTTTTTTTTGGGATAAAATGAAGGTCGTATATTTGATAAATAAAAATATGACTTCGATTCACTCAGAGCCATATGATATGATAGCTCACCTGACTAGGGGACTCAAATCACAAGTTGCAGGCCGTGTAGATCTTGGCTTCTGCCTCCCGATTGTAACTATGTGTGTGTAATATAACTGTAACTGTCCTCTCACTATAGTTACTAGAAACAGGTACGATATCTGTAATATAAGGATTCTAGTTTCATTTGTATTTGAAAGGCATGCGGTATCGAATATTCTAAAATAAGTTTCTAAAGAAATTTGGTGGGTATCTCTTTTCAAAAGAAAATTTTCTCCCATAAAAATTAGCTCTCACAATTCCAGATATCGTACCTGTTTTAATTGATAAACATATTTACAAATTAGCTCTCACAAATCCATTACACCATATTCATCAGTCATCATATCTACTACGACCAAAAGGATCACATTTTGCAATGATGGAATTTCTATTTGCACGCACAAGATGTTGATTCACAATACAATGAACCTAAGTACAGTTTAGGTGTTCATCAAAATTATGTATGGCAGAATATAATTCTATTTTCTCATTAAGTTACTTCTTGGGGACCTCCTCATGAAGTGAAACACGCTCGCACATATACATACGCACACATTGAATGTATTCCGGTAATTATGGTCATAAACTCCTCTTTTGACACTTATCTAGTAGAAGCCACGAAACCTATCGCTGTATATGGGGAAGCAGGTACTTTTAGTGATAAACATATAGATCTTTCATTTTGGAGCCATGATTAAGATTATGGATTAAAAACATTTCCAGCCGTTAGAAGAATTGTCAGAAATGTATTTCTGCCCCGTTAGACGATTTCCGACGGTTTCTATTTTCGGGAGTTATAACCTTTTATTTTGGAACCTTCGAAAAATATCCGATTTGTACTACTGCAGTAAGGCTTAGAAAACATTCGAGTGACCCAAAGTAGGCCTAGTCGTTGTTGTAAAGGGAGAGAGAGAGAAGAGGTGATTGTTCGGCTCCCTAGCAATCGGTTTCCTCGATCTTCCTTTCCCTCCCCTTCTCTTCCTCCTCTCTCACTGTATTCCTTCAAGAGGAGATATTTTGGAGTCCTAAAAAAGGAGTCACGGTTGTGGTTGTTTGACCTATTACAACCTCTCTTTCTGTACTTTCTTTCTTTTCTCTCTTACTCGGTCTCTTTTTCTCGGGTGAAGGTGAGAGAGAAGGATAGAGGGAGTGATTTTGTGTTTGCAAGCGATCTTTTCTTAGTTGAAAAGGGTTTTGGGAAAGTGTTCCAAGAATAAAAGCAAAATATATATTTTGACAGTCAAATGTTATGTCTTTCTTTGCAAAATAATCGGTTTCTACACTTTTGTATTTGTATTATTCTTTGATTATATGTTGCTCATTGGATCCTATATTCCTTTTTTCTTTATGAATAAAGATCCTACCTTTTGGTGAAAAAAAAGTTGCATAATTCATTTCTTAATTAAAGCTATTGATCTAACGATATTTTTTTTCTTTTCTAGGTAAGGTGAGGTTAGGCAAGACCCTTATCAATATAAGTAGAAAAAGAGAAAAATTACAACAATTCTTATTTAGTCCACCAATCTCTTCCCAAGTCCCGTCTTCTAACGTTCAAATTCCTCTAGCAGATTGCGAGGGGGAAAAAAGGTTTTTTAGTGGTCGCTCCAAACTATATTTGGTTAAGATGTTAAAGAAAACCTGCAAAAGTGTTGGAATTGGAACAGCTGCCTAAAATCCCCACAATGCTCTAGTCAACTTTTTTAGTTTCCAAAGATGCCATATCAATCATGTGGCGGCATGCACACACGTACATATATTTGTACGTATTATAGAGAGATAGTGGTAACCACTCAAAATTCAAATCTATTTTATCATGTCAACCATTTGTTATTTAAGATTAATCTTTAAGAGAACCATTAAAGTGATAAAGTAAAAAACAGTCAATGTACACTATACATTAAATATAAAATACAAAAATAAAATGATGTTTTTAATTCAAATCTCCACCATTAATCATGTTAATCACATGGTGTATATGTTTGAATAGATTTGAGCATGAATAGAATTTGAACATTTATTTTTATCCTCCTTTCTCTCTCTCTCTCTCTCTCTCTCTCTCTCTCTCTCTCTCTCTCTCTATATATATATATATATATATATATATATATATATATATATATATATGGATCTTGTGATGTATTTATTTGAAAAAAATGTTGCCCGTTCAAAGCCATGATGTTTGAAGCCACCAATTTGATTCGAACAGCAAAAGATTCGGTTGGATTACGACAAGACTGACTTGCATAGAACAGCGACACTAAACGGATTTGAATTCAGAGATCGATAGAGATGCCCCCCTAATAAGAGCTCCATTTTCTCCCACAAAGAAACATGCATGCATTATATGGCTTGTAAGTGTTGAAAATAAGGGACATGCTGACTCTATCATATAAGAAATCATGTAGGTATTTCAAATTCATCTTTGTCCTGGCCCACTTAATTGCCACGAACGCTTGGTGACCGTCACGGTTTCGGATGCGGGCCTTATTATCCATTAGGACTGCAAAGCTTGATATATGATATAACCTCAAGTTGGGGTATCGACGGGCAGACCTGATTCGAACTCAGGTAGCCCAGTGTCACTTCTAAATGCTAGTATGTGCCCGTATCCAGGTCCTACCGAGTCTACCATGAGATAAATCATAAGCATATACTATAAGGATATGAATTGCATAACAAACCGATATTATCTCTAGGTTGTGTTTGGCTTGATCAATTTTTGACACAAACACAAGATGAGACAGTACAAGCACTACCCAAAACAGAAATTTGCTGGCAAACAAATAAGTCTACCCGAAACAGTGACAAGACCTGAAAGTCCATGTCCATATCCACGAAAATTAGCATGGAAAAGAATCGGGTATACTTGTGTTTAACTGACACACACACTAAAAAAATTCTCTCACACAAACATGACCAGGAACACAAAATTGCCACGCGTAACGTAAGGTCAGAGTGCCGTAAAAAGTGACACTCCATCGCTACAGCACGTCTTCGAACCAAAATGCATGCATATCAAGGTAAATTGTGCATAACTCTTCAGTTCATTTTTAACACCCTTGTATGGAAACAATGTGTCCGAACCACATCCAAGGTCGACCCAAACGGATCAGTTCATTTGGCACCCTTATACACCAACACGAAATTAGTTTTCTTACCCTGGGCTCAAAAGCTACTACCAAGACATGTATTTGACCCTTAATTGATGCATCAGATAGAGGATCAATTCGAGTTATTATCGGATCTGATGTTGGCAATGGTCTATGAATCCAATATCCAAAGCATGGGCCAGCCATATTACGATCATGATCGGATACATCACTGGATCCAAGATACAGAAGATCCAAAAATCCCAAAATTCGAACATTCCCTGCTAGTAACTGCTGGCGGTATTAACACTGCCAGATGCACTGCAGATAGTAAGTAGATAGTCAGAAATATGAAGATGCTGATAATAACCAAACCAAGCCAAAACCTGGCATGGGTTTGAGTACATGAGCTCTTAGTCGCCGCGGTGCTCCTCCTTGCATCATATTAGAATCTAACTTCAAAAAGCAAGATCATTCAATCTTGTTTCTCGCCCCTAACACTTCTTAGGCTCTCGACCTGGTAGCGGATCTAAAAATTTTTGAGGATGGAGCAGATAGCATGCAAAGGTTACAAAGGGTGAGGTTATCTATGTACCTGACCCGTTTCCAGCCATAGAATGTGGATATAAATTGTGGACAGTTTATGACTTTGGACCGGCCAACAACAGCCCTGTGTGTTCTGGTCTATCATGGTGCCACTGAATGAGTCCAAAGCAAGCGTGAGCTGCATGAATAATGACAAGTTTTTTTCCTTTCAAATGAAAAAGTGAGATAAGGATATTTTAAACATGATCTAACATTTTTTATCTTTTCTGTTAAAATTTAAAAATACATTTGTGTATTTGCGTAGTTAAACGAAAAAAAGAATATGGTGCGAAAATATGTACCTCCTTATTTTGGCGTGTGTGTATTACCATCGTTTCTTTCCCGAGTATAGAGGTATATTTTCAAACATTTTCTTCTCCATTTTTATTTAACAAAAGTTCATTTTAACTGATTAATATTTAATTAACATTTTCCTCTTAAAGGTGAGATATTAGAAAATTTGAATAGTCACATCTCCCTGCATATTTTTGTCATTTAAAACTTTGTTGAGAGCCATATTAAGCTAAACCTCATCCATTAATGTTTAAATGGTACTATCTTTATAAACAACACATCGTTGTAAATGATCTACTCACGGCAGCTCATTAAGGAGAGCTCAGCTCAACTCGTCTCATATGGATAGCATTAACATTGTAAATGTGAAGTAATATTGGCATTTATGCCATTCATCAACAAGGAAAACTCGAAAATTCTCATTTTCGGTGATTCTTCCATAATGGAATATGAAGGTTTGGCAATGATATATCTGTTGGTAAATCTATAGAAATACATGCATAATAAACCAATATGCAACAAATATAAACATGCCTTAGTCAACATCAGCCGAAGATCTAAAGTAAGTCATAAACAAACCGTATGAAAAACAAGAGTAGAAGCAATAATCAGAAAAGAAACTTATTTATGTCAATAAACCTTACGAACTTGTCTTAAAGAAGTCAGTACCCTACTATACAATATGTACTGGTACCTTCGCCTTCCTTCTAAGATAAAATGCACACACAACTCAAAGGCACGTATGTACATGAGTTCAAGTCAACTTCTACCATGCCTCAATCGCCTATGGCTGAAGGAAAAAGACGCAAGAAACGGTCACACAACCACAGAGAATACCACGAATAAAGGTACTACAAAAAGTAGAGGTAGGAGAAGAGTGTTTTCATGCAAAAGTTTTTTATTAGGGAGACCTAATCTAACCCAAACCCAGGCCCGGTATGGTTTGATACGAGTGCACACTTGTGTGTGGTCTAGCATGTCCTCCCCAAGCTCTTTAAACTAAGGTTCATGAGCTACCAACTATATAAAAAGACGTGGGTTTGTCTCATTCTTGAATATGGGACTAAACTTTATCTTCTCTTAGTCATCACATGTACAAGTCCCTCACATGTGACGGTTTATACTTTAGAACTTTCACATATATCAATGATGCATTAATTGAATATTTAGTGATATCAACATGAATTGAATGTTATTAATGCACATGAGTTTAATTAACTCAACCATAATTAACATTAATTAAACAATCCCTCACAAAATCTTGAAATGTAAAAGTAACCTCTCAAACCAACCATCATATTATGCTTTTAGTAATGGTACCTTTCGGTTTGAACTATTACTTGACTTATCCAATATTACCCATAGAGGAACTAGATTAACATATGTCTTTAACTTGAACCTTACATGTAAAGATGTCTATTAGCAATAACATAATAAAAGGTTATCACGTGATCTTTAGGAGTGATGCATTAATGATCATGTATCCATATCTTGTATCATGATTGACTTTAGAGAACAATTCAATTCCTTTGTTGCAGCCACACAATGTCAATCACTTAGTTAGGCATCTCGAAGGATGTACTGTTAGCATCATGTTCTACGACTCGATACCATTTAGAGAATAATATCTTGCTAAACTTGCAGTCATGACACTTTAAGTTTATAGAATATAAACACATATATACTGAAGTATAACATAATACAAAGTATTATCCTATTCACCCAATAGCTTGTTACTACCGCATTGAATATATTTCGTGGGATATTCACTCAGTTAGGTTCGGTTGTCATTGCTTATGAATATATTGTGGGTTTCAGTCTCATCCCCAACCTCTATTTCTGAACTAAGACTATTGATATACTCTTAGTTAAATGATCAAATGTATTATCTTTGGATCAAGTAAAATCTATAGTTAAGAATCTATCAAACACAAGAGTCTTTATAGACTTTGGTATGACTTAAATGTGTCTCCATTATTTTTTATTATACTTGGAACTACTGATCTTAGCAATTATAATCATGATATCACATTATACTGAAATTGCAGGAAGCAACTTCTTTACAATAGGTAAACTAGACATAAGTTTCTTAAGTCACTAAGCTCTCAATCTAGTCTCATGCAAAGTACATAGTTTTGCATTAAAGGTAGAACGGGCTAAAATAGTTTGTTTCTTAGATTTCAAGGCAATTGTGCCACCACCCACAAGAAACACATATCTAGTTATTCATTACTTCTAAAGTTATTTGTTATCTAACTAGCATTACTAAATTCTTCAAGAATAAAATGTTATTTATGGTAATGTAGTTTAAGAGAAATCGTTCCATTCACATAGCGAATAAATCTGTTTAGAGCTTTCCGATGGGTTCTATCTAGACAATTGATGTATCTACTCAACTTACACATATCAAATACAATATTTGGTCGTATACAATTAGTTAGATACACCAAACTACTGATAATTTGAGAATATTGTAGTTGAGACAAAAATATCATTTTAATTCTTATACAAAGTCTTATATAAATCATACGGGGCCTTAACAGGTCTATAGTTTGTATCTCCAAATTTTCCTAAAGCTTTCTCAGCATAGTAAGATTGAGAGATTACTATATCATCAATAAACCTTATGATTTTAAGTCTTAAAATCATATCAGTCACACTTATGTCCTTCATCTCAAACTTACTACATAAGAACGACTTAGTCTCATTTACTATTTTCATATTAGAACTAAACAATAATATATCATCTACGGATAAGCAAAGAATGATGAATGCATTATCGATCAACTTGCAGTATACATATTTATCATAATCATTAGAAACGAAACCAAAAGATGATATCACAGTCAAACTTTTTGTACCATTATTTAGGGGTTTGTTTCAAACCATATAATGATTAAACAAGCTTACACGTAGATGTAACCATGTATGAAAGCAGTCTTCATATGAATTTGATGGATTGTGAGGTTATACACGAAGGTCAGTGCTATAAGCACTCGCAGATGGTCATTCGAAAACTGAGGAATAAGTATCGAAGTAATCTATTTCTTCTTTTTGTGTGTATCTCTTGGCAACTAACCTGATTTTGTACTTATTGATTGTTCTGTCTGTATTTAAATTTTCTTAAAAGTCCATTGTAACCCTAAAGTAAAACAAATAGGAGGTAAATTTACTAATTCTCAAATACCATTTTAGAGAATTTATTAGATTTCATCATTAACAGTTTTCTTCCAAAACTTAACATCGGATGAGGTCATACCTATTGGAAGGTGATAAGATCATCCTCAACATTGAAAGTAATAAAGTCACTTCCAAAGTCCTTTGATGTGAAAACGGCACAATAAGGGTTACCTCCACATTTGTCATCCGTACCATATGAGCGATAATGAAACCAAAAGTAGGGTCAAAATCTTTACAAGATACATTTTGGGGAACTCCAGTCTTTATAGAAAACGCATTATAAAAAATATAGCATCATAAAGCTCAACTATTGTACTGACATTTATTTCACAAATATGATCTAATGACAAAGAATTTGTATATATAACTTATATCTCCGTAACCTACAAATATAGCATGTACTATTTCAGGTGTTAATTTTTTTCTCTTGTGTTAAGAGATTAGTACTTTCATAAGACATCTCACACTTTGAGATATTTGAGACTAATCTTTCGATCCTTTTAAAGCTCAAAGGAACTACGTTCCTTATGCTCATTGTGAATTCTATTTAGAATATGATAAATTGTATTCAAAGCTTCACACATGGTTTATTCTTTTGTTCAGTTATGTCATTAGACTGAGGAGAATACAGAGTAGTAACATCATGAACAATACTGTTGTTTTGACAATATTCCTAAAAAAGATTTAAGGTATGCTCTAATTCCTTATCAAACCTTAATCCTTTAAGTACCTTTTTCGTTTGAGTTTCTGCTTCATTTCTAAATATTTGAAACTTTTCTAAAGCTTTATCTTTACTTTTAAGCAAGTAAATATAGCAGTATCTATTGCAATCATCAATAAATATAATAAAATATCTTTTATTGACCCTAGTAGTCATTTCATTTAATTCATAAATATCAATATGCACCAAATCCAAAATCTTGGATTTTCTGTCAACTATATTGAAAGATTTCATAGATTACTTAACTTGCACACATATACCACATTTATATTTTCTAGTTATGACAGTCTTAGGGATAAGGTTTAAGTTCATCATTCTTTTCATGGAATCAAAGTTTACATAATTCAATTTATCATGTCATACATTAGATGATTTAATATTGTATACTGAAGAAGAAGAAGAATCAAAAGTAGAGGCTTTATTATTATTAAAATTAATATAAGAATCAACAATTGATTTTAGATGAATTTTAAAGATATTCTCTACATTACATAAATAACACTTCTCAAAGAAACATCTTTTACTAAGTCATGTAATTATGACTTTATTACATTTGTAATATAACATTAATCCCTCCCTAACTAAAGTAGGATCATTGAGGATATCCCTCCCAAATAGCCCTTCGCCCTTACTTTAGCAATCGGATGATCCCTAAGGTCATAGTTCTCCTATAGACGGCTTAGTAAATCACAAATAAAGACTTGTCAGCACAAACGTAAACGTTAACCTCAGTATCTACAACCAATTATTGTGTCTTATAAATATAAAAGAAATGGAGTTTAAGGGATAAATACTCGTCACTAGCAAGTGCATTGGTCACCACTATGTTGACCATAACTCCTTTAACAATCATAGGTTTCTTGACTTTTTTTTAGTGAGAGTCCATTACCCGATTTCCAACTTGACCACAAAGCCAATATAGTTTGCTATTGGGTTTCTTTTGAATCTTGACATTTAGTTTATGCTTTATTTATTTTTCTTATGTTCACTAGGTTGTTTCCTTCTAACCATTATGTTAACCCTAGGGTGTTATCTATAGGCATAACAAGTTCTAACTTTTACACTATTCTTCTATTATTATATCTATCATGAGATCATCAAGGGTTATCATACCCTTTTTATGCTTAAGATCTAGGCCAAAACCCACCCAAGACTTAAGAAATTTCTCAATAATATACATAATAATAAACTTGTCAGGAAACTCCATCTCCACTTCCTTCAGACCATGACATAAAACTGAAACTCGTCGACATGTTTGATCGTAGATTTTCTCTCTACCATTTGATACTTAAGAAACTTGGTCACAAAATACTTTTCAATACTAAAGTCTTCACTATTGTATTTTAAGTTTAAGATAGCTTACAGATCTTTTACTATTGTGGAAGGAGAAACGTTGAGTAAAATATTTGATGATACCAATAAAATATAATATCGACACAGGGTGTCGTTCTTCTTCCACTCGATGATTTTATCCGAATTTTTAGGTTAGTATCATCGGGTTGGGGACAATCCAACTTGATATATAAGTGCATCCCTAATATGCTTAACCAAATTTTCATACGTTGGTGACAACGTTTAAAATAAGGAACGTACTTGACTATGAAAAAGACTAACAAACTTTTTCAACATCAAGGTGAAGTCAACTTTAGGTCGATGGGTATTAGTTGTAGACATGTTTACTATGAAAAAGATAGATTTCCTTAAGTTTGTTGGTAAAATCCATAAAAATACATGGATAATAAACCAATATGCAACAAATATAAACATGCCCAGTCAATAACAACGGAAGATTCAAAGTAAGCCATAAACAAACCGTACGAAAAAAAATAGAAGCAATAATTAGAAAAAACTTATATGTGCGTGTAAACCTTGCGGACTTGCATTAGAGAAATCAGTGTCTCGGTAAACAATACATATAGATACCTTCACCTTTCTCGTAGGATAAAACATGCATAGAACTCAAAGGCACGTACTTAACTTCGAGTCGACTTCGATCATACCTCAGATACCTATGACTGAAGGAGAAAAACATAGAGAACAACCATACAGCTGCAAGCATTACCACAAACAAAGAAAGAGCGGAGAGGAGATGCAGGAGGAGAGAGTGTTTTCATACAAAAGTATCTGGATAGGGAGCCCTAATCTTTTATTTATAGATGTCGTGATAGATCACGTATCCAATCCAAATGATGCAACTTTCCGTCTCATAATTATTCCTACATACAAACTCTTAACCATTACATCAAAAGTTTTTCGTGCAAAAAGATACACCGAGAGCTCAAACCCAAACCCAACCAGGCTTGAACACGCACATTTCTTGTCTAGCATGTCCTCCCCAAACTCTTTAAATTAAGGTTCATGGGCTACTAACTATATAAAAGGATAAGTGGGTTTATCTCATTCTTCACTAAACTGTCTCCTCTTACATATGAATTTAATTAACCCAACCATAATTAACATTAATCCAACAATATCTAAGAGACCCTCATCTTGGGCTCATTCGTAGTGAAGGGGGATACACCAAGCTGGTAATCAAACCGTAACCAGACCCTGGGGCTCATGGGTCATGACTACAACCAACCATGCAAAAATGTTAAGAGTTTAATTCTCAGTAGCACGATTTGATCGGTGAAATCGACCCATGGATATGGGTCCAAAACCATATTCGATTACAATTGTCTCTGCAATTGGATTGTGAAAGCCACCAGCTGACGGTGGTTATCCTCATGAACGCATTCTGCTCTGTAGTGAGTGGGACATATTTGGCTTCTGGTTCTGTTATATTGTGCTTGGAATTGGATCAAAACTTCAGTCTTTTTCAGTCAATTGATCAGTCAAAATACTCCAAGGTCAATTAATCCAATACTGTTAAACTGTGTAAACTCCAAGGTCAATGAATCCAATCAACAGACGCAATATGTGAGAGGGACATTGAATAAAATAGGAACGGTGCAATTATTGTCCTGTCAACATTCACACATGAGGAAAAGTTTAGCATGATAATTGCCTCAAACAACTGACAGTATATATATATATATAAAGAGAAAGAGAGAAAGGTGAATGACAAAATAAATGTATATAATAAAATACATGGTTTTTTATTACTTTATTCTCATCGTTAAAACTAGATAAACAAATACAGTTATATATACATAATACGGAGAGATAAAAAGATAAGAGAGATTACACGAGTACCACTAACAATACACAGTGCATATACACACTTGCCCTTACTTTTCACTAATTATCTAAATCCATATATATATATATATAGAGAGAGAGAGAGACAAACTTATATATGCTAACACCTTTTAAATGTTAACAAGTTCAAAAAATTTCATTCATTTTTAGTGATAGATGGTTGAAATTTAAAATTTCATAAGTAAAAAAGTTGATGTGAATAAAGTGTATCTCCAAAAAGTATACATGTATTTTTATTTGATAGATTCAAATGATTGAGATTTGTTTGAACTTGCTATCACTTAAGGGTATTATCATATACCATTTTCTCTCACTCTTTATATATATTTATATATATATGCATCTTAGTTGCATAATGTTGTATGGTGCATAATATTGCATCAATATTTTTATCTTTTGATTTTTGAGATTGATGGTGAAAATCTAAATCAAATGTATCATTACACTTTTATATTTTATATTTATATATATTAAATACAAAATGATTCAAATTTCTGTTATTTATCTTAAAAGTTGAACAATAAAAATATTGATACAAAATTATACACCAAACAACATTACTTAAACAACATTACTTAATTAAAACTCTCTCTATAAAAATATGTATGTGTATATGTGGCAAAAGGTTAAGACGTTACATACCACAATCGAGTAACTAAACCTTTCGATTTCATAGCACAGTGAAAAAAATGGCATCAACAAACAGGAAAGAGACGGTGTCTAGATAAAACCTTGAAAGACACAAATAAGAGGATAAAAAGAACTATTATTATATAAAGCAAAAGCAAAAGATAAAGGTCAAAGAAACGAAATGAAGGTAGGATAAATGTGTTTTTTATATTAAAAGCAAATGAAGGGATATCAAAAGGTTTACAGATTAAAAGAAAAGATTAAATACAAAAGAAGAAGAGGATATACCTGAGTGACCGCCACTCTGACGAGGGTTGCCCGGGTGCCGTCCAGTCTTCTCGTTCTTTGCCTACCTGTACTGCTGCAACTCTGCCTAACCGTACACACACTCTCTCTCTCTCTCGGTAAAGGGCGGCATGGCTGAAGGGTGACACTATGGGGTCCCAGGCAGTTAAATCCCATCTACCCGGGTGTTCCCCTTCGCTCCCGCCCGTCTTCTCCTCGTAGCTTCTCTCTCTCTATGTTGGTGATTCGGTGACCCTTTGAAGGAGTCTGACCGTCTCTCTCTTACTGCTCTGGCTTCATTTATGTTTATTGGTGATTTGGAAAAAGGAAAGGAGAGAAGGTTGTTGGCGTCTTAGTTGGGGGAAGTGAAGCGAAGTGTCTCTTCTCCTCCTCTGTTACGATTTGGTTTTCCTCATGTCTTCTTGGTCTTCTATATTTATTGCCTTCACTAACCGCTCCTTTTAACTTTTTTTTTTTGTTCCTTTCTTTTTGGGTTTTCTCCTTGATGGTCACAAATTTTGGTGACGGATTCTAACCATTAGGTCATCTCTCTCTCTGTTGGATTTATATCTTGAGGCGGAGAGTTGTGAAATTCTGGAAGGTAGAGGTTTAAAGGCTCCTTTCTTGGTCATGCTTTTGTCTTATTTAGGGGATTGGGAATCTCTACTGTTTTATTCTCGTCTAGAGATGTTGGTGGTTTATTCTTGGTTTCTCTCAAACTTCTTCACTCATTTCTGAAGATTTTCTTTTATGGGGAGTTTCTGGGTTTGTTGAGGAATTATGTAGGATGGTGCTGATGTTGGTCTGGATTTAGCACTAGGTTTTTCTTTGAAAGGGATGGGTTTGGGGCCTGGGGCGGTGCAGGTTGAGGCATGGGAGCACGTTGGAAAATCAAAAGGGAGGAAGAAAAAGGATGGCTTGGAGGAGCCATGTTGCTGGAGTCTTAAGATTAAGCTAATGGGTAGCTGCATTTCTTCAAGATCTAAGGTGGACAGTTCTATAAGCTGCACTAGCACCAACTGTGGTAAAACGTCTTCTTTCGTGTTCTCTTTGTTCCATTGATCCTGTATCATGAAAACGTATCTTTTTCCTTTGGCATTTTGGCAATTGGTGCAGTTTAACCATTTACCATTTATAGTCTCTTTTGAAAAATCCGATGAGGCCTAATTTGCTCTGTTTTGGTGTTATATTGTGGTTCGAGTTTCAAGATCATGTTGCATTAGAATGTAAATATTTGCTTCCATATTTCTGAGCAGGAAAATTTTTGCTTATAAACGTTTTCCATTTCTGAAAATGTCTTGACTTCAGATTTAAGGCAGGATAATCTTAGTTCTTTTTTCTAGTATCTTCTAATATGTATTTGGTATCAAGTATTGGCCTGAGATATCTATCACAATTCACAAGTGGTGGGCAGATTGCCCGTGGGCAAGTAGAGCTATGTGGACATGATTTGTGGTATCCTTTTTTCCATCATTAGGCTTTTTGCTTCATATAGTCTGAGGTGCTCTTCTTTGTTTTCAAACCTGCAGAGAGTAAATCAACTAATGATATTAGTAGAGACCAACCTACAGTACCCGTTGTCTCCTCCACATCCACCAGTAATCCGGAAAGCAATCCAAGAACTCCAACAATTGGTGAGGACCTCAAAGTTGCCTCACAGCTCAGAAAGTTTGCCTTCAATGATCTCAAAATTGCAACGAGGAACTTTAGACCCGAAAGTTTACTTGGTGAGGGAGGATTTGGTTGTGTCTTCAAGGGTTGGATTGAAGAGAATGGAACTGCACCCGTGAAGCCAGGTACTGGTCTCACGGTTGCTGTGAAGACACTCAACCACGATGGGCTTCAGGGTCATAAGGAGTGGTTGGTGAGTATTGTTTGTTCATCTTGATGTTTAGCTACATGGTGTTTTGGAGTCATTGGTTTGTGAGTTGCTTGAGATTCTACGTCTGATGATTTTGCAGGCCGAGGTCAACTTTTTGGGTGACTTGCTCCATCCTAATTTGGTCAAACTTATTGGGTACTGCATTGAAGAAGATCAAAGATTGCTTGTATATGAGTTCATGCCTAGAGGAAGCTTGGAGAATCATCTTTTCAGAAGTATGTAATCTCTTAGCAGTATTTTATGGAATGTAAGTTTTGTTTTTGAGCCAAGTTTTACAGGAAAAAGCAACTGACATACTACTGATACTTAACAATGTCCTTTCCTCAGTTTAGGATTGGATGTGAACTTTATTTCTGGCTCTTTTTTACACCAAAGACCAAGTAAATGGCCCATTTTGATATGAAAGCAGTTCTTTGGTGAATAAATACTCTGTTTGACACCACTAGTTATATTGTATCACGTTGCACATATACTTGTTTTTATGTTATTTCATAACTCTGCTTTTTGTTGATAAATGAGAATAGATTACTGTAAAGCACCAAGGGGTTGCACCTGATGCATCTTGTAGATTACATGAATCTTCGAACTCTATCAGGTCAAAAACATTCCCACACCAGATCCCTCATACCAAAAGGACAACTATTGAACCAATTCTCCAAGAGGATGCTCAAATGATTCTCCTCACCCTTAAAGACCTTTTTAATCTTTCACTATAGGGTAACCAAAAAATTGCAAAAGGTATCCAAAGTACTATCCAATTCCTTTACGTCTTTCATAAGAGTATCACTTAGAAAGTTGAGTCAACCAACTTTCACTTTTATTCTCCAAGAGAAAACTAAAAGGCTTCTCCTCACTCTTAAAGACTTTTCTATTCCTTTGACTCTAAGCTAACCAAAAAGTTGCAAAAGGTATTGAAGCACTAATGGCTTCTCCTTGAAATGGACTACATCGTGAAGCATCTTTGGAAGATTTAATGTCTTAAGTCGTGGTGTCATTAGTAATGATGATGGTGAGTTCTTGCTCATATTTTTGCAAAATAATAGAGTAGCAAGTTTCTAAATCAGGAGTGTGGGTGTTGGAACCCGTGGTCATATATTAGCAGAATAGATGTTATGAGGTATATTTCTATGAATTTTAAAATGTCAGACATTCCCACAGACTGACTGTCATTTAGTAGCATGCGTGTGATGTGCTGTTTTTTTAATCAGAGTTCACTCAGAAACTAGACATGCATGTCCCACATTTGGCACTTACTTAACATAGAGATAGGGTTGTCAAGAATGGTTGTCTAACATTTGGGCACAAGTGACATGGGTATCCCTACTTAGGAACACCATGGACTTGGATATTAATGTGTTAGACACTTGTGTCCAACAATCAGATTTTAGTATCCACATTACGCAACAAGTATCCAAGTTTTAGATATTCGCTGTTTGCTAAAGATTTAAGTGAATGTAAGTATCTATTTAGTTATTATTAGTTAGCGTAAATTCGTGATATTCTCATTTTCTGGTAAGCTTTATGATTGTATGATAGTAACTCAAAATATCCTTAATCGTCTGGAAAAAAGAATGGTCGAGAACCATGACAAATTATGAATAGATGTTATGAAGTAACTTTGATGTTTTAAAAGAAGTGAAGGAACAAAAGAGCTATTGTAGGGCAAATAAGTGCCTGATGCACGGTTACGAAAAATATGTGATTAGGTTGGGCCTGGTTTGAATGAAACAAGTCCAAAGTTGTATCGTTACATATGAACATGTCAGTCTTCAGATTTGTACATGTAAAGGATTTTCATATCATGCGACCTGCTGCAAAATTTTTGGCTGTTCAGAACTCCCTTCTTTTGATGTGTGAAAGTCAAAGATTGGAAAAATCAAAGATTTCTCAACTATCTTCACGATATTAAAGCTCACTTTCTTATGCTGCTCCCAAAGTTTGGTTTTCAAGGGTATTTATTTGGGTTGTTACATTCTTGAATTTTAAAATGCTTGATGGACACTGGCCTTGAGTTTATGTGTTCTTATATCTGGGGAAAGTAACTAATTTTCAGAATGAATTTTGCGGTGGTACTCTGAATCAGCTGGAGAATTCGCCAAACGTCTCTTATTTTCATGCTATACTATATAGTTGGCAATATGAAGTATCATTTTGCAGGTGACGGATACTTTATAATATGATGTGAACCTCTTTCTAGTCAAATGCCATTCAGTAAATAATTTTCAAGGTTTACTGACTAGTCAACCACTTCCAAAATTTAAATCAACTCTGGAGACTATACCTGATGAAGATGAAACATCATTACAGATGAAATTACTAGGGACATTGGATGTAATAGTTCTTTCGTCAACTTAATTGGTTTTAGCCTGATTGGATACAGATTCAGTGTTAATTTGAAAACTATAACGTAAAATCCAGTTACAGTTAGCTAACTCGATAGGTTTTATGTCTAATCAGGTGGAGTATTTGTACCAACTCATGTAATTTAAAAGTGAAGTTGAATTTTGATGCATAACTGCAATTGGATGTTGCTACTGAATCTATGAAATACAATGTAAATTGATTCTTGATTTTAAATATCCGTTCAAACCGTTTACATCAGCTTTTAGAAGATGCTTCTGTTGGCATGAGTAGTGTTTAGAACCATCTCCAACTTGTGACCCACCAATTTATGATCTGTTTTTAATTTTTCCCTGTTTCACGTCTTTTTCCAGTAAGAGGTTTGAAGTTAGAATGAAAATTGCACTTGGTGCTGCAAAAGGTCTTGCCTTTCTCCATGAAGAAGCTAAGAGGACCATAATATATCGTGATTTCAAGACATCTACTCGGCAGTTTTTCTTCATTTTGGTTCTGTATTGCAGTTTTTTGTGCTTTTGGTTGAACTTCTTTTCATTTGTTTTTCAATCAAATATGACAAAGCAACGTCCAAATTTAGTCTGACCTGAATGTCATAATAATGCTAGCTTTCTTACTGATTTTTCTGTTTCTCTTCCTTTATTGTCTGCATAGTGCTGACTGTGATTATATCTTCTTTCAATCTGCTTTTTCACATACTGAATAAGCCATATTTAGAGGGACCTTATGCATTAGATTCATTACTAGACTGTAGTAGAGCTTTGACTATTATTTGGTCAAGATGTGAAAGATACGGGATGGGGATCTTTCTGACATTTGTGTAGGTCATATAATTTTATGATCACCATTTTAAGGTTTAGAGCTTATTCTCATTATGTCCTTATTTTCCCTTCTCAATTTGTCAAATATATTCCGGCAGGAATACAATGCTAAACTCTCAGATTTTGGGCTAGCCAAGGATGGTCCTGAAGGTGACAAGACTCATGTGTCAACCAGAGTAATGGGAACTTACGGTTATGCTGCTCCTGAGTACGTAATGACAGGTAAGTTCATGAAATATTTTATATATTTTTGTGGCAACTCTAATTTTCCTTCTTTCTTTGGTTGGAGTTAGACATTCCAGAAGATTACCAGTTGGTTAGCTCAATTCTTACCCAACAAAAGGATTGCGAATATTTGAAGTATGTCCTCACTCCTGAGCATAGCCATGTAGAAAGATCATGCTCGGTTAGGAGCATAGTAGCGCTATTGCTCTCTCTCTCTCTATATATATATAATTATATATAATATAGCTGTTACACTTAAATTTTCTTCTTTTTCTAGGAGAAGTAGTTAGACACTGTGGGGCATCAGCAGTTTAAAGGTAACATTGCTTAGCACAATGAGCAATAGCTCACCCAGCTATAGGGGTTCGACTCACAAGTTGAAGGTCATGAGTTCTATACCTGGGTCGTGCATCTTTCTTTAGGCTCCCATTGTACCAAAAAGAAGAAAGCATAACATTGCTTACAAGTGAAGTTTTGCATGTAAAATCTGTCCGGAATGAATCCATGGAAGAGGATAATGTTCCTTGTTCAAGGGCTTAGTGAGTTTCTTTTCATATTCAGCTTATTAAGTCTTTACATTTTCACCACCTGTATCTGCCTATCTGGTAAAAAAATGTGGCCCTTTGACTGCTTCATTTCATGATACCATTCACATCCTTTATTTGTTCGCTTTTAGACTTCAACTGTGAAATAGCTTATGTGAAGATGGTCACACTGGGGATGTTTATCTGGATTGTTGGTCTTACCCAACCTGTTGGCCGTACCTACTTTAGGACCTTGCCATCCTCAACTTATTATGGATTGTCTAGTGATCTAATGGTAAGGTGTGGCTGCAGTTCAGAAAGTTTATACTCTGGCTTGGGAGATGGTAAAATGGCCTCTAGGATTGAATTGAATGGGCAAACTCGTGTTAAAGAGACGTGTTGGTGGATAGTTGTTTGGTCGTCATTTTATCTAACCCCAACTCTGAGTTTCAAAGATGGGTGTGAAACGATTTTATTGAAGCATGGAATGCAATAGTTCTTCTTCTTACATGCAATACCGTTGATTGATCTGACCATTAAACTCAACCTCGAGTTGATTCTCCTTTCTTGGAGTATTTGGTCCTTCTGAACCAATGAATCTTCTTCCTCAGGACATTTGACATCCAAGAGCGACGTCTATAGCTTTGGTGTCGTTCTTCTGGAGATGCTAACTGGTAGAAGATCGATGGACAAGAATCGGCCCAATGGTGAGCACAACTTGGTGGAGTGGGCACGGCCTCATCTTGGAGAGAGACGACGGTTCTACCGACTGATAGACCCTCGGCTGGAAGGCCATTTCTCCATTAAAGGTGCACAGAAAGCTGCACAGCTGGCTGCACACTGCCTTAGTCGAGATCCGAAAGCTAGGCCGCTGATGAGTGAGGTTGTGGAAACCCTCAAACCGATCATGAACCTCAAAGACATGGCTAGTTCCTCGTACCACTTTCAAGCATTCCAGGCGGAGTGCAGTGCCAGCTTCCAAGCCAGGAATCCAAAACCTCAGCCACCGCATAGTCTGAGAAATGGACAGATGAGAAGTTTGTCGAATGGCGCCCATGCTTCCCCTTACACGCAGTCAGTCGTCCAAGCCAAATGGTAAACAAGCATAAGTGTCGCAATTCTCTACACAATGTCTCCGTCTTTCAATCTCTTCTTCGCCGTTGAATTTATGTTTTCGTACGGAATTGTGTATAATACCGTGGAGTTGTTTTTTTTGCCTGTTATGAAACTAGCTGGATGAGTCTCTCTCTCTCTCTTGTCAACAGAGGAATACAGAGAAAGTAATGTGGCAAGTCTGAAGATTTATTGCAGTGATAACCATGGTTATGCTTGTGGAAATGAATCGTCACATTTCACTGTTCCTGCTTTGTGTGTGTGTGTGTGTGTGTGTGAGAGAGAGAGAGAGAGAGAGAGAGAGAGAGAGAGAGACCATGCATCCCAACTACTCTGAGAATGGATGCTGTGAGTTGAATATGCTGAATTCAGCTTTGAAGCCCATACTAGGAGGCAAGTTGACCCACACATCAGTTCGTTGGCAGTTGGATTGGATATTGCTAACGATTCTGGGAAGCGTGTTGCACACACGAGGATGGCCGTCCGAGGATGAAGTTGAAGTCAGTCACAGAAAATATCTGTAATCATCAAACAGTAGTTGTGGCTAGTCAAGACTTTTTGCTGAATGATAGACTAAAGCATTCAGTTTGCTTATGAGTTGTGAAATATCAATATCCTGCTTGACCAAATGTTCGATTCAACTTTGTTTCGGCAAAGCGGAATGATGGCGTTTTATGAAGTGGTTGAATGTTGAAATGCAGTTATGGTTCTTTGTTATATTGAATGTCAATATTTAATTATTTCGGGTGATTAAATGTCGTTATTTGATTATATATTTGTAACGTTGAATACTGACATTCGGTTGTGGTTTGCCTGTTGATTGTATATATATGCATATGCTTTCTTCGTATGGCCAATTTTAATATCTGTAATTTCAAATGCTAGTACTTCTGAAGGGTTTTGAATGCTAGGATTCAACTATAATCCAACCATGGCATTAGGTTAACAATTAACCAATATATACAAGGCAATGTGAAGAAAGTAATTTTTGTGTTGTGGTTCAAGTTGTATTTGTACTTTTCTTATAAGACTCGGGTATGTTTACCAACAGTAAAATTATGACCCAGATACGTACTAGCAATAGCTCACCTGGCTAGGCAGTCAACTCACAAGTTGGTCATGAGCTTGATACCTGGGGCGTCCATCTCGTTTCAGCCTCCCTTTTGTTCCATGGAAGAGAAAATGTGCACAGCATCTTGCTCTGAGAAAAACATTTTCATGAAAGGAAGCTAAAACCTACGTTTTACCAAAACAAGTTGATGCACCTTGGATCTGGAATCAGACCCAAACGGTCTTGGATATTCGGCAGTCCAAGCTATTCTTTCCACATAGCCGTTAAACCATTAAAAGAATGGTAATATTCAACCCCAAAAAAGAAAATAATGGATAATTTTGACCTACCTTAGTTCTTTCAGATATTTTCCAACCAGCCACCCAGTATAGAGTTTGGAAATTTCTTGACTAAACTGCCATTATTTGGGTTAATTTTCTGTGCAAAATACTCCTCATCCTCAAAATGTCAATAATGATACTCGGCGATGAGTATCACATTCCGTTCTTGGCTATGATTGGCTTTTTCTCGGTACCATGTGGAGGAGGAAGTCGGTTGCACGCCTGATATAACCTGTGAATCTACCTCCTAGACAGGTGAGCTATTGCTCATTGCCCTTGGCTTTGTTTAAATCGAATGATGACATTCGGCCTTGTCCTTTTTAAAGATCTATGTCATATAAAGCATTTATCATGAGTCTAGATTTAGGGAATCACAAAGAACTTATTACAACTCAATCTTGGAGATAACACTTGAGGTGATAAAATAGAAAGTATGCATTAAATGTTGCAGAATATTTATTTATTTATTAATTTAAATTTCTACTATCAACCATGTCAATTAAACATGAAAATGATGGGTTTCTTGTGGTTCTCTATTTTTGTGAGTTTTCTCAATCTAGATTTTTTTTATTCATCAAATGTTCTTTTCTTTAAATTTATGAAAGTATCCTTCAAAGTTGCAAGTTTTAACAATCTTGGAGTACCATATAAATACAAATCTTCTTGAGAGAATGTCAAAGTTTTTTCTTTTCTTTTAAAATGAAACTACAAACTATTTCACACTCTAAATTTTTACCTTCTAACTAACCAACTCATGGGTTTGTGAGGGGTCTAAAATCTTCCACTTGTATTAAAAGTATGTGGGTTTACAAATTTAACAAAATTGATACACGTACACCCACCCAGACTTATGGACACTGCATTTTCCACGAATTTCTAAAATTGAACTTAGTAAATTTCACAACTTACCATGATACTCTCATAAACAACTTGTCTCAACCCTCTCAACCTCTTTAAGAACCACCCTCGCTTGCCTTCCATCGTCCATCCATCGTTTACATGGTTTGCTCTGGAGACCAACAATGACTTAGTGTTTGCTCTACCTTCTCCTGTGGCTAAGTGGTGCTTCAGACTTGACTATAAAGAAGAAGAAGAAAAAGGAAGAAAGAAGAAGAGAAAGAGGAAAAAGAAAAGGGGTTGATTACCTTCCCTTGCAGCCAAGCGATGCTTGGGATTAGGCAAGAAAGAAGAAGAGGGAAAACAAAGAGGAAAAGGAAAAAGGAGGCCAATTCAAAAAGGGCTTCACTAATTTATAGAGGTATGTTGTTGATTTGGTTTATGTTTTATCATTTTTTTATATATTGATTTTGTTTTTAGCCAAAGTCCCGGTGATAAAATGATGACGGGTTTTTGGCTCGAGACATGGCACATGTGCATCTCTCTAACGAGAGAGACATGCCTATGTCGAGTGCATCCTTTGGTAGGAAATGCGATACAATTACGTTCCTCTATTGGTAGGGGACATGACTGGGCCACTGGTCCCCTATTTGGGAGTTACAATTGAGTCGTGTATCTCTTGTTTTATGCGATGTGATTGTCTTGAATTTCATGTATTTCATTGCATGATTTAAATTAAATTATATATATATATATATATGTATATATATATATATGATACTATGGTTTGAGTAATAGGATACAAGTAGGAGGTCCCTACAACGCAATATGATATCGAGGACAACCATGCATATGACACTAAGTAGATACAATGTGGCAGAAACATGTAATTTTAAACTTTAGTGAAATTGTGTGTTTAAATAAAATACTCTCGCTAACTATGTATATGTAAATATGTAGACAAAAACAAAAATAGTAACAACCCACATGCAGTAAAATATTAACACATCATGACTAGTCCAACGAATAGATGTGAAGTTTGGTAATTTGATTGAGATTTTAAATAAGAGTGAGTTGGTTGGACAAGGAGATTTGTTATATGAGGTTACAAAGTATGAATTGTTGAACGTTTTTATCAAACTCTAGCAACCATACACAAACAACTTTTACATGCTATGGACTAAGATGATTATCACCCTTAACGATATCCACAAAATCCATGGTTTTCCGATGATGACCAACTTGTTACTTATGCCAGAGATGATATTTAGAAACAAGGAAGACATTTTGAGTTATATGTTGAGTATGGGTATTAATAAAGTAATGGAAGAGATTAAGTCCGGAGCCATTAAGTTCGAGGTGCTCTAAACCCTATATTAGGAGTAGGGGACTTGAATCTAAAAAGAAGATTGTACTATATTTATTAAGTTTACATTATATTAGGACAAGTCTAAAGATAGAGTGCCAATAATGATTGTGCATTTATTGGCTCATAATATTTGAAGGGTTAATAGTCATGCTTGGGGTGAAACAATATTGGCTTACTTGAACAAGCATCTAGGAAAGGTATTCTTGATCGTGACACAACAACTTACTGGCCATACTACTATGTTCCATGTAACAATTTGTTATTTGTGTCTACTAAAGTACTCCTATATAGTAAGTTTTGATAATTTAATAACTAAATTGTATGTTGTAATTGTAGGCATAGTTTATAAGTATTTTTAAGTCTTCAAAGTCAATAAGCGACCAAAAGGGGTTGATGGAGAACCACGAGCATGTAGGTAAATGTTTGTCACAGACATTCTATTACCGATAAACTTGCTATATACCATAAACAATTGGATTTGATCACGGTAGAATAAGTAAGTTATCGAACTACAACTATTCATTTTATTTTTATTAAACATAAGGAGCTACAATTTTACATATTTCATTTTGAACTTTCTTTTTATGCAATACATATTGACCGACAACCATATTATGTAGAGTAGTTAGACAACAATGAGTTATCGAGATACCACAGATACATTCATTGTTTTAATGCTAGAGTCGTACATACCAAATCGGATAGTTTAATAGTTTGACCGCCATCAAGGCATCCCAATTGCTCCAATAAGGTCGTATCTTACAAATAGATTCATAAAATCTCATGCATATAAGGTACAATACGAGTCATAAGATATCACTTAGGAGGCACATGACTTACATTGTTTTCAGCTTGAGTACTTTGACATCACAACAATATATCCTTATGAGTGCGAGCAATTCTACATGAAGTGGTATATTGCTCATACATATCAGTTTATTTTGAACGACTCTATTTGTCATTCGTGTTTGATTTATTTTCCTCCAACTAGGCAAGAAGATTCATCATTCTTCAAGCAAGTAAAGTAATATTTATTTATATTATTGTGATGGAATAGTCTTTGTTATAATGATAATAAAACTAATGTTAGAGCATAATTACTTTTCCCTTCTACCATCTCACATGACACACTAGCACTAGTATTATAGTATTAGAGTGTGTGCCACAACCATTTTTTAGTGATCCCGTGTTGATGGAGTTGATAGAGACATAGGAATAATGTTGCTAACGAGCACATCTTTTAATAATATTTGGTTACACAACAACAAATCATGTTGAGGATACATTATCTCGAGGGTGTTGATGATTCATGTACTAGGTTTATGCCATGCATATGGGGTTTTTAAGATGTTATTTTACTATTATTCATTCCATATGTATTTGTATGACATTTGTAATGAATGTTCTTTTGGTTCTTCATTCTTCATCCTCAATATAATCAAACAAATGCATAATTGGGTGCAACTCGATTGAAACAATGCATTCATTTAAATTGAAATAATAATTACTTATAAAATAAAAATAGTATCTAATCATTCTCAATGTCATGTACATTATCACCACCTGATCATCTCATTTATATGTACATCTCAATATGTTCATAAAATGGTTGATCTTAATTCTCAATGCTTTTATGTCGGTCTCATTGTGAAGATAGAAAGATATGCTACATTCGAGAGTCATCATACATGTGAATCTAGAAAAAATAGAACACAAGAGAAGATAAGTAATTGAAATTTAGATATAATAAATGCTTAAATAATATCTATCTAATAAAGTGACATTGTCATTACCTTAGAAAATATCACTTTGAATTATGACAACACATGTACCACACATCCCTCATAATTTGATGCTCACCATCTCACACTAAGGGTAGAATGTTATTGATCTCCTATAAAAAGGAATACTAATGCTATGCTCTATCAAGTAACGATGATTGAACTCATATCTTATATGTGTCATATATATGCTATCAAACTCCAATACTCATGAAAATGCATATAATAATTTCACTAACTAAGGATGTGCAAACACGTTGCTAACAATATTTTGTATCTTATGATGCCACGTGCGATACTGGTAAGAGTCTAAATCATACAATAACTATTATATATCACTTCGATAACTCATATCTTCATTCCTAATTTCCATTCTTGCATTTTATGTATGTATTGTCATACTAATGTTTGACTCATCAACCTGCTTTAAATGCTTCAAAATATGCTTGAGTTTAAACTGACTTTTTGTGCGGTCCTTTGTTACATTATACTCATTCAATCTCCCTAAAAAAACATGGCTTTCGAAATACAAACTAGAGGATAGTTATGTGTTTCATTCACTACATTCAACTTCTAATAATCACTTTTTCATATTAGTAAAAATAAGCACTCCACCTTTTTAATGCTCATCCACCTACTATTTTCAACATCAATATTTTTACTTATTCTATATTTGTCACTCCTTTCACACTCAAGTTATATATTGCTTGTTGTGCATTTACTCTTTGAACAAAGAATAATGATAACAATATTGTGATTTTTTCTAACATTTCTTACATATACAACAAGCTCATCATAACTGTAAAACATGTCATTTGTTGCAAGTATAAGTGAATAATCAAGTCTATCAACCTCATAGTCAAGAAATATATATTATACTTCATCAGCTGACAAATCAAAAATACATCATCCGGCATGCAACAATCAATTTGAGTCTCCTTCTTCATAGTATAACAAATATTTTTATTTGTCATCATCTTTTCAAAATTTAGTCCATTATAAGTACTTTTGCTTAAGTTATTTGTCATTATCCAATACATTATAAGAGATATAAAGTACAAAGCATTTAGATGTATATATAAATATAACATAGAAGACATGATACAACTGCGAGAGAGATGTGGTGGAACTGCATCTCCCAATGACGGGAGACATGGCACAACCACATCTATTGAATTAAGAGAGATGGGCAGTGTTTCTCTTGAATGAGCGATACGGTTGGGGCATCTCTATTACATACCTAGTTGTTGAAGGTCATCGATCCAAAACCATTTCACAGTTTGTAAAAATGAAAAAAATACCAAAATCTTTGTAAGAATCAACCTTCTCATTTTCTCTTCTTTCTTCTTTCTTTTTTTTTTGAAATTTTAAATTGTCACAGGATAAAATAAACAAAATATCTAGATATTTTCAGATAAAAAGATTATTTTACCCTTATTTGGGAGAAAAGTCTATTTTTCCCTCTGGCAATTTATGAAAATTACGAAAAATTGGGAGATTGAATTACTCACAGGATAAAATAAACAAAATATCTAGATATTTTCAGATAAAAAGATTATTTTACCCTTATTTGGGAGAAAAGTCTATTTTTCCCTCTGGCAATTTATGAAAATTATGAAAAATTGGGAGATTGAATTACTTTCTTGCCCTTACCAGTTAAACATATTACAGTACTGCCACTGTATCAAAAGATAATCTATTTCTGTCTTTTTGTGAAAATTATCGATTCAGACTGAGGAGCAAAATTATGCAATTAGCCTCGATCAATTACGATTTTTTTGTAATACTAAACACCGATTTTACTATTTTTTCTTTGGTCTTTTTGGAAAATTATAAAACTAAATGAATAGATAAAATTACTATTTTATCCTTGGTGTTTTGGGAAATTATGGGAGGCAAAATTTTTTTGGAAAAATTATATAATTATCCCAACTGGATTTTATATTATAAAATGAGTTATTTTTAGTTCATTGTGTGGATATTGTGCATCATGTTAATTAGAATTATGTTATTTGTGGTTTGTCGCTTGGTGAATGTTTTTTTTTAGATCGTCTATTTATTGAAATTACTAAACACATAAAAATGAACTCAAGAATATATGTATCGAAATTGACAAAGATAGAAAAACTAACCAGTTTAAACTTATAAACATGAAAGAGAGGTGTAGAGTATGTTTTAAAAAAAAAGTGTGTCTGCCACCATCAGACGCAACAGAACAACAAATAAAAATGTAGAAGACATTTCTTAAAGATGACATAATAGTAAGAATCCATGGAAGATGACCTGATTAGGGTCTTCGAGGAATTCGAGACCGCGAAAGAGTTGTTTGACTCTATAACAGCTAAATATGATGCAACTATCAAACTATATATTCAATTGTTACTACAAAAATATAACTCCTATAAAATAAAAAAAGGAGATGGAACATGTAAACCATATGTTGGTAATGGTAAGAAACCTAGCTGTGACAAAATCAGTCATCCCAAAACTGATGTAGATATCCACCATATTGAACAATCTTCTCCTATCATAAAACATAGTCACCACTGCCCTTAGACTAGGGCCCAAAATCAACCTTTCTAAATTACCCTTGAAACTAACAATTGAGGAAGAACATATGAGTAAAAATAGAAAAGAAAAATTGCTAGTAGTATAAGATTTGATAGGGTCTAGCTCCAAACCCAAACAAAGAATAAATAAACTAAACAAAAAGTTTGACAAAAATAACAAGAAAGAAGGTCAATTTTTTAAGAAAATGTAGAAAACCGCTTCTCAGGTTAAGTGTTTCAGTTGTGGAAAGATGTGACACTAAAGACCTACAGTCTGGCTTATCTCTAGACTGATCAAAGATCTTTACATGAACAATAGATCCCCACCTCCTGAGATGACCTAGGTTGGGTTTTCTTCCAAACCACATCTTAGTGGTATATTGAATACAACCTTACATGGTACTCTATTAAGTATGTATACTGTTGTACTTATTGCTTCTCTCAAAATATCCTTGGTAGAGAAGTATCTATTAACATTAACCTTATCATGTTCAGTAAGGTTCTGTTATATCTTTCAACTATACCATTTGTTAAGGTGTACTAGGAATTATATTTTTCTTTGAAATACGAAAGTCTTTGTAGAATTTCAAAATTTTTGCAAAGGTGTATTCTCCACCTCTATCTAATCTTAAGACTTTGATTGAATGCCTAAGTTGATTTTCAACTTCCTACTTATATTCTTTAAACGCTTCAAGTGTATCAGATTTATATGCTAGAAGATATATATATACATATATCTTATGTAATCATCGATAAGGTTATAAAATAAACCTTTCCTCGATGTAACTTTATTCTGAAGGGTCCACATAAATCAGTGTAAATGACTTCCAACAGGGTTGTTGCCCTTGTCTCTTTAGAAAAAACTTTTCTCGTCATTTTTTCTTGTATACAAGCTTCACACTTGCTTAAAGTGTTTTCATCAAATCTTAGCAGTAAGTCAAAGTTGGATAATTTCTTCAATTTTTCCAGACTTATATACCTAAGGTGTTTATGTCATACATTCATATCAACATTAAATGCCAATCAATATGAGTAGAAGAACTTTTATTTTCATTGATTCTAAATTTAAACAGTCCATGTTTTACATCAAATTTCTCAAAGAAAAATACTCTCCCATGTTTTCTATAATCACCTTGCTATGAACAAACCTAACCTCAAAACCTTTATTCACTAAGGAAGATACCAAAACCAGATTATGCCTTATAGATGGCACAATTAATACATCAGTTAATACAAACGGTATGCCTTGTACAAAATTTCTAAAGGACCTAGCACCCAGAACATTTGAGAAAGTATTATTTCCTATTTATACCTGATGTTTTCCTAGTTTTTACTCCTTTAGATTCATTGCCCCTTCCTTGGTCTTTGAGATATGTCTGGTCGCTCCTGAGTCAATCCACTAACTAGTTGGTAGGCAGTCCATGTGAAGACATTCATATATCATGCAATTTATGTCTTGCTTCTCTGATTGTTCGCGTTGTGGGTTGTTTCCTCTATTCTTCTTGCAAAAAACAAGATAAAGTTTAACAATTAAAATCATTTGCTACCATACCCCAAATATTGTCTAATTTCACAAAAACTTCATTAAGGAAGGATGAAAGAGGAGGGTCAATCAACAAATATATCACAATATGCAAAATCCATGCCATAGAGACAATCAACTTGGGAACAACAAGAAACCACTGTTACAGATAATATATTGTCACCAAAAGTAAGATAATCAAGGTGTATAAGCCATAAGAGTTTCCCAAATGAACAGGTGATTATGCAACTCCAAAATCCTTTCCCTAATGGCTAGTCCAGAAGCAAGAGGGAAAATCCATAAGCTCATATAGTGGCAAGAAGATCAATAATTTATGCACTAAGGCATTTTGATCATCGGATATCCTAAAGGTTCAAAGGGATGTCGGTTTTATCATAAGGACTAGATATTGATAGAGAGCAACGATATTGAATTCTTACAAGATACTAAGAATGATATCTTAAAAAATAATAATGAGTATGCTGATGATCTCGTAAACCTAGATAAATTATCATTAGAACCCATAGAAGAACTTCTTAAAACAACCGAATCATTAAGTGAACATAAAAGGCCTAGGGTCACACCTTCCTACTTAAAGGAATATCACACTTATCTTGTAGAAGAAGTGTGTAATTCAGTGGATTTAGATGAGTTGACTGATAACCTGACTTATCAGCAAGCTATAAACTCATCAAAAGCAATAAACTAGAGGAAAGTTATGGATAAGGAAATTAAATCAATTGAGAAAAACTAAGTGTGGGAACTAACTGATTTACCAAAATGAAAGAAAACCATAGCTAAATAGGTTATGAAAAAGAACTATAAAGTCGATGGTTTAATAAAAAAGTTTAAAGCGAGGTTGGTTGCAAAGGGTTTCTCGCAAAAGGAGAGGATAAATTATGTTGAGACATATTCTCCTGTTGCGAAATTTGCATCCATAAGGATAATCCTGACAATATCTGCATATTACGATTTTGACTTACATCAGTTAGATGTAAAGACAATTTTTTAAAATGAAGATTTAGATGAAATCATATATATGAAACAACCCAAAGGATATTTAGTTGAAAGCTAAAAAGATAAAGTATATAGGTTGAGAAAATCCTTATATGGCTTCAAACAGTCACCTTGCTAATGGTATTTGACTTTTCAAAATGCCATTATTGAACTTGGGTTTGTGGCTAATAAGATTGATTACTCTCTATATGTCTGAAATAGTGGGAGCTACTTTGTCATCTTATCTTTATATATAGATGACATATTATTGACTGAGAATGATAATGAGATGATTGTCAAAGCCATGTCATAGTTAAACTCAAGGTTTGGAATGAAGGATATGGGGAAACATCCTATATCCTTTGTATAAAGATTTTTCGAGATAGAGAATCTAAACTCTTATGCCTAAGTCAGGAGAAATATATTAATTATATCCTCAAGAAGTTCAAAATGGGTGAATGCAAGTCTGCTATAACACCCGTTGTAAAAGGGTCAAACTTAGTAAGGCTAATTGTCTTGGTAAAGGAGATGATAAGCCTAACGTTCCTTATGCAGAAGCTATGGGTAGCTTGATGTATGCTATGCTGTGTATAAGACTTGATATCCGTTTCACTGTTGGTCTTGTTAGTAGATATCAAAGTAATCCTGGATGACAACATTGGATAGCTGTAAAAAGGATTTTAAGATATCTGAAAGAAACAAAAGACTTGAAACTACGTTTTCAAGCTGATGAACTGAAAGTGGTAGGATATATAGATACTGACTTTATTGGGAGCAAATATGACAACAAATCAACCTCGAGACAAATATTCCTATTTGGAAGTGGTGTTGCTTCTTAGGGTGTAGCATTACATACAAAGGAAGCTGAGTATGTGACTTGCTGTATGGTTGCAACGAGTGCCGTCTGGATAATCTACTTCATACGAGATTTGAAGCTAGAGATAACCACCGACCGGATAAGGGCTCTAAGAAAGGAAAGCCTAGTAGAAAATTCAAGAAGTTAAGAAAGTAAGCGTTGCTCTATAGATAGAGAGCAAGGTAGATAGACATCATACGAATGAAAAACCTCTCAAGCAAATCCTACTATGAGGAAACCTTGAAAATCATATCATTCTTACTTGTTCACACCTAGAGACGATATGCTACTGCATACCTAGAGCGAGGCTTCATTGAGCTGTTACAGAGAACGCTAGAAAGCCGACTGGAAATGCCATCATCCCTACCAAGTGTTTGTGAAAATACATACAGCTCATGTGCTTTAAAATTGGCCATTGTAACCAATTTTCCGAGTCAAGGCACAAACTTTCCTAGAAAAAATCTTGGGTGACACCTTTCGAATGATATGAGGACTGAAGGAACAACATTTGACATACAGAATTACAACGAACTGATAGACAGATGCAATGGGATATTTTATTGCATCCGCATCAGTATATCACATCTCCAAGAAGCCAACAACAATGAGATGGAATTTCATATTTAAATGGGTTCCTTCACTGGCAGGTGGTGTGGAACCTTTTATATACACTTATCGCTGTCACTCCTGGCAAATTTTCTATACTCTAAGAATGGGATCAGGACGAATTATTTGTGAAGGCAGGATGGATGGATATATCACAACAGAAGGGAGCGATTCAGAGAATGGTGCTGGGGGATAAATACTAGAAACAATTGACCATCAACAGCTAATAGTTGGCACAAATGGGTCCTTTTGGTATTCTTTTTGTTGGGAGGGTAAACCACCACATTGGTGGCCTTCTTTATAAATATATAGAGGGATAACTTACTTTTTGTTACTGGTAAGGAGTCCCATAACCCAATATTGGCTATCAAAAAAAATAAAACAAAGAAAGAATTTCCATGGTGTTTGGTGTTTGAAATGGTAAAGCATGTTTTTTTTTTTAAATTAAATGCTAATATGCACGATATAGAGCTCAAAGGTCATAGAGCTGAGCCGGCTTAGTGTGCGATAAAGCTTCATATTTGTTATGGTTCTGATACTTAAAGATCAATCTGTATTAATCTAGGCTCCGCAAACTAATTTTAAAAAGTCCAATATGTGTGTGTGAGAGAGATTTTTTTAAGCATCCTCATCACTGAAAAGTTAAAAATTCCTTTTCATTTAGCTTAAATCCACTCATTTAAATACCTTAGGAATATGGTTTCCGAAGAACTTTTTAATAATACAAAAGTTTTACAACCGATTCACAATGCAAACTGATTGTAATATACCATCTTCTTTTATTCACAATGGGGAGGCTGAAGCTAGGCACGCACATCCCAGGAATTGAACTCGCAACTTGAATGCTCGAGAGCCGCCAGGTGAGCTAACACACCGAGTGCTGCCATACTTCAATATTCATGATAAGCTTCGATGTTTTTCTTTGATAAAGCATACCATCAGCTTGTACGATTGAACAAACCAAATATGAACCAGTTGGATCAAGCCGAAAAATAAGCAACTCAGTTCATTTACCAACCCTATCTCTTAGAGTTACAAATGGCAACACTAGCTCAATTCGAGCCAATCCCAATAAGGTGGTTAAGACCCGGTTTGGCTAGGTTCAAAGTACAAAGATTAGCAGGTTCGGGTACGGGAGTGCTACCGATGAAACTAGACTTTCAATTACATGGATTGGATTTATGAATGAGAATTTTAATCAAGAACGGATTAGATTTATGAATGAGAATTTTAATCAAGAATGTTTTATCTCTCAGAATATTATTAGGGTTGAGATGGGTAAATGGCACTCTGAATCCACTCCTGGAGAGAGGAAAAGACCTAACCTAGCGCCCTATCACACTTCCGTCTCCACAGTCCCTAGCATCGTACGTTCCGTGGACGTGAGGAGGAGGTTCACACCAGGCTGCAACCGCATAAAGGATAGGACAGGTGCATCTTGTAGCGCTAGTGTGTAAGAGAGGTTAATAAGGCCCTAGGGTTAAGTAAGAGTCCAGTCACCCTTGTGTATGCGTAGGATATAGCTGCAGTAGGGAGGTTTACTTAGACCAAGTTTATAATTTGGGTGTCTATCAAGTTCACTCTGTTGTAGGGATCGGGTGTATTGCAGATCGAGTCTTGAGTTGAGGAAGGTTTATGGATTCGGTCCAGTTTTAGATGTTTACGGACGGGATGTGTCTTGCGGGCTATAGTGGGATCCAGGTCTAGTGGGTTTGAATGATTCAGGTTCTAGAGGTTTTTAGGTTATTGCTTTAACACGTTTTGCATGAACACGAAAGGCCATGCATGTTTTAATTGAAAGAAAGATCATCAATAGAGAGTTGGAGTATACCGGATAGTCAGTGTGCTGGGTCGCTACAGCATGGGAGAAGAGGGACAAGTCTACTTCACCGATACCCAGGTTGGATGCTGTAAGAGACAGGATGAAATGGGCAGGGTGCTTTCGGTTGTTGTACCGGGTGCTTCTTGAGAGCCTCGCCTCATGTGTAAGTTTGGGTAGGAGGACGGCCCTCACTCTTGGAGATGTCACTATAGGCCGGGTCTGAGTGGCTCATATTTTATATGAATCTCTGGTTCAATCCTCTCCTCCCTTCTCTCACCACATAAAATTGACCTAATCTAACATCCAATAAACTTATGATCCTATGGACCAGTTTGATTCGATCCTTAAGACCATACAAAATCCTGCTTCAAATATGAAGCAGAATTGTTCGGATGTTACTTTTTTTTTTTCAGGATCGCCCTCTGGAACAGGCCCATTTTGACCTCTCTACTCAACCTGCAGGTAGCCGACCGAAGGTTTAAGGTAGTGAAAGGAGTAGGGACACAAAATTGAGACCGGGGTATACGAGTGTAGGACAACATTGTAGCGCCAGCTTGCTAATAAAAACAATTCAAGTTTTAATCTTTAAAAATTGCAGCCTAAAACCGTTCATGAAATCATTACAAGTTGGAAGCGACATAAAGATAATAATGCAACATGGGCTGCCGCTGAAATTGCGACTACGCAGTTTTCTAAAAGATTTACAAAAAATTGAAGCGTTTTAAAATTATGACTTAAAGTGAGGCGCAAACGGTCGAGAGTGAGAAGGTGTCAAACGCTGTCAACGAAATCGAAATGAAAGAACAGGGAATTTTCCTCTGGTTCCCCTTCTACTTTAATCTTTTCATTTTCCCACCCTCTTTTTCTTGCTTGTGCTTAAAAGTCGAAGGCGAAAAAGCGGGGCGATCCAGGGGAAAAAATTTCGCGTTTTTTCTAGGGGGTGCCCATCGGTTTCGAGCTAGCGAGATCCTACCCCCGTGACTATCAATCGGAGTTCTTTTACAGTTGGGTTTCAGTTTCTCGGTGAAGTTCGCGTTTTCCGATTTGGGGTCGCTTGATTCCCGGATATCGGCGAAGTTTTTCCCAGGATTCCGGGGGACATTTGTTTTTTCGGAAACTTTGGAGTTCGTGTCCGATAGAATTGTACTTCGTGTATGAGAAGGGAAGATTTTGTGGATTTCTAGAATTTCTTTTGCCCGTAGAGGTGAAGTTTTATCCCTTTTGTGAATTCGAGACTCTTCCTGGTTTTGTCGGTTTATGATCGGGTAACGGTATCTTGAGTTGTTTTGAGGTGATACTTCGCTTGTTTCAGCTCGAAATCGCACACGTTTTTTCTTTCAGGGGGTTGGTTTTCATTTTATTTGAGGAAATGGATGCTGCGTGGGGCTTCGGTTACGGCTTCTCTGCACTTCGATCGGAATCGAGTGATAATCTTCGAAGGAGAATGTAGAGGAATCGGTGGATCATTATTCTCATTCAGAATCGGGTTTGCCCGCCGGATGACGATGAAGGTGACGGCGAAAGATGCTATGTACGACGAGAAATACACGATCGCGGTATTTGATAACCCTTTGAAATCTAAAGGGGTTGGCAAAGAATGGTCTGTAGGTATAGTTCAGTTGCTGTCGATTCTCGTCGTTTTCGTCTCGGGAATCATTCTCGGATTAGCAGGGAGGACGCACATAACTCACTTCGTCACGCATAATGATTTCTATCAGCCTACCCATGTTGTTCAGATTAGGTGTAGTCCAGAATCCTTTATCGACGATTGCTGGAGCGCAGAGAACTTAGTGCGACCAAAGAGATTATTACACAGCTTGAGCGATGAAGAGCTCCTTTGGAGAGCCTCAATTGTTCCAAAGAAGGAGGAGTTTCCCTTTAAGAGGAAGCCCAAAGTCGCATTTTTGTTTTTGACGAGGGGGCCATTGCCACTCTCACCATTGTGGGAGAAGTTCTTCGAAGGGCATGACAGAGACCTCTATTCGATCTATGTTCACGCGCTGCCCAATTATAGGCTCAATGTTTCCGAGCATTCTGTCTTCTATAATCGGAAGATTCCAAGTCAGGTATCGGTCTATATCGCCTGTTTTGCTTGCTTTAATGAGCGGATTTGTTCGCTTCAGTTTCTTGATTGGAATCATGAATTCAGTATCATGATCCATCTTTTGTTATGGGGATCACTATGGCTTTCATTCTTGCTTTAGCTGTGGCATTATGGTTGATCTGGATCTGAACTCTTGGATTCAATTGGAATTGAGAATCATGGTGTTTAACGTATCTTGAGGATCACCAGATTGCTCCCTGTCGCACACAGCCTTCCAGAAACTAGGAAGCGGCTTGTTTTGATCTTCAACTCTTGAATTCAGTTTGAATATAAGATCTGTTTCCTGTATTTCGTACTTGTTCTCTAAACCTGCAGTGTTCTCTTGATTAAAGCTACTAAGTGGTATCCTTTTCATACAGCCTTGATTACGTCTTTTAGTTTCCATTTGGGGAGTAAGAAGTATGATCTGTTTGTCCATCATTGGTGCAATCTTCAACTGCTTTCCTCACTCGTCTTGGCTGAGTTCAATGGTTGTTGGGGGCATCAGTTAAATTCTTTAGTGAACTAGTTTATGATTAGCTACTTGGGAACTCCTTCTCGGGTAGTGCAGTTTAAGTATTCACATAAAAAATCCAGAGGCATGATAATCTCATTACATAGATTACGGTCTTCTCTTGTAATGTTTCAGTGAGTTTAGGTCGTGATTGTTCTGGCTACCTAGTGTTCTGAAAATGTTTATAGATCTTTTCAGTGTAAAAAGTATCCATGGTAGGCAACAAAACACAAATTTTCCAGACTAGAGTTTCATGGCAATGGCTGCTATGAACCGGAGGTATATTGTATGTACAGAAGTCGATTCTATAACCTATTTTGATAGAAATGTGCTGGAGAATCTTTTAAATTAGGTTTACGAGTTAGCCAAATGCCTTTCGGGGATAATTGATGCAACTTGTGCAAATTAACCTAGGTGCCTGTGATATAGTCCAGCTACCTTCTCCAATAATGTGCAACTGGAGAATCTTTTAAATTAGGTTTACGAGTTAGCCAAATGCCTTTCGGGGATAATTGATGCAACTTGTGCAAATTAACCTAGGTGCCTGTGATATAGTCCAGCTACCTTCTCCAATAATTCAGTGCCAAGCGGTAGTTCTATGCTCTCTGAAGGTTGCCTTCTGGGTTCACCCAACTCCAATTTGACTATAACAGAAGTGTAAATTTTAGATGTAGATGCTAAATTTGTCCACTTCTTGAAGTTCAAAGGGTTGTGCAATGAAATGGTTGAGGTGATAATAGTTTATTCGATAGACTCCATGGAAGGATGATTTAGAACATATAAGCCTGGTTCCCCATTTTTTACCTGTTATTTAACTTTCGTTTTGCAATACTACCATGAGAGAGAGATGTGTTTTCTAAGATACTTTTATTCAGGATTAAATTTTTTTCAAAATTTCAATTGCACAAGAAGCTGCTGGAACTGATTAATCTCTTCTTTCAGGATGTTCACTGGGGGGATGTAGACATGGTAGATGGTGAAAGGAGGCTTCTAGCCAACGCATTGCTTGATTTTTCGAATGAGAGGTTTGTTCTACTCTCAGAGAGCTGCATTCCAATTTATGATTTCATCACGGTCTATGATTACCTGATCTCTTCAAAGCATAGTTTTGTTGATTCTTATGATGACCCGTCTCGTTATGGCCGTGGTCGTTATAGCTGGAGGATGGCACCTGATATCAAACTCACTGAGTGGAGGAAGGGTTCTCAGTGGTTTGAGGTCAATAGGGAAGTGGCTATAAACATCATAGCAGAAACTAAATACTACTCTATCTTCCGAAAGCATTGCCGCCCATCCTGTTACCCCGACGAGCACTACATACCAACTTATCTTAACATGTTCTATGGCTCGCTGAATGCAAACAGGAGTGTAACATGGGTGGATTGGTCTCGAGGGGGCCCACACCCGGTGATGTTTGAAGGAGCCAATATAACAGAAAGCTTCATTAGATCGATACAGAACAATGGTACCTTCTGCATCCATAACAATAGGGTCACTTCCATTTGCTATTTGTTTGCGAGGAAGTTTGCCCCAAGCTCACTGGAGCCTTTACTGAACCTCACATCCATGGTTATGGGAATTTGATTCAATTAAGTTTTATTCTTTTCATTGTCATCTGTTATCCATTGATCCTCCAGGATGTTGTTCATACGACTGTAAAGCTACGGCTTTCTTCAGGTTATCAGTTGATGGGGATCAATAGAATTTCATTAAAATCTTTTGTCTATGTGATTGTGTTCATGGAGAGAGAGAGAGAAGCTGCTGGATGGATGAGATCTTTGCCCATGCCTAACGCTTCAAACCATCTTATTGACTCGATATGATGGTGGAAAATCACTTAGGAAAGAGTGAAAAGGTAAAACTTTACTTTCCGGAACTTCCCTCTCTCTCTCTTAGTGGAAGTTTACCACCCCACCCCTCTCCCCTCGTGGACGTTCTCCACCACCATCAGTTGACGACAACAGCCCCACCATTGAT